>UFQX01000253.1:219865-245011 GCA_900497675.1 Arapaima gigas
CCCCCCCCCCCCCCCAGCATTAGGAGGGCTGCGATCCTTTCCTCATAATTGTGTAAAACACAATTTCAGACCAACACAAATAAAAGTTTGGCTGGATCTAAAAGAATGCAGGAAATTATTTTAAAATAACACGTTTTAGTCGTGCGGTCACTGGCGGTGGGAACAGACAGAATGGTTTGCAAGGATCGATTTGGTATGTTAAAAAAATGGAGACGTTCATAGAATGACCGGAAATGACGCGCACGACTGAAATGAGTTCGCCCTTCGCGCGACCTGCCTCGCCACAGTTATCCGACGAGACGATAAAAACTGTAAAACAGACGTGCGTTTTCCAACTACAGTGCGTGGATCGCGGCAGCATCTGGTCTTGGTTTCCCACCGCAGCCCACATGCACACGATCTGATCCGCGGTGAGCAATTAAAGCAGGACTAAGGCGGGCGGTCGGCGCTTCTGTTGACACGGCTGTACCTCACGAGCGCCGCCGTGAATTATACATGGAGAAACACCATCTGCGTGACTCCGCAGATCAGATCGCCCAGCAGAAGAGCCTCAGACGGCGAAGCCACCGCTCTGCGTGGTGAAAAGCAGAAACCAGCCAGCAGGTCGACGGACGAGTCCCGGTTTTGTTTCTGCAGAGAATCGTGGCCTCGGTTCCGGCGCTTTTCGACGTTGCGAGAACCTGTGGCAAATTTAATTTCTGTCCACCCTCAGGATAATTATGCAAAATCAATGTCAGGCTGATGACATTTTTGCCGTGGAAAATCATTCAAGACAGAACGGTGTCTTCTCTCTGTCTAATGCCGCTGCAGAATTTCTTTTACCGAAGCTTATCCATTTCAAATCCTGTAGCGCAATAATGAACTTAGCAGCTCATACCTCAGAAATACCTAATAAAAATTTTTTTTTTAAATAATAATAATAATAATAATAATAATAATAATAATAATAAAATAACTCGTAATAAAGGTTCAGGCTTTGTCCAGAATAGCACGTGTGGTTCCAAAGACCTCATTTCAGAGGGAATTCCACATTTCACTGGGTAAATCACCACTCAAGCGTTGCTTTTGGAGATCCATCGTGCGCCACCTTATAGGCGTCGGGGCCAGGCGATTGATGGCTGTTAACATTTCCCTCATTGTAAGATCGTGAAATGGCCAAACTGAGGTGGACAAGTGAAGCACAAGGCAATGAACGTCACCTAATTTGTTGACCGTAATAACTGCTTAGCCAGGTGAACGTACAGCAGTAGGTTTCCACCCCACCTGCAGCCGGTGACCGGACCGATCCACGCAATTTTTGCCTTATTATCAAAGCGAGTATGTTGCATGTTTCATTTTTGTTTTTGTCACACAGCTTCCTCCCGGGAAAAAAAAAAAAAAACGCATTTTTGTCATTATCTTAGATAAAAGACAAGTGTTTGTCCAAGCAGTTTGCTTAATCTAACATTCTATAAATGAGGATACATGTAATAGTCCAGTTAATCCTGAATTATCAAACTCTGCAGATAAAACGGCGGGATTCACAGGGATGAGACAATGCGGAAGACTTACGCGCAGCCCTGTAGTGAGGAACCGAGGGGCAACGCGAGCTGTCGGAATTCTCCCAGGAACCACTATGATCCAGGCTTTAATGGCATCTATTTTTGCATATCGATTGGTGATGAAATGATTAATAGTTTAATCACAATTCCCGCTGGACCGTGCAGGCGCTGCACGGGTTCCTTCGCTCCTTTCCGCCCGGGGATGTGCTGTGGCCTGAAAACGACAGACAACTAATCCATTTGTGCAAATTCCGGGCCCCCCGCCCCACGCTCGGAAATAAGTCGTAAGTCACGTCTCGATCGGCCTCTGCCAACGGCTGCACACCTTGCGCTGCACTGTGCACGTGAGCCCAGCTTAGCTGTTTGGTTTGTCATGCGCAGGGCAGCAGGTATTTAAAACACGGCATCTACACTTACAGTGCCGCTTTACCGTTTTTACCATGCTGAACTATGACGCACATTAGAAACATCGATTCTTACGAGATATTTTCTGGGCTGTGAACTGCGCGTTTCTTCTAACCGCGGTGTTGCGATTTACACTCTGGCATGACATATATCATAAAAAAAATCTGCATGAATCTACTGTTTCGTACAACGTGATGCGTATACCAGTAGTTTTGGTGGCAGGTGACAAAAGGATCGGTTGACCTAAGATATCACCGACAAAGTGGCAAAAAAGTTGGGTCTAAGAAGCCCGTTGTGTGGTTTGCGACTGAAAACAGCCGTCGTGCTGAAAGGACATAAATTTGTCGCGAATGAGAAGCTTGCGGGAGATCGGCACACGGCTGAAAAATCACCGCACGAAAAGAAAAAGCAAACCCTGGACAGGAGCCTTCATACTTTGTCGGCATGTTTGTGGCAGAGCTTTTCGTACGCTGTATATGGATATTTAAGTGTTTTTGTCGGGGAATCTCATTTTTTGCATTTAGTTACTAGTATTACTATAACAATACTGGTCAAGGCCAGTTGCTGATACTCCACTCACCGATATGTTCATACAGCCTAGGGGTCACAGCCCCCAAGCACTCCTGTCACCACTGGGACTTGCTTGCTTTTCACCTTCCACATTCTTGCCAGTTCCTCTCTCTGGTATTTCTCCAGCTTCTCAAATTTCCACCTCCTGATATTTGTACTACTCAGAACTGCCACATGTATCACCACTGCTACTTTCTCCTCCTTATTTCTTACCACCTGGTTGGGTGGCCAGTACATATTTATCTGTCTGGATGTGGAAGTCCCTCAGGATCTTGGCTCTGCTGTTCTCCACCACTCTCTGTGGTACCTCCCATTTAGACTTGGAAGTGTCCGAGCCATGTTCCTTACAGAGATTCCTGTATATGATCCCTGACCCTTGGTTGTGCTTCTCACTATAGACTCTCCCTGTCTGCATCTTGCAGCCCAGTACTAGGTGCTGAAACACACACACATGTCCACGCACACACACACACAAATGGCCGAAATTTTTGGTATACACCAATCTTCTGGAAAAGTGTTGAAATTAAAAGATCTTTTGTCATCCATACCTACATTTCTTTGGTTTGTAGTGGAACAAAGAAAAGAAGTGTGAAAAGAACTGAATTCCTGCTTATTCTGCAAAGACATTTTAAATGGCCGGGACAATATTATTGGTACCCTTTAGAAGTTATAAGAAGCAGACTATTCTCATTCAATTGGTACCACAGGTGTCTTCTGTCTTATAATCACTCATTCAGCCAGTTTGAATGGAGAAAAGCCCTCACTCTGCTCTTTTTTGTCACTGCATGTATCTCACTAAACGTGGAAAGAAGAAGGAAAAGCAGAGTTGTCTGAGGAGGTTAGAAAGTAGGTGATAACAAAGCATGGTCAACGCGAAGGCTACAAGACCACCTCCAATGAGCTTAATGTTCTTGTGCTCACTGTTGTCAATATTATCGAGAAGTATAAGGCCTACGAGACTATAGCCAACTTCTGTGGACATGGCCACAAGAGGAGAATTGACCAACGATTTAAAAGAAAGATTATTTAAATGGTGGAGAAAACATCAAAACCGATCCAAGCTGACCTTCAAGCTCAAGGTACAACAACTTCAAGTTGCACCATCCGTCGTCACTGTCTGAATGAAAATGAGCTCCATGGTAGAAGACCCAGGAAGACTCCACTTCTGAAAGAGAAACACAAAAAGCCTGACTGGAGTTTGCCAAAATGCATGTTGACAAGCCCCAGTCCCTCTGGGGGAATGTCCTTTGGACACACAAAACAAAATTTGAGCTTTTTGGTAAGTCACACAAATGTTCATAGAAAAGAAAATGAAGCTTTCAAAGAAAAGAACTCCGTCCCTACTGTGAAGTATGGCATCTCAGTGATGTTTTTGGGTTGCTTTGCTGCCTCCGGCACTGGGTGCCCTGAATCTGTGCCGGGCACCACGAAATCAGAAGACTATCAAGGCATTTTGGAGTGAAACATAGAGCCCAGTGTCAGAAAGCTGTGTGTCAGTCACAGGTCATGTGTCCTCCAGCTGGATAATGACCTGAAACATACCTCAACAAGCACTCAAGAATGGATGAGAAGCACTGGACCGTTCTGAAGTGGCCTACTATGAGTCCTGATCTCAATCTCATAGAATGTCTGTTGAAAGAGCTGAAATTCACAGTTGAGAGAGGCACCCATCAAGCCTGAGAGAACTGGAGCAGTTTGCTCAAGAAGAGTGGGCCAAACTGCCAGCAGAGAAGTATAGAAATCACAGTCAGAACTACAGAAAGCGTGCGATTGCAGTTTTTGTCTCCGAAGGCTGTGCTACACAGTGTTAGGTGCCAATATTTTTGTCCGTGCTATTTTCATTTGTTTTGCTATTTAAAATAATCTTAAGTCATAAACGAAAAGCTAAGTTTCTCCTCTATTAAATGTGAAATAGAGGATGGTGGGTACCAAATACTTGTCATTTTTAACTTTAGAGAAAATGGTGAGATTTTTGGAAAAGGTGGAAGGGTCACATCTTTGTGTGTTGTATTTATACTTCATACATTATCATAGACATACAATTTATATCCAACCTTATACCATACCAGTTAGTTCTTGTGATGTGTGAATCTCTGCCATTATACCACATTAACTCGTTGGAAATGATATTTTACTATTAATTATACTTTACCACTTTTCTCAGACATGCAGTTTTTTTATGCTGTCAACTCTCTTTCTTTCAAGCAGCATTTTCTTTTGTCATCTTAGCCAGGGAAAGAATTTAAGAAGCACAGAACCCCTTTAT
Source organism: Arapaima gigas (assembly GCA_900497675.1). Lineage (NCBI taxonomy): Eukaryota > Metazoa > Chordata > Actinopteri > Osteoglossiformes > Osteoglossidae > Arapaima > Arapaima gigas. Next base: position 224,648 of record UFQX01000253.1, read on the forward strand.
TTAAAGCATTGCTGAAATGTAATCCTTCTAGGGACAAAATGACAGACTTACTTCTGCTGCCCCAAACTTCCCCGGAAAAGCAGAGGTCATCCTGGACTTTCTTACACTTCAAAGGAAAGATTTTGGGATCTGAGAATGACGGAGTCCTACATCTGTAATACACATATGTCTTAAAGCAAAGAGTTGTATAATATCTAAAATTGCATCTAGAATAATGCGTTTGGCTATACATGGTGTCAAATTATTTGCAATTTTTAATGTAAATTCTAACAGGATGGACAGAAATCAAGATTTTGTGCTTTTTAAAAAAAAATCCGTTCTTGTTTTAACATGTGCTGAAAGTAGGTAGTAAACTTTTCTTTTAAAAAATATTTAAGCTCCCCCCCCCCCCCCCCCCCCCCCCCACACCATCGTCTTTTGAAAAGATACTCGGAAGAGTTGGCNTTTTTTTTTAAAAAAAATTTAAGCCCCCCCCCCCCCCCCCTACTAAATGGGAGTAAGTTGCCACCGCGACCATTGAACTACGGCACCTCCAGTTCTCAGATGAAATGAAAATGTGGGCGTATAAATGGACAGGTCACAGATCTGAGAGCACAGCCAACGTCCCCGTTGCTTTACCCTAATGGGGGATTTCACAGCACTACAGCCTCCTCTAGCCCTACACCTGTGAACCACGAGAAGGTAAAAAAAAAAAAACGGGTGAAGTTCTCAGCCCAGTTGGCCGGCCGCACCGGAGTGTAATATGCAATATCGTGCGCACCCGGCTGCCAGATTCCAGTCGTGTGCATATGGCTCTTGGCAACGCGGGGCCGGCGCTCTCGCTTCCTCACGTCTCGCGTCAGGGATTTACGGGGCAGATTTTTTTTTCCCTTTCTCATCTTCTGCTCGTCCAAGCAGATGCGTGTCATACGCTGAGATGTTCGCTGCCAATCATTCCTCAGCTCAGATGTTTAATTAAGTCTCATTAGAAACCCTGCTTTTCGGCTAAATAATAATCGAGCGACCAGAGATTCTGCTCCAAATGTAAATCCTCCCCAAGGTAAAATCATCAGCGTGAATCTCAAAGTGTTCAGCTGGCAGAACAAGCATTATCCTCCACCAGGAGCCGTTTTTTTTTTGTTTTGCACGTTGTGGTGCCGTTTAACTGTTGTGTATGTCGGTGTCCCTCAAAGCCTGACAAAGGAAGACAAAACTAAAAACCTCTCCGAAATACAATATTAAAAAAAAATGCAATAAACAGCTCGCAAATTATAACACGACAGAATATACACACACACACGCATAAATATAGACAGCATTAGCAGAAACAGGTACATCTTCTCCTTGTGTTTGCATTGGTTTTCTCTACTTTTGTGCTCCTCTATCCTCTTTCCTTGCGGTCCACAGTGTTTCAGGTGGACCGTGGTAGTGTGGAAATGTGTGTGAGACTCTGTGTATGGCTGCCTGCAGTAGACCGGTATCCCACCCACCGTACATCCCGCTTAGCCTCCTGCCCACGGGAGATCGGGAGGATGTGGGCCTTGGACGTTGTTGACAGTGACAAAGTGAGTAAAGTCTCCTGGGGTCAACTATGAAAATGATTCTCTCACTTATTTGGTTGAAGCCATTTTAAGAAAGGTGTATTTTAACAAACGTCCAACAAGGAATTGCTCTTACATAATTTTTGCTCTAAAGAACCTGTCCGGTTGGCGCCTGATCCAAGTGTACAAAAGAGCTGAAGTTTCACATTCAGTATTAATTCATTTCACTCAAACTTTCCACCAAATGGCTATTTATAGTGTATCGATCCATTATTGTTAACCACTCAATCCTGAGCAGGGTCACAGCAGACCAGGGCCACCAGAATCACTGGGGACAAGGCTATGAAACAAGCCCTGAATGAGACACCGGTCCATCACAAGGTAGCCTCACATACACAGGCAATTCAGGGTAACCAATTTATCTGAGATGCATGTGTTTGGACTATGGACCTGAAAGGAAATCCACACAGACAGGGGGAGAACATGCAAACTCCACACAGATTTGAACCCTCTCCTGAACAAGCCAGGCACTGAGGAAACAGCAACTAGTCATCTACCGTTTATACAGCTGGGTAATTTTTACTGCAGCAATTCAGGGAAATTACCGTGCGTCACAAGTACAACACATGGCACGGGGATGAAAATCCTTCATCAGCTGTAGCCTTTAAGTTACATGCTTTGAAAGATCAGCCTCTAGTTTTATTTGTGTTTTAATCGGCCCAAAACCCATTAACACCTCACAGGTGTGATCGGTGCCAGCCTCAATGATCAACAGTGTCATGGGAACAAATTTTGGCCACTGCTGCCGATGGTGATCTTTCTGTGTCAGGAAATTAATTCCAGTGGTAAATAGAAAAGGCTGGAATGAAATGGCGATGTACTCCTGGTGTTTTCCAAGTACAGGAATTCCACGGCAGCGCCTGTTTCCCATAATTTTAAATGGAGGAAAAGAAATAAATAATGCTCTCCCGGTCCATCAGAAAACACCTATATAACTATCAAGCCGTGATTTCGGCAAAGGGCATTTCGTTTGTTACTCCATCCCAGTGTCACTTTGTTGAGAGAGATGAGAGAGCTGATGCATCGGGTTGGCAACAGGAGTTCAGCGTTATGAGCTGTTGCATACAGGGAATAAAAGTGTGTGTCAAAGTAACTGGCCATGTTTGCCTCTTTGATTCACACAGCAACCGGCATTTAAATAAACAGGTGTATTTTTTAAAAATCAAATGCGAGATAAATGTGTTGATGCGGCGCATATGTTTTCAGACAAAGCAAAAGAGGCAGAAACAGCTGATAACACCTGTACACGTGCGCATCTGACTTCAGATAAATTTATAACAGTACACAACAGAGTTTATTACAGTACATACTGTATTATTTTATTACAGTACATTCTAATGTACTGTACATTATTAATATTAAGAGTAATCGCTTAATATTTTAATTTTAATTTTTAATGTTTAGGTATACACCATTTTTCATAAAAATGCAACGAATAAACTTGACTAAGATAGGAAATCACAAAGCTTTTTGCAACACAGGGACACAATAAATGGATTTTGATTTTGTAAACAATAGGATAGTCAGAGATCAGTTGCTGGTTATCTTCAGAAAGAGTGTCAAATAGAGTGTGCCGTGCAGTCTCTTGTAGGATCGTTGGAGATGTGAGGCAGAGGTCTTGGTTGCTGTGCTAGGAGCACTGAAATATAATAGCTGCATGGCAGAAACCTGGTCACAGTTTGTCAAGGGTGGCTGTATTTGGGGAAACCTACAAGCGTCTCTCGGCAACAGTCTTTTTAGGTCTTATAACAGCTTCATTTGAAACTAAAAGAGGCTTTTCATCTGCTTCCTTGAGCTTTGTATGGATGAACCTTCATCACAGTCATCACTTATATAGGGCAGCAAAGACTTTGAGAAAACACTTCACCGACCACGTTCGCATCGAGAATTAAATTGTATAATAGTACAATCAGTGGAGAGCTTTTCTCTGAAGCCTATGATTTTTTTGCACTTTAAAATTCTTGTACCCAACCACACACGCAAAAAAAAACATATGTAATAGTGCAATAGAAGGGCTTTTGAAATTGCAGCTTGTAATTCTCAGAAAGTTACTATCTAATCTGGATTTGTGGAATTGAATTGCTCTTTTCATCTGCAAATTCCATTTATATGTGAAAATATATAAATGGCCCACACCAGAATTCCGTCATTCACGTTCTCAATTGTATATATTCGGCTTATAAGCCTTTTATTCTCTCACTGATATTTGGGCTTTTTCATACATTTTACTTAAAAAAATGGTCAGTGACGTTGAACATTTCAGTTTTTTATTTAGGGCTACATTCAAAATTCATGTGGCCCATTAAATTAATGGCAAGCACTTTGAGACCTGAAACAACGCTTCCTCCTTATTACGCTGGGTCTGCTTCAGGCTGCTAAATGTTCCTACTTGTCACATATTAATGACTAATCCTCTCATTGACCTCACCTTCACTTCATCTGCCACCCCACTGCATCTACTGACTGCTTCAGTCTGAGTACACGCAAGGTAGTCATTTAGGGATGGCAAGACATCACCTTCTGCTTGATAAGAATGTTTTAATACACAATAAAACACACAGGACCCCAGTAATTTGAAGGGTTTGGTTTATTTTTCAGGGCAAGATGCTTCCCTTAAATCGCTCCAGTAAAATGACCCAGCTGTACAAATGTGTAAATCACTGTAAGTAGTTTAATGTTGCAGGTTGTTTTGGAGAAACAACATTATACACCTGGAGCAAAAACAGGAAAGCAATATGTTCCTTATTGCTAAGACTGAACAGTTTAACTGCCAAATTGTTACACCATGTTTTCTGCTTTCTTCATGTTTACATTTACAGTAGTTCCTTGGTATCTGCATCTAATTCACCCCCAAAAACGTGTCAAGTACCAAATTTATCTATTTCCCATTTTCTAAAAGGGGAAAACAAAAAATATAATAATAATGAGTTGTACAGTTTATAACAGTGCAGGACATTTCGCATGTTAGTGTCACTGCATTACACACGGGGCATGAGAAGGTGCGTGTGTGGGGTTTTCAGTCGGAGTCCAGTGTTTTGCGATGTCGAATAAAAAGAAAGATGTCATGTCCACCTCTTTGTTTGGCACAACAACCGGCATTTAAATAAATAGGTTGATTTTTTTTTTAAATAAATGTGGTTATACTGCGTTTTCAGACAGAGCAAACCAGGTGGAAACAGCTGATAACACCCGTGCACTTGCATACCAGTCTTCGGATAAATTAGTAACAGTACACAAAAGTAAACAGAGTTTATTACAATACATACAGTATTATTTTATTACAGTACAGTACAGGATATTTATTTGTAGATTTTTATACATATATATTTAGATTTTTATTTACATATAGATTTTTTTGTCATTGTGGATAAGCTTTGGATACAAATTTGTCACAGCAAAAATTTACAACTGGATACCAATATCTACTGTAGGTATGAATTTTCAAGAGCTTGATGCGAAAACGTCCATTTCACTGCAGGCAAACTTTGAAGAACTTTTGCAGTGAGTGTTTTGTTTAATTTGCAGCTAGCAGGCTAAAGTTTACATGGCTCTGGTACTGTGCATTGTGGGAATAAACATCATAGCAGTTAGTGGTGGGCATGATGACTAGTCACCGTCACAAAACAAGCTGATCTGACTTGTTTGATACTCTAGCCACTTTCTACGCCTCAGTTCAACTAGTTATCTTTGCTTATTGTGGTTTGCAGTTTATCATTAAATAGGACTAATCTTTGACCTTTGTAGCATTGTTTGTTATATTGCTTTCTTTTTCTTCACCATACATACGCTACATACAGATATACGTATGCATGCACAATAAGTAATGTGATTTTATTGCAATATTTCTGAGCGTACGTGGGACTTACTATTTTACAAATGCCTAATGGACATATTATCAGGAACGAATTATGTTTGTAGACCAGCAGATGGGTTTTAAAAGGTACCTGTGGCAGAATAGTGTGCAAGTAACAATGCAGTCTTTGCTTCTCAAGAAAAATATTTTCAGTATGTGGACAATTGCTCAGACGGTACTTGGGCAGAAACAAAAAGGAGGAACGTTTTAATTAAAAAGTGCTTAAGAGAAGAGCTTTATTAATCTCAAAGTAGTCTGACTTCTGTTTTGTGTCCATTCAATTTTGCCACTGCAGCTGGTCAGCATTCAAACGCAACAGTGGCCGAGCAAGCTTAAGACGGCCTGGATGCTCTGGATGCAGATTCTCTGGCACATAATACGTGGCACATCTGGTAGTGGCAGCCCACACATATCTTAGAGATTTGCTGATGGATTTAGCGCTTTAATCATCAGATCAGAAGCGGAGCAACTTGGCCTTTGCTGGGATAGCCAATTTCGTCTCCGAATACATAAACACGACACTCTCTTGGGAGATCATCTTTTTTATTCCTTTTACCAGACAAGGGAAAGTAAACACCCATATATCAACATCTCCAGTGGCACTTTGAAAGCAGCGCTCACATTTCTGCTAGTTAAAATAATGTTGCTCGTGAAACTGTAAATTGTGCTTTGCTATTATTCAGTCTGTGTTGCAATATTCATAACAGTTCACAATAACATTAAGGACAAGGTACTACAATTAATATCCTCTCTTATGGATTCACTATTGCGTAGACTGGGCAAAAGGCACATCAGTTGCTGCACGAAGACATAGGACATAAAGAACTGCATTTAAAGGCCAGACAGAAGACGGAGGCACGGTGGCAGTAGTTCAGTCTAATGCCATGCAATAATCGGTTTTACATACAGCTCCACACTGCCACTCCTGATATTTTTAGCCACTGATATATTTAGCTACGAAACCTTTCTTTCTACCATCCATTACCTCTCGATTTTATCTCATTATTTCAGCCATGGAAAAGATTCTGTTTGTTTTACTTCATGGAAATTATGGCCCCAGACCTTTTTTCTTCATATCCACCCCCCCCTCACAGGGATGGATGATCAGCCAGACACTAAATGACTGCAGCCCCAGGGACCTGAGAATACTGGGGCGGTTAACTCTACCCACTTTGCTGTTCCAGAAATGCAGCTCCACAGAGCTTATATTTCCTCCAGTCACGTTCCATACAACCAGTGCCTGTGTACCCAAAAAATGGAGTGGCAGTCTGCGAAAACTTTAAATCTGTCTCCCTCCGTAGCACGTTCTGTTGAACCTGCTTGATCATTAACATGAACAGCTTTACATACTCGTGTGATAATATATTGAGTATGTGAGCTGGAGTTCAACAGCTGATAGTGATGAAGAATCCTCAGGTATGTAAAGTAACAACTTGTTAAACAAACAACTATGTGATGCTCTTAAAATTGGAATACTTCAAGAAAAACTTTACTACCAAACTGCTTTGTTATCTGTTAAAGAGTACCGTCCGAAGTGACTTTGTCAACATGTATTTGTAAGGAGTGACAATGAAAACTTTGCAAGACCATGGGACACACAATCATACCCCACTTTACTTCCTCTCGGAAGAACTTCTCTTCTTTTTCTGAACTCCTCGTGTAACATTTAACCTACTCCTGTACAACAAAAAAAATTAAATTCCCATTTACATTCTCAATGTTTCCGGTCGCATAACTAAAAACCTGCCGTCCGTATTGTGCTGTTGTTTGGAAACGTGACAGTTGATCGTGTGTCTTGCTTGCCTTGTCCCTGCTGCGTACCCATAGCTTCTGGTCCTCTTACCTGAGCCTGTGTTCTTATCGCACAATGTATTATACCATCGATGTTCCAAAAACCCATCACAATGTCAAAACTGCGAGCAAAGAAATTCGGAATGCTCTGCCGAGTGTATGTGAGGGGGATCTGCTGTGGCTTTGTGTCTAGTCAGCTGTGCACATTTCAATCTCTGTCATCCAACACACTGGTACTGCTAAATGTCCATTGCTGTACAAGAAGAGAGAAGGAGACCGTGAGAGTTATAAAGGTTTGTTACTTATATAAGGCTTTTTACACTGCTCCAGTAATATTTGGGAAATCTGTTGTTTTTTCAGGAACAGGTTAGGAACGTATACCAGGGGGTGATATTTAAATGAAGCATATATATATATATATTGCAGTTTTTCAGCCTGATCAACATACTCAAATTTGGCAGAGTAACATCTCCAAGTTTGGATCATAATTAGAAATGAGAATTTTCACGTCATCAAAGTTACAGGCAACATTAAAACAGCACAACACTAGGAACTAACTTAGGAAAAGATTCGTTTTTATAGGGTTACAGAATCATGCAGAAGTACAAATACCGTCTTGAGTTTTCATAACGGGTTAGAAACATCGGTAGCATAAAGTAAATAGAACAGTTTTGTTTTCCATTATTACACCTTTCTTTTTGATTTGCTTGTCCAGGTCAGGGGGGCAGCGGACCACCAGTAATGCAATGACGTCCTTATAAGAGAACACACGTACAGTTTTTACTGAATGCTTCTCGTTCAGTAAGGATTAGACAACAAAGCAAATGCAACTTCTTTTATAGGCAAAACATTTAATTTGTTGGGATTAAACACCTCGGTATTCAGCTTTTCATACCTTGACTTGTGTGACAAAAAAAAAAAAAAACAATTTTTCTAGCCTGTCAAATAAAAAAAAAGCTGTAATCTGTCCCCAGGGTGCTGTTAACTCCAGGTAGACTTCTGTAATTGTACTGTTGCCCTAGATAATGACTCTCATAACAGAATCTTTATAGCGACAGGAACCAACATTTAGTTTAATAAAATTTGACGTAATTGGGTGTAACTGACTAGATTGGACTGTGATTAACAGCTGCACCGATGATTAAATTTAATTGAAAACTAGTTAGTTCATTGAACGACTGTGATTTATTCATTTGGTTCAATTTGGGTTATTCTGGGCATTTATTATCACGGCTGCGATTCGGCGGTTTACGGGAGGTTCTCTTACCGAGGATGCACTATCGATCACGGCGCCATCACCGCAGTAATTTAACGTAACGATAAACAAAAAGGCGGTGAAGAAAGGCAGAAGTTGGAAGTCGAATGTGCCGTGAAAGCTGAAATCGTAGACGGCTGGAGAAGAGCTCACTTCTGTTTAATAGGAGATATGATTAGGAAATCAAATGCAGTGAGAATCAATAGCAGGCAGGTCATATTTTGTAGGCCAGACCGTTGGTTGAAAAAAGGAACATATTTAACAGACTTCCGGGCGGTGGTTTGATATGTTGCGTTTGCTTTGATCCAGGTGACGACTCAGATACAATACAGTGTTAGTAGACACACAAACGCTCAGGCCGAGGCTGTGGCTCGTGTAACGCCCCTTTGTTGGATGGTTGTACGGTTCCCTGCTTTCAAGGCTGGAACAACAAAATAAAGGATAAACTCAACCAGCTGTTGACATCAGCCAGCCTCCATGCTGGTTTCCGTTCGGTGAAAATCGGAATGTGGAATATCAATCTCAAAGATTTCAATAAACACAGTTTTTTTCAGTCGCGCAATGTTCCACTTTGCATTGCGAGCTACAAACTGTACATTTCACACAGCAATTGCGCTGCCCATCTAAGTGCGGAAGTTATAAGTGAATTATTCATTTTCACGCTTCAAAGCGGTCGGTGATGCGAAAGGACAAGAAAACGGCTGAATACGCGTCCTTTTTTATGACACAAGTGGTTAAGTTTAGGCCAGTAAAAATAATCTGTTCCCAGTCGAGAAGTGAGTGTTTAGTGGTATTTGTCTAAATGTAGATGGGGATATGGGAACTATCAGCAGTGGTGATACTGAAATTCGGGAATTGGAAGTATTAGACTGGTATTTGTGTGCACGGGATTGGCCGGGGTTTAGTCTAAAACTTCAAAAATTGGTTTTAAGCAAAACTTTAATATGTGTACCGGGCTTACAAGATGCTGTCGTGTACTACTACCGAATGGCTCGCCGCGAAAATAAGATGCAACTGTTCGTCGGTTGGGTTGTGACATCCGGCAGGCACTACTACTGTTACCGATCAAGTATTAGTCGAGTTTTTATCATCTTCGGAGCCAGTGAAGAAAAAGGGGGACAGTGTTTATGGACAGTTTCTGCAGGTGTCACATGCAGTCTTTACCACGCTGAAAACTGAGCACGCTAGTCCTTGGGCCACCCTTTTTGTTGAATATTTTAGCAAAGCTCGAACAAGATTTAGTTTGTTTGAAACCCAAAGTGGTCTGTGTGCCCAAGAATTGTTTGGCAAATCATGTGGAAAACTCATAACAGACAGTGTTGTTTTAAGGGCGCCTGAAACTAATTTCGGCACGAGATTAAAAAAAAACGCTGAACCAGCTGGTATCGGCACCCGAAGTCACTTTTTTTCTCCCCAGTGCCAGAAAGCAATTCTGAAAGTCATTGCATTGTGCTTTTCTTCATCTTATTTGTTTCCCTTTGCTTCCCGAACCCAGAGAGAAACACCAATAACGCCCTCATTACCAATCAGAATTCCATTACCGTGAAGGTCACCGCCTTGTGCCGAGATACAGACGGATGTGCGCTTGCACACAGAGTGTGACTTCCACTTCTAAATAAAGAGGTCACTTCAGCAACATATTCAATTCTCTGCGATATTAAAAAAAAAAAAAAAAAAGCTTTTGCAAAAATAAATAAATAATTTTTAAGCAAACGCGAGAAGGTGCTCTTTGAAAGGCGTACTGTTGACTTTCATCGCCGCAGATTCTCACCACAGAAGTAGAGTGCAGGGGTCCGGTCTATAGCAAATGATGGATGAAAAATGAAAGAGAGTTTTCCTGAAAGGTTTTTACCGCACTGGGCAGTAACTGCCTTGCAAATAACATGTCCCCTGATGATGTACTTGAGGTTATTGAATTTGACCCAAACGTGCTCGCAGTAGAGACTTGGTATAGAGCTAGATTGTGTCCCTCCTCCACGGTGTGGATCTGCCCACATATCGTTTCAATACGATTGTTAAAACAAGGCCAGTCAGAGTAAGGAAAGTAAAACAGCTAACCGCTTTGCCTTTTCTTTTTGCCACCTGTTCAGGCCGCGACCGAGTCGACAGTTTTGACAGTTTTAATGTCTTTGCTAAATGCATCAAAGCAGGTGGAATGGACTGCAGCCAGAAATGAAGGTTTTGGTATAAAACATCCCAAATGTGTAATTCTCTCTGGGCTCACGTTTTAAAACAGTTATTTTGATTCTATATGTCTTTTTATTTTTCACGTAAAAGCCGGCAAATGTGTTTGCCGTATTCAAACGGAGGCCAACAAAAGGAGCCTTGCTGGACCCCGGAGAGATGATAATTTAGCTGGTGTTAGCATTTCCCTCTCTGACAAATAAATTTATATTTATAATGCGTTTATAATGTTTTTAAAAATACCATACTAGTAAATGATGGATAATGTGTTACGACAGAGGTACGTTTCAGCAAATAAATATAAACTTCCACCAAAAAAAAAAATCAGTGCACCTGACCGTAAAATTTATTCTACCCCACTGCGGTTTTGACCAAACCCCCGCTGAAAATATAACATTGTGTGTTGTATGTTGTTACGGCCCAGTCGAGGATTTGGATGCAACTCAGGGAATGAGGGAAGAATTTATTCAGCCAGAAAGAAACCAGTGTTTTTTTTTTTTTAGTATTTTACTATTATTATTAGAGCAACCCAAGAACAAAGGCTTTCTTCCAGGAGTGAGCAAAGCCAACAAAACAACAACAACAACAAAAAAATCCCAATGTTACCCAAACTACCCTAACAAACAGAAACAAACATACACCATCCTACCCTGGCTCCCTAACCACAGTAAAAAGGAGGAGAAAAAAGGTTCAAAGAAACTGGCACTCACCCTTTGTCAGCGGTTGCTTAATATTTACAAAAAAAACAATTTTGAAGGTCTATTTCACACCATTTTCAGAAATTCAACACCACTTTCAATAGTAGCCGCTGAGTACAAGAGCAACAGAGATAAACAGAACACCACAGATCAGCTCTTGGCACAGGCCACCGACTCATCCTCCTCCTTCCTCTCGCCATCTTCTGCTTCAGGTGTCTTCATTTCTTAAATGCCCTTCCTAAACGGCTGGCCAACGTCATTCCACGTTCATATTGTCACCAGAGCTCCAGCTGTTGATGGGAGACAGACACCACGCCCAAACACAAAAATCTAAAGGCCTTTGGACCAAGACCAGAGCATAGTTTCTTTACTTTCACCGTCATTCACAGACCGTTCCGTTGATTTTAAACTAGCTAAACAGATTCTTCTAGTTAATCTGTGGTGCGTTACATCATTACGCCGCACGTGAGAAGCACACAGACGCACGATCAGTACCGCCTTTCCTGGGGACACTGCTGCGCCGTTCAACAGTCCCGAGCTCAGAGTATCCTTCCGGAAAACCTCTTAATAATGAGATGCAAATCAGCCCCTCTGGAGAATAATGACCTATCATTTATGCCATCCATGTATACCTGGGGGGGACACAGGAGTCATTTGTCACGGAGGAGCAGTCCGGTGCATTATGCGTTTCAATTCCTCCATGCGTGGCCTTTGTTGCAGCAGGATAATAGGTTTGAAAAAAGACGCGTTCTGGAGCTGTGTAAATTCTAGCCGCGCAGGAGAAATGAAATGTGCCGTGCAGTTGTTTAGGCGTATGATGACGGTCGTAGCTAAGCGAAATCAAGGGTGTGTACAAGAGGAACGCAGGATCAAAGTCAAATGGCTTAGGTATCACTGCCCCCCTAAATGGTCAGATTCATCTGTAAACAAGGCCAAAGCATTCGGGAGGAGAATGTGCTCAGTCACTCACTTTGATGAACTGCTCATCCTTGTCTGGGTCATAGTGGTCCAGAGCCTTTAGCAGAATCACTGGGGTGGGGGGGGGGCACTCCACAGGCCGTTTAAAGTCACAAATTGACCTGAAAGATGTATCTTTGGACTGTGAGAGAAAACCCGGTCCAGGTTCCGTGAGGCAGCAGCCCTGTCCGCTGTGCCACTGTGCCGCCCCTGACATCAGAACGCTCCGGTGAGGAAATTAGCCTTTTCGAACCGGCGCACGTGGTCTTCGAAAGCCCGGCTCCTGCTCACGCTGGGTGAGGCAGCTATACGTTGATGATCGAAAGTATCTGGATAGTTGAAAACATTGATTTTCATTTATCTAATCAATACTGCAGATTGTCCCCCCTTCCCCCCCCCCAAAAAAGTAGGGAATTATTAATGTATGAAAAAAATGCCGTTCAGGCAGTTCATTAGAATGAATTTCTCTGTAGCGATTTCTGTAATGTGTCTGTCTCATGTTCGCAGCGATCGGAGAACTTGCCTCATCTTCAACAATGACTCCGGAAAAGCCAGCGTGCGATGGTACAAAATAGGGGGAAAAACGCATACGTGATATTAAACTGTCCATAAATTCCCACTAGGAGAGTATGATTACTTACAACGCCAACTGCCTCAATCCTCCCCCCCCCCCGAAGTGCGAGTAATATCAGTTTTGTGCGACATAATTGTAACCTTCTGACTCGTGCTCCAAAATCAATGACATGATTTTATATTTAGAAAGTCTGTGTATTAAAATCAATGCATAAGCAGCTTTTCTCTCCTTTAAGGAAACACAAAACGTGTAGAGAGGATATAACAGATATATCACAGGACGTGTGTGTGCGTAGCTCTATTGGTCATAAATGCATCGATAAGCTTTTGTTAACAAATGGCGTTTTATAGATAACTAACCGGTCTGCTGCTAGAAGGCAGAGGTAGATTTTGAAATAAATTATAAGGGTCCAACGATGCTTGTGTGTTGGAATTTCCTTCTCGTAAGTTTTATAGATGGTGCTTGTGGCGACCAACGGTTTGCCCGTTGTCCCTTTAAGCATATCCGCTCATTGCGTATATATTGGACTTGTATCATCGCAATGACCTCGCGGCAATTAGGTTTCGCGGACGGTTAAAAAGATTTCAAGTTTCGAAGACAAAGGAAACGTTCTTGGCACACGTTGTTGTCCAGCAGTTCACGGAAATCAGCCGCGGGAGTCAAACAAAAATGCACAGCATGCAAATTTTGGAAGCAGGACGATGCAAATATTAGTGAAGGTCGCTCTGGCCTTCGAGTGCATCGTAGAGTCGTCCGCTCGCTCCAAACAATTGAAGCCTGAAACTGAAATTTTTACAAATGTTGACACTTTTTGTCTTGACAGGTGCAAGTGCAACCTTCACGCCAACAGCTGCGTCTTTGACAAAGAGAAGCTGACTTGCGAATGCGAGCACAACACCACAGGGCCCGACTGCGGGAGATGTAAGAAAAATTACCAAGGCCGGGCGTGGAGTGCAGGCTCCTATCTGCCCATCCCAAAGGGAACGGCAAATATTTGTAAGTAACCTTGTAACTCCTTCTGCCCTGCATGGGGAGCACGACTGGGCAGAAATACAAAAATGACAAAATCGGAGAACTAGGCCACACGACGGAATGAATAAATAATACATGGCAAATTTAAAAAAATGTGCGTTTGAAAATACTGAGCGGTCTTTCCCTGCCTCCGCAAGGTAATCCGTTCCTGGAAACTTTGTGTAATGCGACTTGTTATTAAGTGCCGTCGAAAAGAGTACGTTTTCATGTGTCCCCGAGGCCACGCGTTTATGCTGAAATATCACCAAATCCCATTACGATGGACACGGTTCCTTTAGTAAAAATTAGTTATCGTGGTGCAACACAACCGAGCGGCTTCCCTTCAATAGTTCCTCTACGGAACCCCGCGTCAGGCTGCGCTCGGTCGGCTTTTCTGTCGCTCTTCTGAACTGTACACTTGACAGGGACACGCAAGCAAAACATACGTGTGGTGCATAAGTTTGTCTATTCATTCAACCTTTAACAGAATTTTTTAAAAAACTACAATGATAATGAAAGAGATCAATAAAAACAGCGTAACAGGGGTGACGGTTACCAAGAGCATAACAAGTGAAAACTCCTCGTAAAGTCAAATAAGTCACAACTGACTGCATGTCCATGTAATGTCATCTGTGACACATGAACTACTGTTATAGAATTAAAGTTGACAACAAACATTTATTAAGCATTTCACAAAACCTAATGACAACCTAGTTTGTTTTCCGGTGGTATTTTGGTTGGATAATATACATTAAATGCGAGTTGCATGAATATACAGTACTGTGCAAAAGTGTTAGGCACCTGTGGGAAAAATGCTATAAAGTAGAGATGGTGCCAAAAATAATGCCACGAATACTTATTAACCAATAAACCTTCTAAAAAGTGCAGTAGACAAAAAAACCTCTATCAGATCAATTTTTGGTGGGACCACCCTTTGGCTTTAAAACAGCATCAGTTCTCTTACGCAAACTTGCATGCAGTTTACGGTAGAGGTCGGTAGGTTCTTCCAAACATTTTGAGGAACTGGCCACTGTTCTTCTGCACACTTTGACTGTCTCTGCATGTCCTCCCAGACTGACTCGATCATGTTGAGATGAGGGCTCTGTGGGGACCATAGCATCTGTTGCAGGATTCCTTCTTTTTGCTGAAGATAGTTGTGTATGACTGAGATTGGGTGTTTGAGGTCATTCTCAGGCTGCAGAAGGAATTTGGGACCAATGAGAAACCTCCCTGATGGTAGATAAGAATCTACCTGTACTTCTCAACACACATTCAAGCTGCATGCCTAACACTTTTGCACAGTACTGTATATATTAAATGGATCATTTGCATTAAAAATAATATTACGGTTCTAATTAAGCACATTCATACATTTGCTGTGTATCGTGCAAAATATATTAAAACAGTTACAACAGGATGACAGCATCTTGAATACCCTGAGGTTCCAAGAACTAAGATTTGGGGACGTGAAAGCAAAACAAACAGGTGGAAACCATTGGCGTCGCGGTGAAGGTCTCATTCTTCATTGCAGGAATTTCTGTGTCTGTCAGCGGAGGGGGACAGAGAGGGATTAGTTCTGGAATCATCTGTGACAGGCCACTTTTAAGGGTGTGAAAGGGGACGGCAGCTTGAGATGGTAGTCGCTGATGGGGGGGGGTTACCTTTCCTTGTGGTGCGGTGCAGGTTGGTAGGGAATTAACTCTGAACGTTTCGACGTAAAGCGGAGCCCATCGATTTCAGCTGTTTTCCCTCCGAAAGCTCTCGGTCAAATCTGAGAATCGCAAACCTTTCGTGTGAAGCTGTGCACCTGAACTGCACCAAACACCTGGTCTGACCTCTGTCCTCCTGGCTTGACAAAGGGTCTTTATTTAATTATGTAAAAATGAGCGGCAAAGTCCATATAGTGCGTGTAAAAATGCGAACGAAGAGTTTTTAAATCTTCTGGCGAGGCTCTCACACGTTTTTGTGAAGTTGTTATAACTGTAGCTTAAATGCATCCGAATACACTATTGACATTTCGTAAATCCTATTAATCTGTGAGACTTTCTTATACATCGCCACACGTTTCAAGAAGCGTAGCCCTGGGCTGTTTGTTGTTTTAAGGTATTTGCAGAGGAATATGAAACTAACTGTTCTCAATTGACCATTTGCCTGCAAAAGGATTCAAACTGCCTCGGAAAGGTGTTTTCTCCTCGGCCTGCCTGCTGAGTCCGCAATAGAGATATCTCTCTGTTTATAAAGTTATTAAAGCTTTTTCTAGCCAGGATTAAGAACAAGAACTTAAAATCAGAAAGTCTCAACTTGTAAATTTCGCCAGATAAAAGCAAAAGGGAAAACATGTTCCGGAGAGGATTTTCAAGGATTAAATACTCCACATTGACCTAGACTTCTGTCTAAGGGGATAAGAGCTGAACATGATATAAGCTTTTATGTGATTTATTGATTTTACAGCTTTTTAGCATTTAATTATTCTCTGTTACAGTATTATTTTCTGCATAAAATATTGCTAACGGGATCTCTGAAGATTACCCATGAATATGATACATAACATGCAGATAACCAAACGCAGGTTTGAGAAGTAGCACTGACCATCACATGGGTGCCTGGGGTGGGGGGTTCAACAGCTATTTCTTCCAGAAGCTCAGGCTGAAGTTGAAATGCAAACAGCAAACTAGCTTGAAAGTACAGATTTCTTGGAAAGTCTCTTCACATCTGGAGGTGATCGTAAACGTAAAGGTGACGCATAAGGACAGTTGCTGTATTACGAGTGTATTGTGAGTACAAGTAGGTCTAGTGAAGTCCACTGAACTTCCCAATAAATTCTACCCTGCACATTCTTGAATCCTTCCTATAGGTTGACATACTTTTAAAAAATTCCTAGATTTACGTTGTTTTTTATTTCTCACTGTGGTATTTCTGCACATCAGAAGTACATTTCGGTATTTACGCAGACCCTTGTTACACGGCTTCCTTGGCATTTTTATGCCCTTTTCTCATGAAAGTCTTAATCACTGCAAGGTGTTTACACCACCCCCCCTCCCCGCCCCCCACCTTGCAAATGTGGCGTCATTCGGAATGAAATCTTTAACTGTAATGAAGGAAAACCTTTACGGTAACTGCTACTTCAGCAAACCGGAATTAAAGCGAAGGAGACCTGTGACATTTCACTGTAGGAGGAAGCGCAGTTGTTTCCGTTTTTTTAAGGATAACTCAGAGTTTCTCCGCAACAAACCGTCGTCCTACACACTTTTTCACTCTGTTTCACGCTGCCGTTTTTGGCGCATGTATTTATCGGTCTTCCTATGCATCAGTTGCGCTGTCACAGGTCTAGGCGTGTATTGGAAGAAATGTTGTTCTCCTCATCTGCAATTTTCGGGAGCATAACATCACCAATGTTTTGATAAGGCTTTTTTTCCCCCCAAAATCCCCCGTTACGGAGCACTTTTTTGTCGTAATTTTGTTTCTTCTTAAATTGTCATTGACCTCGAAAGCAATATTTGAATTCCCAGATTACAGCACGTAGGCCGTGAACTTAATGTGAAAAATGCACCCTGTAAATTGTGGAATTACTTCTTTTATATTGTTTGCTGTGCCCGTTGCTGCCTCTGCCTTGGCCCGGGGACGTGTAAGACGTTGCCCGAGGAAAGCAGCGGCCAAGAACGTAAATGCTAAATTTGCCTATCATGCATTCTGTGGACAGTTCAGGAGGACACAGCATTCACAGGGCCTCGTGAAGGTCAGGAGACGCCTTTATTTCAGGTAATGAGGAGGTCGCCATGCTCTCGTGGCTGTTTTGTATGACTTTACGTGGAGGAAAGCTTGACTGGTGGATTAGCCCTCCGGTGAAAGAGCAAATGGATTCTTCTGTGTTGTGAGTGTCAATGACGCCCCCAGAGCCTACAGCCTGGACCGGCAAATCCATCTGTTATATTGCTCAGGGCAGCGCCAGAGTCCACAGATGTTCTCCTAGCCAAGTAAGGTCGATGACATCCCATCAACTTTCTGAAGGTCCTTGGAGAAAAGGTCAGATGTGTTTAGGTGTCCAGGCAACATTTCAACAACTTAATGATCCAATTCTAATTTAACAGTGGAGGATATTTGAGTAAATTTGTC
The DNA here is from genome assembly GCA_900497675.1 of Arapaima gigas. Lineage (NCBI taxonomy): Eukaryota > Metazoa > Chordata > Actinopteri > Osteoglossiformes > Osteoglossidae > Arapaima > Arapaima gigas. The sequence continues at coordinate 242,664 of UFQX01000253.1, forward strand.
ATTTTGGTAGGTAGCGTACATTTCGGTAAACAGGGAAAATGCAAATGAAAAGTGCTTTGAAGCAAAAGGTCGCTTCGTGAATCTGTGATTTTAGGCTGCGTGTAGAACAGAGTCCCCGGTTCCAAGTCTTTCGGCGACACTGCAGCAGCATAGCCTGGGAGAGGTAAGGAACTTAAGACAACGAAAATCAATGAGGTGAACGGTAAACACCAACGGTCTAATGCGTTCCTGTATTATGCTGCACAATTAGATTCCTGTTATGGAGTGTAATGGAGATAATCGGAAAGTAAAGGGGATAGAAAATGACGGTGATTGAAAATTAATCTAATGAAGTGGCATATGATCTTCAACAGCTTGCCCTCACTGCATGTAGTCCATAAAGCAAATAAATATATAAATAGACATTGCGTCAGGATGATGCCCGGTGCAAATGGATAAATAATGAAATAAAAACATATTAATGTTATATGGGTTGTGACTTGGAAAGCTGTTTGTGCAGCTTTATTGAATTTGACGTTTTTTGAACACAAATAAACACAAGGACCTTGGGAGAGCACGGCACGGAAGCGTCCTCGAATGTTTTGTATCTTCGTAAAGCTTGGTAGCGAATTAATTCAATGGGTAAAAATTAAAAAGTGAACTTGTTCAATGGACCGATTTAAGCGTCGCTCCCCATTGTTTGGGCCGCGCAACTAATTCGCTAACTGAATTCTGAACACGTCCGACTCACTAAGGAGTTTGGACAGTTGCGGAAGTCGTCTCTGTCACAGTTCTTGGACCATAAGGTAGGTTCTGACTGATGACACGCAGAGGGCAACAACATTTAGGCCCTTCCAGAAATAGCTCCTCAAGCTTGATTTTCCACTCTTCACCTTATTTGGACCTTCTGGGCTTGAAAACAACAGTCTACTGGTTTCAAGGAATATTTCCAGGCGAAGCGGCGCACACCCGAGCACACGGTGTTGCTGCCTGTATGGATCGCGAGCATCATCGCGGTGCGAATGACTCGTCGAACCTGTAACGCCTGCCTTCTCGTCTGATTCATAGAATCGCGTTTAAAATCTAAATCAGGCCGAACAGCGTAATGTTCAGTTTGCAGTTTACACCAACGTTATGTTTAGAAAAATCGCACAACTGGATTCATGCTAGTATTCAGTTGGTTTTGATAAATACAGTACTGTGCAGAAGTCTCAGAAGGCACCTGTGGGAAAAATGCTATAAAGCGAGGATGGTTCCAAAAATAATGCCACGAATACTTATTAGTCAATAAACCTTCTAAAAAGTGCAGCAGACAAAAAAAACCTCCATCAGATCAATATTCGGTGGGACCACCCTTTGGCTTTAAAACACCATCAATTCTCTTATGCAAACTTGCATGCAGTTTAAGGTAGAGGTTGGTAGGTTCTTCCAAACATTTTGAGGAACCGGCCACAGTTCTTCTGCACGCTTTGACTGTCTCTGCATGTCCTCCCAGACTGACTTGATCATGTTGAGATGAGGGCTCTGTGGGGACCATAGCATCTGTTGCTGAAGATAGTTGTGTATGACTGAGATTGGGTGTTTGAGGTCATTCTCAGGCGGCACAATGAATTTGGGACCAACCAGAAACCTCCCTGATGGTAAATAAGAATCTACCTGTACTTCTCAACACACATTCAAGCTGCATGCCTAACACTTTTGCACAGTACTGTACATTAAGAAAAAATAAATGCATTTAAATAAACGTACCTGAAACGAGAAGTACAGAAAACGGGAATAATAAATCGACGAGAACAACTTGCAGGCGAGCGTCTTTTCTACGGCAGAACAACCTCTGTCTTTATGTGCGAAACCGACCACTGGTTTTAAATAAAATTTGGTCACACGAGACAAATTGAAATGTTAGGGGCAAATGGGAACGTAAAAACACAGGGAGAACATGGAATGTTTTTACAAGCTAGTATGGGCTGAATGTGATGTTGCTGTCAAAGAGGAATATAGCTAATTCAGACTCTGTGATTTGCTCCAATTGTACAGAAACTATCGCGTCAAATTACCTCTTCCGTTCATAAATACAACATTCAGTGGCTTTGTTGCGTATGAAAGGGTTATTTCCTCTAAGGAAAATAAATGGCACATGAATTGTAATAATATGCAACCTAAGCCTTGTAAGAAAACCTTGCCACCATCTGCTATGTCAAAACCAAATATGATACACCATTAGGAGATTTTTTTTCATATTTAATATAGAATTATTGCTGCTTTTTGTAGCCTTGAAATGATTTTTTTTTAAGAACATGGTCCACTGATGCAATTGCCAGCCCCCCCCCCCCCCCCCCCCCCCTTTTTTTTTTTTTTTTTTTCCTGTT
>UFQX01000253.1:254171-311671 GCA_900497675.1 Arapaima gigas
CCCCTCCTTTTCCCCCCCCCCCCCCCCCCCCCCCTCCCCTCCTCTCCCACCAGCAACCCCCTCAACCCAACTGCCAGATGCGAGTGTGTAAAGTGCATTGAAGGTGCAGCTGTTGGGCTGGAGATGTTTTTTTTTCAGGTGAAATGCTGTATTTAACCTGTCACCTTTCCAGCGTCCTTCTAGACAAACGTCTTCTGCTTTATTTCTCATGCTTTTATTTATGCCTCCGATGCAGATGGTCTTCATGTATTGCAAACAAACGCGACTTCATATTTACTGCCTGCCGCGTGTTCCGTGTTGCAGGCCGTCTGCAACACGACAGTTGTTCGGTATTTCTTCTGCAGATTTATCGTCAAATAACGCAGCAGTTTAGCTTTTACTGACTGATGCGTTATTTCTACCTCTACTGCTGACGCCTAGAAGGTGCACATCTTCTGCAGTGATGACATGAAGAGGCTCACGTGTAAATCGTACGTTTTAAATAGGAAAACCTTTCCTTTCGGTATTTCTCTGCTTTGCGTTTGCTGCACAAATCCAAATGTGCGGTGAACTTCACCTTTAAAGGGACAAGGTGACGACGCACACGTGGAAGCGTGCACCTTCGCGTTTTGCTAAATTCCGACATTCATAGCAGGTGTAGGTCGATTCCCTTGTGGAGCATCTTCACAAAACAGCTAATCTGCGAGCGCCAGTGTTTATAGAACAACAGCTCGCATTAACATTTGTTCAGAGGACCCTGGTAAACACAGGCCAGTAGATCTGTGTAAATACTGGTGGCTGTTATTATTCTCTGTGATGGAACGGCAACCCGTCCAATATGTACTTTCGTAGCCTGGAGCCCAGCGATTCCGGGATAGACTCCAAACCGCCGTGACCTTGACCGAGATTCAGCGGCTGACGATAAAGGATGGACGGATATTTTCATTCCTAATATAAGCTTAGCTTCCGTACGCTGCACCAAGCGTATCGGAGAAGTCTCTGGGGTCCTCTAGCTTGTGTTTAGCATGTTCGACTACTTCTTGATGTCATGCACAATGAATAATCCATGTGCGGTTTCCATCAAAATAGAATCTATTATTGAAAGAAGGCCAAATATTTTCAGGGGGAAAAAAGGGGGTGGGCAGAGACTTGTGTAAACATTAGGTGTATTTTGTCTACATTCAACCTCTCGCAAATGATTTCAGATGGTGCAAAGCGCTCGGCGTCAGGGAACGCTCCTGAGCTGCTGGTGTCGCGGGGAAGAGCCAAAAACACAAAGCACTTGCTTAACCTCTTAATCGAATCATGTAGACCAGTTACTGCTCGGCAAATACTGCTCTCCAAGCAATCGGGCGAAAGGAGGGGGGGATGAACGTGGGGGGGCGCAGACAAAATATTCATGAGCCCCTTTAACCTCAATTATCTTGCGCTTCGACTTATGAAAATGCTCTGCTGCTTTGCGGACGAAATCCGATGAAGGCCGTCAGAACGACGGCGCTTTCTGCCCTCTGCGGTCGTACTGCTTTTAATTTTTTTTTTTTTTTTCCAGGAATCGCGGCGATAAGTCCGGTTTAATTACGTCCGCTTAGTATCTGATCCGCGTGAATCAATGCGGACGCCGCAGCGAGACAGTGTCAGATGCCGAAGTTTCCCTGGATGTCGTAGTACGAGCCGCATGACGCCAAACGCGCACTTTGCTCTTCCGTATGTGTTGTTAACTAGTTACTTGTGGCGTGGAGGGGACTTTTTTTTTTTTATTTTTCCAAACAAAACAATGGAATAGACAGTGGAGTATTTTAATAGGCGTAAGGATTAGCATTTACTAAATGACTGACATTTTGAAAATGACATATCATTAATAACACTGGTGACCCCCGTGACCCCACCTTCCCAATAACCTCCTCTGCTTCCGCAATAAAAGCGTGGTGCGTTGTTTGTTAGTCCTTTATCCTATACATTGCTGTCCGACACGCCTTAAGACCTCTGAACACCAAGAAGCTTGTTCTCGATTGTTGATTTTAATTTTAAAAATTATTTAAAAAAAAAAGCAATTGAAACTCAAATCTGTCATCAAACAGCGCTTCGCGGAGATGTCGCACCCACTCGGTTCATTTTATTAACAGGTATTACACCTCACCGCAAGTGCAAAAATAATGAATGTAACGGTTTGTTGTTGCCGTAGAACTTGTCGGGAAACGGTAGACAGGACAGACCGGAGGTGACGTTAATACACCTCCATCTCACCAGGGCCCAGTCCTTCAAACAGAATACTGCAGAATGTGGAACCTCTGGCTGCTCCATCCTTTAATGTCCCGTCACGACGTAAATGGACAAAACTGTAACTTTGTCAAAACGTTTCTTGTCCACATGACACCTCCGTGGAAGATGAACTTTCGTCACGCATTCCGTACTCGATGCTTCACCAACATGAAAATAAACTGAAAAACAAGAAGACGTCCACATTCATACACCTGACACTTGTTTGAATTGAAGTGGTAGTAGGATGTTATGAAACACGATAAGCGATAAGTCTAAGATCCATTACCCACTGTGACAGAATGTCAATCCCTCGTCCAAACTTATACATCCAGTGGCTCCTGCCTTTGGTCTATTTCAGCGTCAGTTCTTCAAACGCTGTGCAGCTCCGAAACTACGGGGTGAACTGCTGCTTCTGTAAACAGCAGCTGATAGAATCAGTATGAACAATGAAGAGGTTTTTTCGGGGACTCCGAAAAACACACAGTTCGAGGTTTATTGTGGTTTACCAGGAAAATCGGAGGACCGTTTGCCAGGAGGCCGAGGGAGGGGTGAGTGCGGGTCTTCTCTGGCCCCTGGAGGCTGATGTAGGATGCAAAATTCACCTCTCTGCCGCTTACGGCGATCATTGTTTACGCTTAAAAACTAAACTATGCATTTGTGTATTTACTGGTTTTATTTCTTTTTTGGCACATGCCACTGATACAGTGACACACGTGACACTGAGAATGCTGGTGGAGCCTCAGAAACAAAGAAATGCCTCGGGTTTTCAGCAGATCCAAAGTTGAGAAATGGATGCATTTATTATTATTATGTATTATTTGTTTAACAAAAATCAGTGCAGCTTAGACCTGGAGCTTTAAAACTTTGCTCAAAAATTCGACCTAACGTGTGATTTTACACGGGGTTACGCGGCAAGGCGTAGGAAAACGCTCGGAAGAACAAACACCCTATCAGGGCATCCAAACAACAGCCAAAAGTCTAATACACTTCCTTAGCCGCGCTGTTAGTGAGGGAAAGAACTCTGGGGCCCTTGTCTCCGTCCTCAATATCTTACTGTGGGCTCCAAGCCTGGGTACGGAGTCTAAGTGCAGAAGTAAAGTCTCTGTTAATTTTCCTTTCCTTCCTTAAGACTGTGCTACCTTTTGAAATGTCCACATTTTCACTTAAGTACCGGTGGAACAGCAGGTAGCAAAAGGACTGGACTGGGCTTTCAAGCGTGGGCGTGAACTTCTACATTTCAGGTGGAGATGTGTGCATTCTGTGTTCGCGTGGTTTTCCTCTAAGTGCACCTGTTTCCTCCTGCGACACAAAGGCACGTGTTTCTGGTGAAATGGGGACCGAATCGCCCGTAGCGTGTGAATTGACTGGGCGAAGGGAGTCTTGCCCACCAAGACCCTGAATCAGACTGGTAGTTACTGACAGCGAATGGACGGATGGTAATGGTGAGCTAATAAATGCGTTATTTTGAGGTGTGACCTTACTTCACACACCGACGCAACGCTGTCGACAAATGAGGCGCTGGATTGTCACGTTTTCCTGCGTTTCTGTCTGCTGTTCAGCGTGTTGGGGCCGCCCAAGGAGGAGCAACTTTGGTGAAATAAGACGAAACGCACCGCTCAAAAATTTACCCTTGGTGGATTGCAACCGAAATATTTTTATAATCATACTTGATGTGTTCTGGGTCTCAGTATTAACAATTTTAATATCGGGTGAGAAGATGTTCTGGGTGCGTTTGAGAAGTGGAATGTGGAACTGAACTGTGAAAGTGTAGGGTTAGCAATTATCTGCCAGTTATTCTAAAAGTGTTTTACTGTGTTTAAGATGAGCTAGAGATCAGTCAGTCTTGGCCATACAGTACTGTGCAAAAGTCTTAGGCACCTGTGGGAAAAATGCTATAAAGCGAGGATGGTTCCAAAAATAATGCCACGAATACTTATTAACCAATAAACCTTCTAAAAAGTGCAGTAGACAAAAAAACCTCTATCAGATCAATATTTGGTGGGACCACCCTTTGCCTTTAAAACACCATCAATTCTCTTATGAAAACTTGCATGCAGTTTAAGGTAGAGGTTGGTAGGTTCTTCTGCACACTTTGACTGTCTCTGCATGTCCTCCCAGACTGACTCGATCATGTTGAGATCAGGGTTCTGTGGGGACCAGACCATCTGTTGCAGGATTCCTTCTTTTTGCTCACGATAGTTGTGTATGACTGAGATTGGGTGTTTGAGGTCATTCTCAGGCTGCAGAATGAATTTGGGACCAATGAGGAACCTCCCTGATGGTAGATAAGAATCTACCTGTACTTCTCAACACACATTCAAGTTGCATGCCTAACACTTTTGCACAGTACTGTAGTTCCCACCCTTCTAAAACTTTTTATTGATTCGGGGGACTACAAAGGTCCCTCGATTGTGGAGTCAGGCCGGCTTGCGAGAACACCCTGGTGGAGAGCGCGAAGTGTGTTGTGGTGAAGCCGCGACTGTTTATATTTTAAAGGAGCTCTGTGATGAGCTTGCAGGAGGCCGGACTGAAACACAAGCGCGTCTGTTTCGCTCGGCGGCGGCATAATGACACCGGTTTATGAAGTGATCGCCGCAGGAGGGGTCCGATTTGTTTTCCAGTCCACCACAGGATTGCACTTCAGGAAGAAAGACACCTATTGTAACCTTATCACTTTGTTACCGCTGCTTTGCTAGACTTAGTCTCCCTGCGTGTCTTAAGCACAAAACACGCAGCGCTTCCACGCCGGGGCGCCGACAACGTCCGCTGTACCCGGAAGGCCGAGCGGGCGGCATCTCACAGATATATATATGACATGCGGGAAAAGTGAGTGTTTATTCTTTCAACTGTGGTATTTATACTAAAACCACTACTCAGTGTTGAGGAGCTGGAGTATAATATTGTGAACGTTCATTTGGATTACTTGCAGTGATTTACTCTGATTTACTTTGTACACCGGTGTAACTTTTACTTAGTCCAGGCTGAGTTACCTTGTTCAAGGGTTGTACAGCATATTGTACAGGTCACCGGGCCGAGTGGAACCCAAGTCAAAGCCCATTTTCAACAATGGACACTAGTTGTGCCTAAAAACTGAATTTATTCTGACCATGAGGACATTTAAAGAACTGGACTCCGGACCAAAATGAGATGCGGCTAGATTCACACGCAACAATCTAACGTGATGTCAGAACAAGCAAATAAATCAAAACTCGCCTACATACGTGTGAATTGGACGCGCTTGTTTAATGTTTACAGGTAGTGCGAATTTATTTATTCGTTTGTTTGTTTGTTTATTTAGCTGCTTGTTACGGTTTCGCTAAATCGGCAATTGGTTCATAAAGCGTGAGCCCGACTGTGATTTTAGCATCTTCCGGTCTAAGGTGTGTGAATCCAGTTTATCGACCACAAGCCCCATTTTTACAAACTTCATTCGCCGAATGATTTCTAGACAACAAAAAAAAAAAACACTACTGCAGCTACAGAACTCCATAAACCAGTTTCCTCAGGAACGCAGGATTTTATCCCTGGTCCTGGTGGACCACCGTGCACGTTGTTGTCTTCCAGCATCTGCTGTGCTGCTGCTCCGCCGGTAAAATTTTCTCGTCTTTTAATATCTCTCATTCATCATTCCTAATATCTTCCATTCATCATGAAACCTAAGCAAAGCTGGATTAACTAATACTGATCATCATCAGGATGAATTGATCTGTCAGCTACCATCTTAATTCTTGAACCTAACGTTGAAACTGGGGAAATAACTGCTGTAATTGACAGTATCGTTGGAATTATTTGCACAGTAATACTCATATAGAGAAAATAAATAACAGTAAATAAAAAAATCCTGGGGGGGGGGGGGGGGGACAAGTATAAAGAACCTGAAAGATCGGTAATATGGAATTCATCGGAACAAGCGATGTTGGATTATAGTCTGTGATGGCAGTTCTTACCTGAAGGTCAGCTAGCTATTCAAGTCTGGTGGAACGGCAGCGGTGGGAGAAATTTTATTAGCTGACACAAGTTCTTACTGTGGATTAAAGCTTGAACACATTTTTCATAGTTTCAACGTTTCATTTTGCTTCATTCTCTTAAGAACGTGCCCGTTTTGACGTTAACGTTGGCTGATGTTTTCCCCTGCAAACCTCCCTTTCTAGACTAAAAAACAAAAAAAGAATTTCATGGGAGCTGACGCAGTACCCGTCAAAAGTTTGAACACGCTTGTTGGAAACTTTTTTCCCCACGAGGCTTTCGGTAAACAATTTGCAGCAGCAGATGAGCTGCCATGTCTTTCCCAGCTCTTCTACCGCAGTTCAGAAATGCAGGACATGTGTGTTGCTCTTCTGTTCTCTTCATCCCATACAGGTATCGCTCAGGTCGTCCAGGTGAACTTAGACGTTTGACCGCCACTCTGGAAAGTTCTCTAAGAATGCGAGCACCTTTTTTTGAGCTTATATCATAATAATCCCATAACTGTAGAGAACTGAACATTTTTTTTTCAAAGTGGTTATGAGTCAGACTGTGGAAGGAGTTGCATGTTACTTAGGGCTGCAGTGGCTGGTGAGGGTTCCATCTGACCCCACAGATTCTCACCCGGTCTCCCTGCACCTGCTTGCCGTCCACAGCCCGCGTGTGCGACAATGAGCTGCTGCGTTGTCAAAATGGCGGCGTGTGCCACAACAACATGCGCTGCCAGTGCCCTTCGGCCTACACCGGCCTGCTGTGCGAGAAGCCACGCTGCGAGGGGGAGGCCGCCGGCTGCAGGGGCTCTGACTCAAGCCCGGCCACCATTCAGGTGCCGTCCACCTCCCTCCTCCTGCTGCTGCTGCTGCTGCTGTCGGGTCCAGCCCGGGCTGCCGCTCTCTGAGGCCCCCGGCGGACGTACCGGACGGCCGCGGCAGGGCCCCCTCCGGCAGCCCGACACACGTGGGACAGAGGCTGTGGAGAACACGTGCCGCAACGAAAGCAAACTTTACTCCAACACAAATAGTAATACGAATAATAATAGCAAACTGATTTAAAAAAATAATACTGGAATAAAGATATACGTTTAAAAAGGCATATTTAACAAAAATAACTGAGATTTCGCTCTGTAGTTGACGAGTCAGTGAATGGAGACCGGTGAACGAAGCCATACTAGATACTTTCCTCACGAAGGGAAGACCGAGGACGACAGACTGCTGTTTCTCAGCGTCGCCGCAGCGGTGACAGCTGCGTCCACGCGGCGGAAACGACGCACAGATCCGTGTCGTGGGGGGGGGGGCGCTTGAAGTTTTGGCCGGATTGCTGCAGAGCGATCTGACGGAAAGCGGACGGAGGACTGTCCCGTTCCCATGGGCTGATGTTCTGAAAAGGAGCTGCCATTCTTTGTGGTCAGTGCATTGTGGAATATAAGGAAATTTGCCACGTATGGCCTTTGGCCGCAGTCCTTCCCACGCGACCCTTCTTCCATCTCGCCGGTGCTGTTGTCAACCCTACACTGTATTGTTCGTAGACAAATTTGCCCAGTGCTAATGAACAAAAACAACAAAAAAAAAAGATGTAAAACCACCTTTCCCGTAAAATGAAACCCGTATTGCTAAGAACTGCAATGACAGATTTGTTCATAAGCAAAAGTGCTTAGAGAAATATGTACGGATTTAATTTGTTTTTTTTTTCTTTTCCAAGTGAACTCATTATTAATCATAGAGTTTTGGTTTAATAATCAATTATTAATGTCAAAATGCTACTTGGTAATGTAGTTCAAAAGAAAATTAAAGTGAAAGTATTTTTATTTTTGTTTCCCATCTGTTTGTACAGTTTCCTCTGTATTTGCAATGTGCTGGCATCAAAGAACGAGTTTACATATATACTAAAATGTAAAAAGAATCCACCAAAGGAGAATATAAATGTTTTTGTTGCTTTAACACTTAAACATCTAAGTGAATAAAAGAAGGAGAAAAAAAGTGCAACGTGTTTCTCATCTTTAATGGTTCCGCGCCGGAAAATATTACGGAATAAAGGATTGTTGAAGAGTCCGGAGGACCACGTCTCCCGCCGCAATGGAAACGGGCCTGGAAGCAAAGAAAACGTTATTTCACTGACTCTTCTGGGTCTCTGGCCACCAAAACCACACAGTACTGTTTGCTGATATATACCAACCCCTGTTATGTTGTTGAGATTGTGAAGGAAATGTGTACAAATACAATAAGTGCATTTAAATCAAACGTAAAGCTGCACACAAAGTCAGTGCCACGTAAAACTTTTTTTGAGTAGATATGCACAGTACAGGAAAAAAAAAACATTTTCTGTGGTAATGTGTATTATACTGTAGTCCCCCCAGTCCTAGCCGACAAGAATATAAATATTTTAACAAAATATACTTTTCGTGTACCGTCCAAGGTGTCGTCCCGCTACCTTTTTTATTCGGCTTACATTTTCTTGAAACGAAGGCTGAGCAGTTCAACACGTTAAAACGGTCAATGTTATCTTTCTGTCAAAGCAAGAAACAAAAAAAAAGAGACATTTTTTTAAACAAAAAAATGGGACACGGTCGAAGAGTTTACACCTTCTGGTTTTTTTTTTTTTTTTTTTCACAGTCCACTTTAATACGCATCGTTCTTTTCTTTTAAATATCACATGCTAAACGTTTATGCTTCTGGACGGAGCTGTAATAGGAAAGTGGCAGGATAATGTGCGAAGCTTCATTGGTATTTCTGTGAAATTTAGCCAGGATTAATTCCACTCGGGTGGCTCTTTTCTGCCTCCTTCGGAGGACTGCACTGTCAGCAGGGGAGATTAAACATTAACAAGTATTGATGTCTTTCTCAGAGGTTGTGTTCCAAAGTTTACATAGAAGCTCTTGTCAAATTGGCAACTTTCCGTCGATAAAAAAAAATAAATAAATAAAACAATTGGAAAAATATGCTTCCTTAAAATTACAGCAGGGGATGCTGTTAACAATTTAAATGATATTACTTTCCGCTTCTTTTTGTTTCACATCTCATGATGAAATCATTGAGTTTTCAAATAAAAACAGTGTGTGAGTCAAATGCTTCCAGCAAGCAACAGTATTGACTCTGAGGTTCTTTATTTCACTCGGTTACAACCATTATTTGAATTGGTACTAATACCGCCGCTGTTACTATTACCATTTAACATTTTTATTATTAATATTGTTGTTGTTGTTGTTGTTGTTGTTGTTGTTTCTTAGCTGACATTTCACTCAAAGCAACTTACCGTTTATTTTTTTCACCCGTTTTTTGGCCGGAGGAGAAGAAATAAATGTCAGTTAGCCCGGTCTTTAACCAAAACATTTATGCAAATACACCTTACTGAAAGTTTTCGGGGAGCTTATTGAGATTAAAGTGTGAAATAAGACCGGCTTCAGGTGGCTTCAGCAAACATCACAAATATTTCTGACACTTTTAACATTTTAAGTTAATGTTCACTTATCAGAGGGAAAAAATGGAGAATGACTGCCCACATCACTCTTACTTTTCTTGCTTTTAACAAATCAAAGTCATTCTCTTAAAAATTCTCTCACAAATCTCTTTCAACATTTTGCAGATTCCCCAAAGTGAACCACGGTGCTGTAAAATGCTGTTTGAGTTGCTGGGCTTCGCATTTTGTTGAAGACGCCGTTCCTCAGATGTTAGTTACTTCATATATCAAACAGCTTAACAATGGAACACTAAACATAACAGGGGAAAATCCCTCATCTCAGGTGTTTGCAGGTACATGTTTTCCCTCTACGTACAACGTAAAAAAAATTCCAACCAGCAGCTTTTGACTTTGTGACTGATGACATGTGGGAACTTGAAGCCAAAATGTATTAACCTAGTAATTCAAGAATAAACTCAGACAAGTATATAGTGAGAGCATTGTGGTACTTTCCATATTCTTTAATAGCAGAAGGGCTATTAAAAGGAAAAGCTGCCTTAAGTTTCTCACCACCCAGCTGTAGCTGTGGTGAGGGTTCTCTATTGTGTTTTCTTGTTTACAACATGTCATGTGGAGGTTTGCCTGGGGATTCAGAACGTCGTGGTATCAGCCAGCGTTTCTGCGAGCAGCTCGACAGGAGAAAGAGAGTCTTGTGGAGCTGTCCGAGTTGCTCACGTTCGCATTCACCCTTATTCATTTAGCGCCTGCTTTTCTCCAAATCGAGATGCAACTCAGAATAAGCAAAAGTTTCACCAGAGAAATAGATACAGACCCATTATTCTGAAATGGTCCAATATCACCATTTGCTGGAATTTTAAATTGCAAAACAGATCTTACAGATGATTTTTAGGATACAGAGATGCATGTTTCTTATTAATTTTAAATAATGCATGTCAGCCAGGAAGGTAGCTTATGACCTCCCAGCACGAAGGTCATAGTTCTGCCCAGAGTTTCTATCCATTTTCTGCCTTTTTGAGAGGTTCATTATAAAAGAAAGAGTTCGGCTCTGCTGATATCCTTGGCACAACTTTATTGTCTCCAGAAGTGTCAGTGTTTGTCAGGGTTGCTTTCAGTCAAGGTGTCCAGTTGAGAAGCGCATTAAACTGGATGCGTGTTTCTGCAGAAGAAACTGAGCCCACAGCACCTGTGGGGTATTCCAGGCCCACAAGACAACTGCACTGTGAACTTTTCATGAGGGGAGGCTTCTGAGCAACACTTCTGTTCATTGGAACAAGAAGATCGCAAAACTGGCGCAAGATACACAGGAACCAAAAAAAAAAAGACAAAACAATCCTGGCGCAACTTTATTGACTAGCGACCTTGGTCAAAATTCTATTTTGCGGCATAAATTCAGCACTGCTGTGTCTTTAAATCAATGGAAACAGGGAACAAAAGCATGCAGAAATTGATTTTTTTCCGGCCTTTTTAAAAAGTAATCTTTATTTTTCAAACATACCAATCTATAAGTGCTAAGCTTGCATTACCCGTGGCGGACGTGTCTTTTTAGACACGTTAATAATTTAACATACATCCACGTGAGCATGAATAAGTACAGCTGTTGGGATCTGTACTCTTAGGTGGCCTCACACTGCATGACGTCAAGTAAGAACCTGATCCACATCTTCACTTGTGGTTATAGGGCACAAACATGTCTCGACAAAAGAGTTGTGAAGAAAGTGTATTCAACCCCCATGTTTTAAATGTTAACTTTTTTCAACCCTTTTTTTCCCTCATATGTATATATGCAAATTTATTTGCTGGGGGGCTGCGCCCTGGCTCAGGGAATAGTGCTGCCATCTCACCTGTACTACCGCGGCACAAGTTTCACCCCGGGCCAGTCTGTGTGGCGCTTGCGTGTTCTCGCCGTGTTTGTATGGGTTCCCTACCACAGTCCAAACGCATGTGTTTCAGGTCACCTAATTGCCCGGAGGGTGCATCTGGGCGAGACCGTGCATGACCACCCCACGACGGACCAGCAGCTCGGTGGTTCCAGGAGAGGCCACGGACCACCACAGGGCTGATTGGGATGATAGAAGGATGGAAGTATATTTGTAGGTGTCGTATATTTGGGGTCGTAGACGAAACTGAACGTAGCCTGTGCTGCGAAGGCATCCTGAGTCTGACCAAATTGTGGATTTTGTTCATGGGAGCTGAGGAGGGTAAGTCCAAATGCTGCTTACTGACCCATGGGTTCAAAAAAAGGCTCAGTTAATGACTAACAAAAGGGTGGCTTCCACACACAAACAATTTGGAAAATGAGACGCAAAGTAAAACAAAAGTGGGAGAGAAGAGAGGGAAGCCAAAGTGGAAGTATGCGCGGCGAGGTACTGATACAACTGACCGCTTTCTAACCTGAATCTCGTGCACACATGCTGACAAGTGTTGCTCGAATTTTTTTACGACAATGAAGAAGGAAAGTGGCTGAGCTGGACTGGCGTCAGTTGCGCAAGATCTGCGTGTCTGAATAGCAAGGCAGCAGCAAAGAGGAGCGAGTTCTACTCATCAAGCTTTAAAAGAACATCAGGTCTTCTCAGCGTAGAGGTTAAGCATCAGCAGTGCAATTCTGAGACTGACGGAATGCAAAGAAACTGTGTATTTCTTCAAAACAAGTAAAAAAAAGTGCAAAAATATTTACGGAACATTTCAGGAACAGTTCAGACAGTTAAGCTCACTTTAGATGTCGGATAACCCAGCGAGAATATTTCACACAGCAAACGCATGTTAATAAACTTCTGAGAAGGAACAGTTCGAAACCACGGCTTCTGTTCACTGGCGGTTCATCGTTTCTGGTGAGCCGCACCGATGAAAACAACTGCGCTATGAAGTTCACTGCGCAAATAAAGGAGCACATGAGTGAGTAAAGGGTGCAAAATGGGTGAAGGAAGCTGGTCGGTTAGTTAACAGACTTCGGTATAAGTTAGAATAAAGAGATGTCGGCACGCTTAGATTACGCTTCTCAGATGCTACCTGAGAGTTATGTTAACGTTCTCACATGACCTTCGCTCGCCTTTGAACATCTAATTCTCTCTTTCTAGTTTCTGAACGTTGCGTCCTTTCCCCGGTCGCAAATTAAGCCGTATCCAAATAATAAAGTCAACCTTAAGACGCGCGCGGGTTTTTCAACACTTGCAGTCACACTCTTGTTTCCCACATCGTGTCATCGAATCCGCACATCCCGAACCGGAGCAGCTGCCCAAACAGCCTGCGGTGTTGTTAATTAGCTTGACATCTCCATGGCGATCTCCATGGCATCGCCGTGCAGGAGGCTGCAGCTGCCGTGAACCCGCTTTCGCCTCAGTCTCACCACGGAGGCGGCTGCGGTGGAACGATCGTGCTTATCTTCAAAAGAAAGACACACTACATTCCGATTTGTTTCTGCTGTAAATCAGCATATCGGTACATTTGTTCTGTCTTATTCAGTATGTTATCGGGGCTGTGTGACAATATACCCGCAGCCAATTTAACTGAAATAATAATAATAATAATAATAATAAATTATTATTATCTGTCATGGACCAGCATCCCATCCAAGAACGGTTTCATAGCTTAGTGTTCTCGGCTTCTGGGATAGGCTGCAGACCACCGCTACCCTGCTCAAGATAAGCAGTTATTGAAAATTGATGGAAAAGTATTATTATTATTATTATTATTATTATTATTATTATTATTATTATTATTATTATTATTATTATTATATGTTGTGGGGGGCATGAGGGGACGACCAAAAAAGGCAAATGAGAGAAAATGAAAATGCTGCAGGTACACCTGTTAGCACAAGTGTGGGACCTTTATTTTTCTGACACTACAAACCAGACAATGCAGGGTTTGAGAAAAAAGCGGAAAAAAGGTATAAAAACTGATTCTTTCCAAGACGTTGCACTTCCCGCAGCATCGCAGAGCTCAGCGATCCCTGGATTCGCCAACAAGCCAGGCAGTGATGGAACTCACTTGAGCTGCAGGCCTTGGTTTTGCAGGACTGAGCAGAAGTCTTAACCCCCAGCGTTCTTACCACGCCGTAGCTTTTATTCTGGCCGTAGACCGCTTTCGGTGCTGGACCGACTTCCAGAGAGGAGCTGCCCCTGGTGCTGCCTCCATCGCTTCTTGCTCTGTGTCACGATGTGTAATGCTGGTACATTTCAAGGGGTTTGAATACTTTTCTGTCTGAATATCTGCTGTTCCAATAAAACTTTCAGTTTCACTTTCAGTTAAATGTATCACATAAATAACAAACCAAGACCACAGTCTTCCAGCCAACCACTGGATGTGAAGTTTATGCAGAGACTGGGATCCTTTGGCAGACAAGCATGACAAGGCATGAGTGAAGTGTGGGTGGATGTAGGCAGTCTGCCTTAGGGCTGCAGTGGATCTGTAGTCAGGATGCTGCTTTAGACTGAAAGCTCACACAAAACTGAACCTGAGATTCCGATGTGCCATAACAAAAAGGAACAGGACCAAAGAAGGAAAAAAACTAGCCAACTTCAACATAACATTTAGGAAAGTGTGTTGAAGATATTCAAATGTTGTCAACATTAAATTGTGTTTCATTGTGATCGAAGTGTTCCTCAAATGACCTGATTTGCTTTGGGGGAAAGTTAAAAGTATAAATGTGAAAAAGCCATAAGCAACAAGACTGACAGAAATTTAGGTGAAAAGTTTTTCCTTTACAAATGTACTCTGTGAAAGTATTGTTCCCAAACACTGTTCTGAAAAGCACTGCTTCTTTGGAAATTTTCTCAAGCATACTTAAGCAACAGAGTACTTTTAATTTGCTACTAGCAGCTCTTTTAAGGTCACAGATGTCATTGTGATGCTCACAGTTTTCAATATGACGTATACTCACCAGCCACTTTATAAGGATCCTCCTTTGCTCTCAGGACAGCCTGGATTCTTTGTGACATGGATCTTGACATGGTTGCATCTCATAATACTGCAGATTTGTCAGCCGCACATTTATGCTACCAGTCTGCTGTTCTACCACATCCCAAAGGTGCTCTATTGGATTCAGGTCTGGTGACACCATTAAAAGGCACTGGACTCATGGTCATGCTCACGGAACCAGTCGGAGATGACTTGAAGTTTGTGACATGGCATGTGATCGTACTGGAAGTAACCATAAGAAGTTGGGTAAATCGCAGCCAATTTGTGGCTGTGGCATTCAAACGATTGGTATTATGGGGAAACATTCCCCACACCATCACACCACCACCACCACCAGCCTGAACTGTTGCCACAAAGCAGGTTGGGTCAATGGCTTCATGTTGTTTACACCACATTCTGAGGTCACGATCTGTGAGGCGCAGCAGAAATCAAGATTCATGAGACCAGGCCAAACATCCACTGAGGCGTATGACCCACGTCTGCGTGATTTTATGCGCTGAGCTCTTCATTGATGCTACCTGATTGGCTGAACGGATAATTGCGTGAACAAACAGGTGTGTGGGTGTTCCTAATAAAGTGGCCTGTGAGCGTACATATTTGTGATCAACATTACAGTAAATTAGTAATGACACAAAATTCAATATTTTAATGAAACTGGGACAGTTTCTGTAAACAGAAAATGCTACTTGTATAATTTTTGATAAACTTATACGATACGATGGGTGGAGGAAAGAGCAGTTCTGCACTTTCACATGAAGCTTAGCTGTAATTTCCAGCCCGCGACAGAACCTTCACTGGGAAGTAAGCTTTAAGCAAGCTTTTATTTAAAATTTACGGCATAACTTTTATATTTTTTGGAAACCAGAAGAAAACCTCGAATAAGCTTTTGCTGCACAACCCAAAGGTGTGTGTCTGTAACCTCTGACAGCCAAGAATGTCCTGGTGAATGAGCAGTTTAATCCAAACACCTACTTATTTTGAACATGTCAATGTAAACATAAATGTTAAGTTAACATACTTTTAAGTTAACGTAAAGTTTACGTTAATCCAAGAACATTTCAGGTGGCTGCTTTTTGCACCTAGAGTGATGTTTTCCTATTTACATAACAGCGTTGCAGTAAATTTTAGTTCTACACGATGAAGCTCACGTAAACACGGCACTCAAACCTCCATTCTTCACAGGTGCCATATTCTTCTAGGGTATTTTATTTTACTGCGCACAGAGGGGTCAGTGACAAAGCGGTGTCTATGCATTTATCTTTTCAAGGTTAGTCATCATTTCATGCTTGGTGTTTCATAGATGAACCCTCAGAGCTTCTGACAGGCAGCCTGAGCACATAAAGCAGACGCTTCATGAGTACACGGCTCCAGATTATCGGGCTGCACAGCCGTGGTGAACTCAGTAAGCGTAAACAGTCTTCAGCTTGGCCAAACACGGTGAACAGCGGACAGACGGAGGATGCTCGCGGTCACATGCCTGTTGTATAAAAGTGTCAGTGCACCACAAGGTGCTGCATGCAAATGTGTGTTTTGTTTGTTAACTGAAACGACTTGTTTGAATTTGACAGTAAGCATTTCAGAGGCTACTGCCTCTGATCTACATTTTCACTATTTGGAGAAACTCACTGCAAAACATCCAGGTGTTGTAGCTGTGCTGAATGACAGCAATAGGTAAGCGCAAGCGGGGGGCGGGGGCCGGACGGTGAGGGGTGGGGGGTTGTGGAGCAGAGGGGGACTTTAGCTGAATGATGCTGAAATTCGTTGCCCGCCTTTCGGCGTGTCGAGGTCAAAGAAAGCGGGTAAGATCGACAACACGATTGAAGATGCTCCTCAAGTCGCACCTGTCAAAAAGTTAAGCCAAATGTAAATTCGCTGGGTTTTGTGTCAGGTCTGGGTATGTGTGCCTGATCGGTGGTTACCATGGCAATGTTGCAACATGACTGCAAAGCTGTGCTCGTATGTCAGCCAAGTGCACGTCACAGTTGACAAAACACAGGCCGGACATTGGCCGCTATAATTTATATGAAGAGGTTTTTTACGTTTACTCATCAGCTAGTCAGATTTTCCTCCCCTTCAAAAAAAAATCTGTATGTGTGTGTGTATACAGTACTGTGCAAAAGTGTTAGGCAGGCAACTTGAATGTGTGTTGAGAAGTACAGGTAGATTCTTATCTACCGTCAGGGAGGTTTCTCATTGGTCCCAAATTCATTGTGCAGCCTGGGAATGACCTCAAACACCCAACCTCAGTCATACACAACTATCTTCAGCAAAAAGAAGGAATCCTGCAACAGAGGGTCTGGTCCCCACAGAGCCCTCATCTCAACACGATCAAGTCAGTCTGGGAGGACATGCAGAGACAGTCAAAGTGTGCAGAAGAACTGTGGCCGGTTCCTCAAAATGTTTGGAAGAACCTACCAACCTCTACCTTAAACTGCATGCAAGTTTGCATAAGAGAATTGATGGTGTTTTAAAGGCAAAGGGTGGTCCCACCAAATATTGATCTGATGGAGGTTTTTTTTGTCTACTGCACTTTTTAGAAGGTTTATTGGTTAATAAGTGTTTGTGGCATTATTTTTGGAACCGTCCTCCCTTTATAGCATTTTTCCTACAGGTGCCTAAGACTTTTGCACAGTACTCTGTGTGTGTGTGTGTGTGTGTGTGTGTGTGTCTGTGTGTGTGTGTGTCATCCGACAGTTTGAAATGGTGTTGAACATGGGAAGAGGCACATCAGGGGCATTTCATGAGTCATTTGACTAGTCATCACAGCAATATTCCAATGATTCGACTTTAAAAATCCAGCACGAGAAGAGTGGAGTTACAAATACTGGAGGGGTTAGTAATTTACCCATCACCAGCACGAAAGTGAAAAGAAAAAGATGACGTTCATGATGTATTATATTATATGCTGAACCTTCATACAATGAGCTACATACTTCATTCAACAGGCTTATTCAGTGCTGTCATTTTGTCCTGCTACTTGGTCATTTTACTTCCACCACGAGTATTTTATAATTTTTAAGGTTTTTATCAAATGTTTTTGAACAAAACAGGTTTGGAGAAAAAAAAAAACAATGTTTGTCTCTCAGCAGAGGCAGTCTGGCTGTTTTTTAGCTAAATATAACATATTAACCTCTAAATTACCCTGGAAATATTGACCTCCAGAGGACCAGTGGGGTTGGAACGGTGCTGGTTGGAGTATATAAATAGACAAGTAAAGGTAAGATAAGAAAAAAAATCTCTTTTTTTCCTGTAAGAAGGAATAATAATTCAACCTCCTGCCTGTGGGAACATTTAGAAGAAATGAGAACATGTCCTGATGCAAGGCATTTTTGTCAAGTATAATGTACATTTCAAGGTTTTGTTATTTGTAACGAAAATCCTCAACACCAGTATGGTGTATATGCACTATGCAATGCCAGTTAATATAAAATAGACTTTACTATATTTAATTAAATCTAGTCTCCATCCCTATTATCTATTGTCGATTCCTTCTGAATTCTTAATGACCGGGAGCCTTTTTTGACCGCATCCCCGTCTTATGTGCCTCTTATTTGAAATCCTGGATCCCCTGCTGGCCTTTGCCCTCAAATTAGTAGGTGAGGGAGACGTGAGGAGCTTCCAGGGCACACAGGAGCGAAGCGCAAGATCCACAGCCGGCTCGGACTCCGTCGGCGAAGGGGCTGCTGTGTGAGATCAAAGAAACACCCTAATGAAGCGCTTCTGCTGCCGATGCTGCAAAAAGACCTCCGTTTGCACATGAAAAGAGCGACAGGGGGAACATCACTGGTAATAAATGCCCTGTAATTGGATGTAATGGAAATATTTGCATATAACCTTTGCATGCATCCACGATGAGGGACCAGCCTCCCACGGGCGCTTGCTTCATACATGAAGGAATGGAGCCGATTAGAAGTGAGGCAGCACGCCTGGCGGGCAACCGTGTGCACGAGAGGAGGGCCGAGATGTGCATCACCTGGCAAATTGGTGTTGAAGCAGGTCAACCCAGTGATCCATGCTGGCGAGCACAGAGACCTGCTCCACGCGGGGGCCTTCAACCCGTGGCCCACCTGCTCTCCCCCCCCCGGTGTCACACCCAGGCGGTCCTCTGGTCTGACGTGTTTGCAGGACTCGCTTCAAACTGTCCTACTGTGAATAACGAATAAAAGCAACGAACCCCCCCCCCCCCCCCCACCCTCCTCACTTTTGCTGTTTGCCGTTCTTCAGCTGAAGATCATCGTTGCGTGAAACGGATGCTGGCAAAGTGAAAAATGACATTTCGGGCTCAGGATGGGAGAATGGTCAAGTTAATGAATGGCTGCCAGATGTCCCTTATTAGGTTAATGTGCTTCCTCTTCCCTGCCGTTTTCTGAGAGCAGCCAGTGATCCTCAGAAAAAAAAAAAAGGTAAAAGTGTAGCGCAGACATTTTTAGAGCTTTTTTTCTTGTCTCAACCACCTGATCATCTTTCAGAACTTTCTAACGCTGGAACGCTTTCGCCAACCACACACGCTTCGTGTTCAAATAGGACGCTGAAATAATGAGATATCCAGCGATTCCGTCCCCTTAAAACGGGTCAGTCGTGGTGAAGAAGTCAAAAAATATCAATGAGCAGCTGCCAAAGGACACTCAGGGCACAAGTTGAGAGTCTGCAGCAGCTCCTCAACTTTGGACCTGAGGGCTGTTCAGAATGAACTTTGTTTGTTACTTCAAAGTCACTTTTACCCAGAGGTCATAATCGACAAAAGTGTAATAACACAGAGGTCTGTAGATGGTTAGCACGTTAAATAAAAATTTTAATATTTTTACTGATTTTGAGATACATCTGTCCATCAATCTATTATTGTTCTCCACGTAACGCTGAGCAGAGACAGAGCAGCCGAGCCCGTCCCGGAATCACTGGGCATCAGGCTGTGAAACTACCTCCGGAAAACCGGAAAATTAAAACTATTTTAGAATTATTAAAAATAAATACCTATTTCTACACGTATTTTAAAAAAATTTCTCAGTAACAAAGAGAAGATCTGAGAAAATATCTTCATGAGGTTCAACGAGGTTCAAATACAAGTTAACATCCTAGACAAAGACATGGAATCGCACAAAAAGTCTCCCACACTTTTATAAAACACCAGACCTCTTATGAAGGCAGATGGATGCCATGTGCTGTATTTCCTACCATGTCCCTGATTTTCAAAATTATGATGAAAAGTCCAAAAATATGAAGTGCAGAGACTAAACAAGGACAAATATTCAAAGAGAAAATACAGCAGGAGGAGGAGATGTTTCTGTGATGGACTGGCATCCCACCCAGGGCTGGTTTCCTAGCCTGGTGCCCAACGGCTCCAGGGTAGGTTCTGGGCCGCCGTGACCCGGCACAGGAATAAGCAGGTGACGGTAATAGATTGATGGATGGATGGATGGATGGATTTAGAATTTAAAATACTACAAAATGAACCCGAAAGAGCCCAGTCGTGCATGAATATGACAGGATAAACATTAAAAACCTGCTGTACTGCGGCTAAATATCAGTGTGGAAATCATTGCTGGCAATATTAAATAAACAATAAAGAGATCCTGCTATTAAGAGGAAAAAAGGAGACCTGTGGAACTACTTAAGCTAGTCTGCACTGGAGCTGTGCAGCAGGGCTGACAACATCAGATTTCAGAATGAAAAATGAAAGTGGAAAATATCTGGAGGCAGTTTGGAGCACATGGGATTTGGTACATCTCGACCAGCATGGCAGCTGGCAGGAATTTATATAAACACAGACACACACACAGGATGTATATACAATATATAACAGTTATTACACTTATTTATGCTTCAGCTAAGCTTCATGCACATTTTTGAGTAACTCAGAACATCATCTCACGCAGAACTTCCCCTGAACGTTGACTTCAGTGCCGAACCCTAAGCGGGCCTCTCTGAGTTTGTATATGCAGGTCGGAATTCTGTGAAAATTAAAAACGGTGTGAAGGAATACGTCGCTGTTGGGCGTTTGTTCAGTTGTCTTCCTTTTTCTTTTATTTTGAGGTGAGGTACAAAAATGGAGGCGTTTCCGCCCCTTCGTGAACCATCTGAAGTGAAACGCATCGCTGCTTTGATAAGAAGACCCCCCCACCGCCCGACCGACTCGCCCAGACACCTCGTGCGCGTCGTATATAAGCAGAGCAACGAAAGGGGGGTGCAAACCTCGCTCACACCTCCGAAAGAAAGGAACCACAGCAAGGAGAGCAAACTTTTCAGACCAAAGTGAATGTCATCACACAGATGTGGACTTAGTCTGTAAAATACTTTTCCACTCTTTGGTATAAGATATAATTCCATGGCATAAGCAGATACACTGGGGAGCAAGGCCTTCCTACGTCCAAGAAGAAAGTAAACACAGGGTTCCTGTACCATAACTGAAGAGAGGTGCACTGTCATTGGGGGGTGGGGCAGAGGCCCCCCAGAGGAAATGTGACAGCAAACTTGTGCAAGATGTAACCTACACAGGCGACCACCACGTACAAGGATCACGACAGTTTATCCCTGCAATTTTAATCTGCAAATCTTAATCTGTCGCAGATCTTTTCAGGCCGACGGAACCGGGAGAGCAAAACTGCTCTGAAAGCTGGTTTTTTAAACGCGTCCCGAGGGAGAGCGGATGGCGGGACAAAGGAAGAAGAAACGCAGCGCAGGCATCATTATCCTTCTCTACATGTTAACTGGTGTTGACTTCTTTCTCCGCTGCTCTTTCTGATATTCGTGTTCAGCGTATCTGACTGGTAGAGGAACCTTGAACCAGAGAACCAGGTGAGGTCTACAAATTTATGCTTTTCACAAGGGGGGATTATGGCTGTGTTTCTTTTCTTTGTGGGCTCACACAGTCCACACACTTTTTTTTTTTTTTACATTCACAAAGAGGACTTACTAGACTTGGTGGCCGCTTTAATAGGTACACCCAGCTAATACCACGCAGAATCTCATTTCGCCTTCAGAACCTCACGAATTCAGCGATATGTCGCTGGAGTCACAGAGCATGGTTCTTGGATCACGACGGCTTAACAGCGCCGCACAGTCCCTGCAATATTTTTGACGGCACGTTCATCCTGCTAACTTTGCATTCCACCTCATCCCGGAGGTGCTCCATTGACTTGAGACGTGCAGACTGTGCAGGCCACTGGAGTAAAGTAAGGCCGCTGTCGTGTTTGCAGAGCCATCCTGAGATGATGTGCGCTTTGTGACATGGCACATTCGTTCAGCCTATCCTTTGTCAAACTGACACTTCCAGCAGGGTAAAGGGGTGCAGCTGGTCAGCAAGAATGCTCCTATACTTTGCAAAGTTCAAACAAAGTTTGGGTGGGAGTAGAACTCTAACGCGTGTGTGGAAACACTCCCCTCGCCGTTGCACAACCAAGGCTCGGTACCTAATAAACTGGCCGCTAAGCGTATGTGTTACACCTCACGTTAAACAGCAGGAAAACAAAGTGCGCAAAGAGCATGAGCAGCCCACCCAAACGTAAAGACTGCAGTAAACAAAATACCGGCACGTTTCTTATCGAGTCGCAAAGCAACTCGTAAATAACCGCGTGCGTCTGTGCAGCCGCTGGGGTTCGGTACCTTCCAGAAGCAACACACACACACACACACACACACACACACACTGCACAGATGCACTGCAAGTGATGCCACAAGCCCTGAGGTGCTGCAGGGCCTCGGTTGTCTCGCGCTTATTTCCTTACCTCTCATCTGTGATCAGGTTAGTTAACTGGTTTAATTTACTGAACACTTATTCACACAAATTAGCCAATTGAGCCTGTAATGCCGAAACCCCAGCAGCGCCAATTAAAACTCTTTTACTCAAATAAGTGTCTTTCAAGTCAGGTTGCTTCCCCTTGCAGTTATTTAAAGAAGTAACGCGATTCCTCTTGCATAATTAATCCTGTTTAATCTTTAGTAAATTTGCAGGGGAAAAAAACGACACACACACACACACCGAGTCCCACAAAAACACGAATATATTATTTTATTATAACACAGAATACAGGATAGTATACATATTTACAGTATGATACAGCAATATACACTTTAAGACAGATAAACGGGAAGCCGTAACGGTGGGCTGCCACAATTCTCAAGCTCGGTGTCGGAGCCACACAAATCTTTGGCTTCGGTTTTCTGCTGTTGGTGACGCGACTTCACATGTTCAGGCATCCAGAGGCCTTCGCTTTGGGTGTTTCTGATTCATTCATCTGCTTTATTAGACCTTTTTTGACTCCCGGTGCTAAATTTCTCTCAAGCACTTTGGGCAAACCGGGTATATTACATTTACTTAAAAGCCCTTAAATTCCTAAATTTATCGCAAAGACGTAACAGGTGATGTACAACAGTCATCTTTTTTGCATATATTAAAGGAATGTGATTTTTTTTGTTTGCATTAAGAATTTATGTGCATTTATTAAGTGTTTTCTTTGAGTTTAGAGTTAATGCTACATTTCTTCATCCAGATCTTACGGTGCCACCTACGCATCAAATCGAGAAGAAATTCTGTATATAAAGAATCAAATAAAGACACAGATTGAGAAGATGAAGGAATAACAGTGGCTGGGTGAAGGGACAAGTGTCTGCTTTAGGTGGTGAGCAGCAGGGACGTCACGTGGTGAGATGCCACAGTTTGACAGCACTGTGCAGAACACTCATGAGACCAGACAGGGTGTATTTACAGGTCTAGGGCACAGATGGACCCGTAAGAGTAATGGGACCTGGAGTGTCGAGTTCACCTCCCTTTGTCCTACGGGTTGGATCTATAGTTTCTCTTACAAGGTATGTAGAGGGTGCAGAAGTTATAAGACTAACCTGGGTCTTCATCTGAGCCTTATAAAGCAAACCTCATCCCTCCCATACTGGCCCAGGCCACGTTCTGCCCGTATACGGTTTGGAAAAAACCAACAGTGAAGTTCCTTACACTCCAACCCTTTGAGCTATTAGATGCTTTGCTCTCTGATTCTGTGTATATCTGAACATATACAAGTTTTACTTTCAAAGTGTGCTGTCAGAGCTCATCTCCAGCAAAGAAAAAGTACGGAAGAGAATCCAGGAGGAAAAGCTCGGAAAACCAATTATTGCACATTTCCGCCGACTTTAAGCACCCGTGGCAAAAGCACCAGAGATAATCGCTGCTCTGTGCCGACGCCCTCTAGATTCCGGCAAAATGCCAGAGCTGCACGCGGTGGACAGACCACCTAAAAAACATGTCTTTTGGTCGGTCTTCTATGAAAGCCACGATAAGCCAGTTAATGGGTGACCGTGGAGAAACCGCTTTGGGACGGGGCCTTTCTGATATGAGGTTCAAACAAGGCAAACAAGGTGCCAAACAGTCTACTCTGCTCTTAGTAACTCGACACGGTGTAAATGGCACTCGCGGTCGAAGGCAGCTGCTATACTGCGAGTTATCTGAAGGAGATATAATAAAAAAGATCAAGAGGTAAGAGCAGTATCAAGTAAGACAGTAGCTCCCAAACTTAGGCTCGTAACCCAAATGATGGTCATGAGGGTCCAGCTCGTGGTCGTTTCATAAAAGAAATATTACAGCATTATAACAGAACTGCTACACTGGCACAGCATGGATTACTGAAATAGGACCTGAAGTACAGTAGTTGTGGATAATATAGCATGTTAGTTTGATGCTTCAGCTGAGTAAAAAAAAAAAAAATCTAATTTTCACCTCAATTTGTCCTTCATTTTGCCCAGTTAAAAACTATGAAAATCACTACGTGTTGGTGGTTGAATAAAACTATATCCATAAACACAGGGTACAAAAAACACCGGTCATTAACGTTGCGTGTAGCGCCTTTCGGGTCGCCAGGACAACGTTGTTTTAAGGCTCGTGACCCTAACAGTTTGGGAGCCGTGGACGTAAGACCACAGAGTTGAATTCTGGGTACAACGTCCTGGATTCATTTGTTTCCGAGCGCCCCGGAGAGCGGCGCGGATTCTGACGCTGGTCTTCGATGCTGCCACCTCCTGGTAAGTAACTGACATCCGGCATCAATGAATCCAAGTAATATGTCCTTAACAAACACGTTGTGTTACGTGTACAAATATAAAAAGAACCCATCGAATTAAAGCCGTGTATAAAACTGGTAAATGATCAGATATGCCCCTCTATACTGCACACATTTTTTTCATATAATACTCCGCTACAAAGAAATGCTTTCGTTTAAAAAAACTCCGAGAGAAGTTGAACGAGAGAGAGCCTTACGGAGAGTATATTTGTGTCTTCAAAGAACACCGTGGGATGTCTGGATTATGGATGAAAGTGCATACACGATATTTAACGTTCTCAATGCACTACATCAGTTTAATGGTGACAAAAATGTACGTACACATAACACATAGCTGACATTATAATACAGCGCTAAGACTCATTTTTAACCATTTTCCCCTTTTTTTAATAATCTGTCACTGTATAGCTGAATATTTCACATGTAACTGTGGCACCTTTTCCCCCACCTCCACTCCCAGTTCAGCAGAGCTGGCTGTATGGTGTAGTGATCAAAGGAGCTGCACTTGGGAGCCAATAATGAAGCTGACCCTCTCGCTGCACTTCTGAGAAAGGTTCAGTGAAAGATAAATGGATTCAGTAAAAATGTAAAAATATAAGGTGTAATAAGCCACTCTGTTCGAGGGCAGGGTAAATGCTGTCAAGTCAAATTTGTGTGGTTTCTCATTGCAAGGGACAGCACAGCAGTGGTTTACTATTGTCTTCTTCCACGCATGTCTTTAGACTTCTACCACGAGAAGAATACCACGCAAACTCCACAGAGCAAAGCAGATGACCTAAATGTGCCCCTCGATCACACAGAGGCACTAGTCCAATTTCACTGTGCCACCGTATTACAGAATGAAAGAAAATAATCAAAGGAATGTAAAAAGAGTCTTTGCTATATAGATTACAGAAGGTGCCAGACGTCCCAACATCCGTGGCCCGTGTGTGAGAACAACCATCCTGGGAGTGACAGAGAGCGCCTGCGGCCTGTCTCCTGACTGCTGCCCTTTAAACTCCGGGTTTTAGATACATTTCGGAAGTGTTTCACACACTCCGCTCGGCGGCAGACGAGGATACGCCTCCGTCCGCGACAGCTGCTGCCCCCATTTGCATCCTGATTCCACAGCAGCTGTGGACCAGCAAGGGCCTCGTGCTTTCTGAGGCCGTGTGACAGCACCACCAGTCACATCTCCAGATTTCTTAACAGATTCACTGCCTGTCAATTATCTGCATTTACAATCATATACATATTTACTGTCTATAAATACACACACACACACACACACACACATATATACACATACACTTTTGAGTCAGTTGAGGATATTTGCATGTGTTAACTAAATTCAGTATATTTACATGGGCCCCATTAAGTAGTTAATCCAGAATTATGGACGTTAACTTCATCTTGCTGCAGTGTGACTTACTGTATTTAACAGCGGCAAATCGCTGGTTCAAGTTTAAAACCACTGGGTAATTACTACGTTTTATCGTGCCATTCACAGTGCTCTGCAACTGTTCGGCTCAGAGTAATTATTCTGTCAAATGTGTGCAAATCCTACTCATTATTGGATTAAGAATGTACTGCCTGTAATATGTAATGAGATCCTTCCAGAAGGGAGGTGAGTGCTGTTTCAGGGCTGCAGGAGCCACGTCAGACCGCCTGCAGGAACGCTGGGGTGATCACCGCGTCTCTCCGCCAGCGCCGTGTCTGGCGTCGCGGTCCCGCTGCGCTCTCCCCGGCGCAACCGCTCGTCTGAAAATTAGACAAACAAAGGGCGACGGGGCGGCGGCGTGAAACGCGTGAGGGTTTCTTCTGGTGCGGAGAACGTGAGCAGATAAATGAAAGTCCGCGGCGGCTGTCGCGTCGGTTGCCGTGACGATGCATTCGGGTCCCCGTTTCCCCGAGTTTCGGCGTCCGCGTTTCTTGTATCAAACCAGTCCGTGGAAATGACTTTAATCCGTCCCGAGCGGGAGGTGGGCGTGGTGTTTCTGGGGGTGCGAGGGCTAGGAGGGAGTCCTCGGGAATAGTGGGGATGAGTAGGAGGTAAGCAAGGTCAGCACACAGGAAGTCTCTGTGTGGCAAAAAATCGAAAATGTCTCATAACGTTTTTTTTCCCTCCTCTCGTTCCTACACGTCCACGGGGAGGAAGTGGACTCAGCCAGGGACCAGGGGACGTGTTTAAATATTTACGAGGGACAGCAGCTGCCGTTGCGAGGAGGCTGAGAGAGTGAAGAGTGCAATGAAGCTGTCTGGGTTTGTGAGCATCTTCCAAGCAGGGAGAAGTGCCTGCTTCAAGTCCCAACAGGCTGACTGAAAGACGCTCTCCAGTGCACCTCCTCAGATCCCCATTAATCTGTCGGCACTAAGAAATCGCCGAGGACCTCCGGCTTTTCCACAAACAACGATCAGGGGTGCCGAGCAGTTAGGGGGTCGTGAGGTGCGATGAAAGGCAAACACCCTGTGGGATGGTGTTCAAGGGTCTTCCTAGATCACTCTTCTCCCTCTTCCACATACGTAGAGGGGAACCAGCCCACCTGCCACCCAGAACAATGAAAAGCATAAAGGGAAAAAGCAAGAGTTCAGTGTTCGCCTGGAGAACATACTATGCAGGTAATAACAGTGTAAGAAGACCCTCCTTCAAGAGAGGAACCTGCCAACGAATAACCTTGATGGTTTAGGGAAGACGTAGGCCGCTGGGAGAATGACACATCCTTCACAGTACATTTCCCAGAATGCTCACTATCGGGTTACAGGCGCTGATGACTATAGGTGTCCTGGGATAATAAAATCTAGCAGTAGTCAGTCACTGACCTGCATGGAGCCTCTAATATGTGATTCACTGACAAGAGTGCAGCTTCCTCCAACAATAACTGGATGCAGTTCACCTTTCAAATGGGCTGTCATTGCACATGCATCTATGTACAATAAAATCAAATGAAATTTGAAAGTTACAGTGGAAGCATCTCGGCGTAGTTGTGGCGAGGACGTGTCACTACATCTCACCGTCTCACAAACAGCCCTTTGTTCTGGATGTGAGGAGAATAAATCCTACTAACAATGTTCCTGACTGAGGAAGTGGAGATATTGGCTAAGAAGTCCTAGACATCCCTGTTTCAGAGCAAGATAAGGTGAGATGCTGTGAGATGCAAAGGTGAGATGTCATCATGCTGGTGACATCTGGTGGAAGGCAGAAGGAGCTGAACTGTGAAGTACTTTCTTTGGTGACAATGGGTGCTTCAAATCCAGCCCACAGGATCACAGGCTAGATACCAGGTGCTAGAAGCTAAAGTTGATCACACTCCAAATGAGACTGACGTGTTCACTTGGACCTTTCGGTGTCCCCAGTGGCGGTGACCCAGCAGGGATTCAGTCTCAATTAATGTGGAAAACACTTAGCCTTCACTATCCCTGTCACCTCCTTTCCAGCTCACCTGTTCCAGTGTGTACTAAAGCCAAAAGAGCCCAGAAAAATCATTTCTGACACATATAGAAATTTAAGGAAAGTTTTGATTTAAGGAGAAAAACATGATAATGCTAGGGTTTGGGTAAAATTTCTGGAAATGCTGGTCCATACCATTCCCATAGGAGGAACACGTGATTCACAATTTAAACACAGCGTGTGTGTGTGTGTGTGTGTGTGTGTGTATCTGTATGTGTTTGTGTGTTTGTTTGTTTGATTGACTGATCGATCGTAATGGTTAAAGCTACTGACAGACACATTTTTAAATTCACCTCCTGTAG
Source organism: Arapaima gigas (assembly GCA_900497675.1). NCBI lineage: Eukaryota > Metazoa > Chordata > Actinopteri > Osteoglossiformes > Osteoglossidae > Arapaima > Arapaima gigas. The sequence continues at coordinate 282,476 of UFQX01000253.1, forward strand.
TTTCACTCACTGTACTTACCTTAGTCTGATACAGTAAAATTACCCTGTTGTTTAAATGGGTAAATAGCTGAAAGTAGCTTAACACTGTAAGTCACTTTAGCATAAATATGGAAGTGTGGGATTTCTTATACTCACCCTGCCGTTGACCTCCCCTCTCCACCAACCATTAGCACCCATCTTGGTGTAGATCTTCACTACATCTCCTTCATGGAGCGAAAGCTCGCGCATGTCCCTCGAGGAGAAATCGTACCGTGCGATGGCAACACCGACAACCTTGGGGCTCAGCACTGAAATCCAGGAGGCAAACAAATAAGCGGGAATGGAGATTCAGCATGTATATAACAATATCTTACAATCAAGATGTGTGGGTTTTGACTTCAGACGCAGTTTTACTGTCTAGTTCAGCCTGTCCAGGCAAAATAAATCAAGGATGATTACTTTAGCGATTCCAAACAAAACAAAGTGTCTACAACAGGTATAAAAGCATTAAACTACACTCATTCTGTCACATGGTGCTAGTATGTTATATCACTTATTTATCATATCATTTTGACATATGAATTTTTTAAATAATTGTTTAATTTTTTTATATTCATATTATTCCTGTGGCACTGCTGCAACCTGCAGTTTTGGAATCCTGACTGAAAGCGAAGGTCCATCGAGGGATCAAGTGAACACAACATCTTTTTACATTCAAATATATATATATACACACTACTAAACAGTTGTCTTATTTTTTTATACGTGTGCAGCAAGATAATCAGTGCTGTGCTTTTTTAGCCTCTGAGGATCAGACAAAAATATGTAAATCTCAGCCAGAAGAGGCTTGTCAGCAGACATGTGTGAGCATGCGTTTGCTGCATACCAACAATGTGCTGTTTTTACTTCTGTAAAAAAAAGGAGTTTTTTCCCAGCAGGGTGTGGTGCACAACTAAACTGAACCTGCATGTCACAGGCCACTGGTATGAGGACATGGTCATCCTGCAATGGTGTAATATTGACCTCAGCAGGACAGAGCCTCAGTGAACCAGTGGCTATTTCGCAAACTTTTTTTTAGGTGATTCAATGTTTTCTCCCAAAATGGAGACCATTAAAAGTGCTGAGAACTCATCTTTGTGCTCCGTCACTGACAACTCAGTGAAATGTCTCTTTCTACTGTACGTCTCACACATATATACATACACACAGATGCACAAACACATGCAGGGGAAAATACGGAAATAAAGTCTGTGAGAGTAAAGGGAAGGGGCGATACGGTAGGTCTGTACAGGACACGCCTGGTCAGGTGGCTACAACAGGTCAGAGGAAAGGAAGAGAAAACAGTTACCTGTACCTGACCAGAAAGGAGCAGAGGTAGGAGGTGCAAAGCTGTAGCTGTCAGGACTTACAAAAGAAAACCCACAGAGCAGTGGAGCTTGGGGGAAGGAGGAGAGAGGCAAAAAAAAAATGTTTAATTAGATGTGCAAGGGCAGGAAAAAAACTGAACAACTGGCTCCTGACAGAAATAAATAGCAACAACAGAAACAAAAAGACAGGTGATATTGGCCAGGGCAGCCCCTCTGCTTGGCTGGTTGTTACAAAGGCCAGCAGCAATCCACCTCCGTGCTGCTGTTCAGCAAAGGCATTGGAACAGCTTCAGCGAGCTTGGAAATGCTGTTACTGGAGTCCCCACTGTTCCCAGCTACACAGAAACAATGACTGTCACCCTCTGCACACCGCCCTGGTTAAACAGACAAGTGCCTTTGGCACTAGACTGGTCCAGCTGCGCTGCTCAAAAGAGCGACACTTGAGGTCATTCTTGCCGACAGTCATTAGGCTCTATAATGACCGTCGGGGTGGGACTGACCTCTTACCGCCCGAGTCGGACTCAGCTGACAGACTGACTTTTTAATTTTTTACTTATTTGCATACACTGTCAATTTTTGCACATCTTTTTTGTCTTTTTTATTGATTACCTGAGCAGCAATGGGTAAAGACAAAAATAGTACATCAAGAAAGTGCAAATACATCCAGAAGACAGGGGCAAAATATAGCAATATTTCAAAGGCATGATCATGTACCGCTGTCAAAGTGGTACACAATACACTATCTATCTATCTATCTATCTATCTATCTATCTATCAGAACCTTTGAGTAGAACATATGCAGCAGAATATTTCATGCTGCCGAGATATGGACCTGCAGAGGTTTTCCTAGCCTGATGGTACCAGCCCGGCATGACCTCGACCCCGGAGCCTCTGCGGTAACACAGTTGGTAGCCTGCAAGCCTACATCGCAGCCCGTCTGTTCCTGGCCAGAGACCAACGGAGAGCTTCAGCCTTGAACACAGATCTCACACGGAGGCTATTCTTATTTGGATTCAGAGGTTTGTCCAGGTTGCAGCATTGTAGGAAGATCCATCTTGTCTGCAAATCTCTGGATAAAACATAATATTTCTCTTCAAATTGCATTAGCCATATTTGTGTCATTGTTTCTGCATTTCTTTTCCTTGTGTCTTGCTGAAAACAAGATCACCCTAAAGGTAAACGCTTTACAAGCTGCACCTGACCACTCGTACGTCATTTTCTTTTATTTTGTGTGTGTGATTTTTTTTTTAATCCAAAAAATAATAGTTGATTGAAAAAGTTTTAGCAACTAAACCAGTGAGCCTTCATGATTTCACACAAGAATCCAACTGCAGGGGGATATAAATTAAAATTGATTTCTCCCTTACCTTTTTCTCCCTATAAACCCTTTATGAAAAGGAAGCATTAAATAAAATAGGATTACCAAGGCTTTCCGAAACCTCTGTTTTTTCCAACTGTATATATATCTTTAAATATGTTCCTTCCTGAAAAAGTAAATGTGTTTATTAATGATGGCTGACAGTCCTGTCCCCTCTGCTGGGTTGTGACGTCAGGAGGTTCCTCAAAATGAAAATTTATCTGATTATGTCCATATTTCATCCATATATCATCAGGAAGTCAACTGCCCAGAATACCTTTAGAAACCTTCCCTGAAACCTCTAAAAAGACATTGCTCTTCATGATAATTTTAAAGGTTACATTTCTATCCTCTCTGCCATAGGCAAATTCTCCTACATTTACATATATATTTATTAATTTAGCAGATGCTCTTCTCCAAATCAATGTACAACTCAGGGTAAACAGCATGCATTTCACCAACAGACGAAAAAATACTGATGTAGAGAAGGGACTGTGGAACCAGTCTGTTTCAAATGCCACTGTTTTTGTTCATGCACAAAACACAAGTAAGAAATCATATAAAATGAAATATGAAAAGGTAAGCATGAGAGACAGCATGAAGTTTATCAAGCAGTTAGGAGACCAGAAAAGAAATAGGTCTGAAAGATATGGGTTTAGAGATCATTCTTGAATGCTAAAAGGATGCAGCTGCTATGAGGGAAAGAGGGAGCTCATTCTACCAAAACTGAGAACCTGCGTAGATCTATCCATTATCCTGTACACTGTATACTATTCCACTGTTTCCCAGTCAGGGTCACAATGGTCCACATAAAATGTACAGACTTTGGAATCTGGATCACTTTTGAGTGAGATAACCAAGTAGTTAGAGATGGAGGAACACTGCACTCTTGTGGGGGGGTAGGCAGGTTCTATAAGTATTGTAGAGCTCTCCTTTGATCATCTTCAATGCTATAACCAGAATCTTGATATAGGCAGCTACAGGAAGCTAGAGGAGAGCAACAACGAGGTGAGACGTATGGGAAAACTTTGGCAGTATCATCCACTCTGAATAAACACAGCTGTACCATAGCATTATGGATCAGCTGAAAAGGCTTGATGGTGGAGGCCAGAAGACCAGAAAGGAGGGACATGCAATAATCCGGATGGCATTACTATGGTCTGGACTTGGAGCTTTGTAGAGTGTGTTGTGAGATAGTAGTGGATACTGTCAGTAATACATAGGAGGAATCTCCACGATTAGGCCATGGTTTCAATGTGCATGTAGAAGCAAAGACTTGAGTCAACTGTTACTTAGGCTCTTGACCAATGAGGCAGATGAAATGAGAAAACTGTTCAGTTTCATAGAGAGTTCCTAACAAAGGGCCAAGTCCTGCTGAAATATGGAAGATCTATGTCTTGGAAAGACTGAGTACAAGATAGTAGACAGTTATCCAAGCAGAGATGTCTGAGAGGCAGACTGCAGTGTGAGAGATGCATCTCTGTTAGCTGGAGGGAGAAGAAGAACTGTGTATCAAAAAAAGCAGCAATAGGAGAACCCTTAAGAAGTAAAGAAAGAACCAAAGAAAGAGGTGGAGATGTCCACCAAAAGAATCAAGTGGCAAAAAAGGAATGGATGAAGTATCTCCATTGCTCAGAATAACCTCCCAAAAACATCAATTTATCAATTGCAGAAGCTATAAATTATAAAACATTGAATAAATATGTATACAGCACATCATCCTAATGATGTCCCAAGAATTAATTTTAATTTGTACAGTATGGCTTCTCGCCGAAAAGTAGTTTTTTTACCCACTAAAAACAACAAAGAGAAATGTATTATTCTACTACGAACATCAAGAGTTTGGGTTATACGTTTTTGCATGTGGTACTGAAGAAAAAGTAGATCTATTCAGAGCACATCATCAAGTCCTGATTTTAAAAGCAAGCGAGACAATACAGCAACTTTGAGGGAGAAAAGGTCCTTGTGCTTTTTGAGAAAATGAGAAAGGGAGAACAAAAAAAATCCCTTCTTAAACTGAGCCCCCTCCATTGGGTTCTATGTCGATCCCCTTAGCCCAAATTGTTTGTTTCTTTCCAAGGAGTGAGAAATTTTGAGTAAAAAGCTCTGCACAATGATAAAACACAGGGTTTGCAATCTCACAACTTTCTCCACATGCCACCACAACCTTCAGCAAACTTGGGACTTTTTGCCATGGCTTTTTATTTACTGACATATGGCACTGCAATAAAATCTCATCTAAGCCCCGATTTTGGTGCGTCACAAACTCTCCATCACCTCAAGATTGTGGCTGGAGGCCCGTCTTGTGCTGACGTTGCTAAAGCTCAGTTTAATTTGTTTGCCCGCAAACAGTCAAATGTGAACACAAAAAACCTTTATCGTAGTGTTTGTGTCCTATATCCACATTTCATTAGAATTCACCTATAAAATTTCTACTGAACTTCAGTGTTTTGTAACAAATACATATAGACTCTAATCGTGAACCACTGTGGTAGTGTAGCATAGTGGTAGAGCTGCCACCCTGCTCTGCATCTCACCTTTGACTACAGTACCCTTAAACAGGGTACTTACCCTAAACTGACACAGTAAAAAGTTATCTAGCTTTATAAATGGATAAATCAGTGCAGGTAGCTTAAAATTTTAAGCTGTTTTGGAGAAAAGAATCAGCTAAATAACAATGTCATGCAATGAAAAGCTATGGCTTAAAATTAAAATTACTTTCTGAATAGACTAACCACATAAATAAGGATAAAACAGAAAAAAAAAACAATGCACACGTACTGACCAAATTTTAGGTTCTCCTGGCAGATACAGACTGGTATGAGGGTGATTTTTGGCTCATTTTAGCTTTTCAGTACCAACCAAACATTTGAATGCCACAAAATACAAAATCACTGTTGCTGACCAGGTAGAACCCTTCTTGGTGTCTGCAGCCTTTCTGAAATTGGCACTTTCAACAGAATAATGTGCCGTGTCACAGAACACAAATCATGTCAGAATGGTTCCACAAACATGACAGCATTTTAACTACACTCCAGCAGCCTGCATGCTCCCCACTTCTCAAGCCAATAGGATGCCTTTAGGATGAGGTGGAAGGCAATGTTTGTCGAATGAATCTGTTGAAGTTTTATAGGAAGGGCTTATCTAAAGAGTTCACATTGGCTTGACAGTCAGAGGCCCGATATACTTACTGTTTGCCCCATGCCGGTTGGTCCGGAGAGCAGCAGTGTTCTCTGTCTCCCTGTAGGGGAACTGCAATGTGGTGTCCAGGCTTCGGAAGCCCTCCTTCAGGGAGTGATGCTTGTAGTAATCGATTAGTTCCTGTTTTAAGCAGGAGTGTGGGGGGTGGGGGGGTCAATGCAAAAAGTTAAGAAGTACTCATTTCAATACATCATTACTCTTTCCATAAGCTCATTGCTAACCAGATTCCACCAACCCTTTTACTAATCACTTTCTATTTTCTTAAACCCACAACTTCAGCAACTATTGGATATAAACCTTTGCGTTTCAGCAATAACAGTGTACTGTTCTGTTTTAATAAAATAAACCTTGAATTAAACATCATTTAAAAAAATTTTAAAAATCAAATTCTGAATAATCTGGCTTTAATGAGCCATAATACAGACTTTTTGCATGTAACAATGTAAATTTGCAGAAGTCAAGTACTTACTAATATACTTTGGAACCTCTTATTCTCTGCGATGTAGAAGAATCCTTCCCTTTTCAAGATCTTGATGTGCTTCACGTCATTGTTATACCTGTGGTTGATGAATAAATAATGTGTGTAGTTTCCTGGTGATCATGGCAATCGATTTGGACCCCTACAGGGCTGAACTGCTGCCATAATGTACTAAAAGGACAGAGGATTTCAATACCTAACGGTATTTATTGGATAAGGCAGCCCAAATCTGACCACCCATAGGCATTTTTTGGGACGCATTCTAAATGCACATTAAAAATAGATGATCACATATTAAGTTTACATTGCACAACAAATATTGTATATTTATTTCTGACATAAAAGCTAATGTTGTTTCAGTTAGACTGCTGGATTGGATCTAACATGAACTATTTCGCAGAACAGTGTCAGCCCTTGTATTGGGATGCGGGCATATCGTCCCTCTCTCTGCCTTTCGATACTCTCCCGAATGAACCTCTTATCATTCAGCAGTGGAATAAACCATCTATTGCTGGGTCTAATCCATATTGTGTGTTAAAAAAAATCCAGTGACGTGCCCATTCTAAATCGAAACGCCAAACTTAATTCAAATTTCCAGGGATTTTTATTTTGATGTACTGTATCCGTGAGAGGAGATGACTGCTGCCAGGGGGGTTGGAGCAACCGTGATATTTGTTTTGAGCAGTTTAACATTAGTTCTAGCAAATCTGTTGAAACATTTTATTTTGGAGGTGAAATAACCCCACAAAGCGAGTCCTTCTGCACAATCTGAGACTTAAAAAACCAAACAGGCACAGGCAATTAAGACTTCATTCCTGGTGCGGCTCCACAACGTCTTTGCTTCGGGAAGGGCAATAAATTAAGCGGTGCCAGGAGGAACCTCATGAAATGGCTTGACACTCGAGGAGCACCTCCTTGACAAGCGCATAATGGCTGAAGCAGTGTAAGACACTGGGTTATTAGAAGGCGCCGGCTCCGAGAAAAGCAGGGTTGCCACCGAACACGTACGTTTCACAGACGAGGACTTTGGCCTGTCACTGAGTCCTATTATGCTGAGCACACGGCTTTAACAATAGTAGAAGAAAAATGTGCTGAAAGCACTAGAAAAAATGCAGCTTCTACATAAAATATCAGAAAAGAGTTTATTGGAGACTAGAGGGACAAACTTCTTCTAAGCATAGCTGTACCTCTGATCCTGATGGATCACACTGTGACGCTACAATTAATGTATTCTCATTGTGACTGAAGGCCTTCAGATTGTCTCACCTTGTGCGTAAGGTATAAAGCAGTCTGTAAATGAAACATTTTGCAGCACTACAGCTCAAACATCTTTCCTGTGTATAATTGAGTCCCGTACAATGAAAACCCCTGCAAGGGCTTATGTAAAAATATACGTTTTTCATACAACGGATTGTAAAATGCCATTTTTTCACTTTGCAGCTTTACGTTTCCAAAAAGTACTTAATTCACTGCCTACCATATGTCTCAACCTGCCAAGTAAGAAGATGCTATGCTTCTTAAACAGCAAAACTAATTATAACTTTAAAACATCCACAACTGAAACAGCAGATTCAAAACTAACTTTAATATACTAAACTATATAAACATAAGCACTAGCCCTACAAGTATTAAGTCAGTTATTTAAGTCATATAAACAAGCTTTTATAACATGGGTACCCTTGAATAAAATATTCCTTTTGTAGTTTACCATTCAGGGTCCAAAGGTGACAAAAACTATTGACTCTCCTGCACTATTTGTAATGAAAGTTTTCAAAATTTGTATTATAAGCGATACAGTTCAGTAAATTTGAAATCCAGTAAATACAAAATATGCTCATGTCCCCACATTCAACCCAGTGAAGCTTTGTGTGACTTTTTTTGTCTGAGACCCAACTATATTTTTTTATACAAGAAATAATAATAAAGTTATCCACTAATTACAGGGATTCACCTAAACAGAGTGATTTACAGGGACAAATCCACTCCATTAGGCAGGGGAGAGGAGTATCATACTTGGTGGTCTGCAAATGTCACTTCTGCTCGCACCTGTGGCTGACTTACTTTATACTGATGGCGTACTCTGCGGATTCCTTGCTGCGGTGCCTCACCAGGTAGGTGCTGTTGCCCCGGTTTACAAGCTCCGCCTCAGCCTGCAGCCTCTCCATGGTCCCGGCATACCTGAATAATTCACATTTTGCATCAGGCAGGCCGTCAGTGAGGCCATCAGACCCCTCCTCCCATTGAGAGGGCAATGGAAGTATCTTTAAGTAAACCTCATAAAACTGTTACTCTGCTATCGCACTACTGCAGCATGGCTAAGACATTGCAGGAACATTATGAATTATCTGGGCAAGGTCATTAATGTCATGGAGAAAAATGGCACACTTGGTTGCTTCTCCTAAAATGATGCATATTACAAAAACACACGTTTTATTTATTTATTTATTTATCTATCTATCTATCTATCTATCTATCTATCTATCTGTCTGTCTGTCTGTCTGTCTGTTTATTTTTTTATTTGTTCATTTATATTTTGGTAATGACATTATTTCCAAAAGGCTTTTGAAACTGGGTATTTGCATTAAGTGGCATCTCATTATCATTACAGCTGGGTTAACGTTTAGACCTTTCATAAACTGGAGAAATCATCATAAATTCTGATATAAGAACATACCAGGGCTGAGTTGAAAAGTCCACTGGCTTTGGAACCTGTTTCAGAGGAAGAGTATGAGCAACATCAGAGCAACCTCAGTACACTCCTCCATTATGCAACTCATGCTTGTGAGGGACATAAGATCCACTGAAGAAACAGACATTTCTTATATCAGTTGTCAAGTACACACATCACTGTGTGAAACCTAACTTAAATGAGAGATTTAGCTCTTGAATATCACATTATACCAATAATTTTTCTCGATGTTTGTAATGACAAATGTCATTGTTTTGTCGCAGATCACACTCAAAAAATGGGCCAATAAAGAACATAATAGGTCTTATATGGTACTTACTTTGCTAGAACTGAATGTGGTTGCATTATTATAACCATTAATGTTTGACTTTGATAAAATGATCATAATTTAGTATATGTGAAAATGTATGCAATAGCTCTGGAATGGCACAGTGGTGCAGCAGGTAGCACAAAAGCCTCAAGGCAGCTTTGTTGGTGTTTCAAACCCAGTGAAGTTTGTGGAGTTTGCATATTCTCCTCACGTTTGCATGGTTTCAAGTGAATTGATGACATTAAACTGCCGCGCGTGTGTGTGTGTGTGTATGAGTGTGTGTGTGTGTGTGTGAGTGCCTGCGAGGGATTGATTCCTCTGGTCCATGTTTCCCAGATGCACGACCTCAGTCTTGTATTTTACAAGCTGCTATTGACACTTCATGGATGGATAAACTTACAGTTACATCATATATTTAAATAAATAACAGCAAAAACCCATGTGATTAATTGATTAATTGATTGATTGATTGATTTCAAATAATTGAGGTTAATTTTAAACAATTAAGAATATCTACTTACACATGGACATGGTTTGACAGCATCACTTGGAAAAAATCCAGTTTCCCTTGTAGGCAGGATCTTACCCTGAAAGCACAAAACATTAGTCAATTTAATTAGTAGCTGTTGCCTCACATCATTAATGTGGCAATAATGAATACAATAACACAGCTTATTTTTAGCCAGTGATAATTATTGTGCCATTTCTCCTTATGGTAAGACTTTTTTAATGTCAAAACTGAAAGAGCCCTTGAATGACATCAGTCATGAATCCATTGCCTTTATCCAAAAGGTACAACAGTGGTGTGTAGCAACGGTCAGTTCCAGGAAGGTCTGTCAGAATAGGACCTGATCTGAAATCTTCCAGTCAAAGAGCAACCTTTCATAAAACCCTTGTAAAGCAACAAAATAGTACCATTTGTGTTCATCTTTGTGCACCATAAACCACATTTTTGCATGTGACTGTTAGACCTTTTGCAACAGACGTGCAATTTGCATTTATGTCAGATTAAAATATGAGCTGTCTGCTGTAGAGACGCATATTTTTGTTAAAAGTTCTGCTTTTCAAATCTGAGATTTTTGCTGACATGGTTGACTAAACTATAATGCATTTTCGCATCTGAGCGTTTGTAAAACTTTTTCAAACATTCCTGTGAAGAACTGATCGGTTGTAACAAGAGCTACATTTTGGCACATCTCTAGCCATTATAAAATATGACACATTTTGGTTGTGGCTCTTTTTGATTTATGTGACGTTTGAGACAATACAATACAGAATTACTAAAATTTAATCAGTACTAATGCTTTTGCTTCATACCGTTGTATTAAGTGTTAGTTAAATAAATTCGTATGAATTTATGCCATATTTGTTCCCTTTTTCTTCTTTGCTGTCTTTTGGTCTTAGCAGAAAGTGCTTTTCAGGCAAATCGCCCTGTGCCACAAATCAGTTTAGGAACCTAATTCGTAAAACGTCCATGATACATTTAACGCAATAACATTCTATCAGTCCTCTTGAAAAACTCTTCTATTTGTTATGCTACAGATAAGTGCAAGATAAAGATTAAACTTATAACCCTGTTAAAGTAAACAGATGCCAGCCAAAGGGCAAAATGAAATTACTGTGATTGATTGTATTTGTCTGGCACCAGTACAGAAATAATTGTCTCCAAGTTATGTGGGAGATAAATGTTTCAGCATTCTGTAATTCTGCCCACTGTCGCCGAGGGGCTCTGGACATTAAGCAGCCTTCATGCGAGCCCAGAATTTAATTTTGAATGAAAATAAAATAAATAAATAATGTTCTTTTACATTTCCACTGCCTAGGGTTTGTGTGTCGCCAGACCTTGCTGTCTGCTACCACTGGAATGGAACTGCGCACACACACACACACACACACACACACACACAAAGGAACCACATGGTTGTGACCTCTTCTTATGAGGAGGTCTCTACATGTTACTGTCCAGTCATGTTTACTGTGCATTTTTTTTATTCATACACAAATTCTTAGTAAAATCTTGCTTCCCACCCCAATTATAGTTAGACTGATTAAAGTTATGGTTAGTTATGAAATTTCAGTAATAACTATGAAATTCCAGAAAGAGGTTACAGTAATAAAACTGCCACAGTCTGTTAAATAATCTGCTTTGTCATCTGCATGCTTTTTTTAGGTGCCTATTATAATTGTAACTAAACAATAATATGCAAAAACTGTAAATTGTGTCAGCAATTTGTAAACTGCATAAAATTACACCAATGCTGAGATGACACAAAAAAAAATCATTATATGACCGTGTTGGGATTCTATATGAGAATTCTGAAGAACACTGCCCTGTGCTTGGAAACACACAGGTGCCCAGATGATGTTTCTCCCTCATCTTGTCTCACCTGCCACCAGGTGCCGTGTGGGTCTGCATTTGTCAGCTCTATGACATCGCCAACCTGGATGTGTAGAGGGGGTCCACACGTAGGACAAGGGATGCCATGGTAATTGCGGATCGCCAACACCTTTGGCAAACCTGCAGAGACAGGAGAAATACATGCTCAAGGTCTTACCTCAAGTAGCTCAGACTGTACCATTCAGGCTGTTGACTTCCCACGAGTGTATGGCCTACTAAAAATACTCCAAGGGTGCACTGACAACTCATCCAGGAATTTACAAAAATCCCAGAAGAACATCTAAAGAACTGCAGGCCTCTCTTCAGCTAAGGTCAGTGTTCTTGACTCTACGATAAGAAAGAGACTGAGGTGGCACAATCAATTACGCTGCAGTCACTTTTTCACATGGGTGTTGTAAACTTTGTTTTGTAAATAAGTAATTACTTTAAATTTGTGCTATTCGCTTAGTTAGAACCATTAAGTGTGACAGGTATGTAGTAATAGAGGTAATCGGAAGGCGGAAAACACTTTTTCCACAGCAGTGTAGGTGGACAGATGAAACAGAGCGCATTTATAAAAATGTATCAATTCATATTGCTTGTTGTTTTTCATCCTGGATGTCACATCATTAAGTGCTTCAGCTAGTTTTGTTGCTCATTTTTGCCCTACTAAAAAGTGCTATAGTGCTCATTCCCAACCCTGTAATCCCACTGGCAGACTGTCCCAAAAATGGTCTTCTCGACAACCAGTCTTCAGTTTCTCTCCCTTCCAAACTGCTTGAACCATAATGAAAATGGATTTTATTTATAATGGGTCACTAACACACCATGCAAAGTGAGTGATTCCCACCCATTTGAGGGTAATGAAAAAATCATGGACTCAATCCCTGTTATGAAGGGGTTCCAGAGCATATAAAGAGCATCAACACACGCTGGATAACAGTTATGATGGATCCTATTTGTTTTCATTATTCTCCCTGTCCCAGTACACACAGATTGGCTCCAATTGTCAGTGGCAGGCTGTAGCAAATTATTCTAATTACATATTGGAGAGATGCTTTTCATAATTACCATAATTGAGCTCAAAAGGTCTTTTGCTGCTGTTTGGGAGCACAGAATGAGCTCCTGTTCTTGGCAAAACTAGGCATGGTGCAGGAACACATGGGACTGAGCCAAGTTCTACGCCTTTCATGGTTTTTTTTGACAAATATTAAAAAAGAGATGTGTTTAAAATTGGGGCTTACCCCTGGCAGGTCACAAAAAAGAGTCTGGGCTAAGGAACAGAAGTGGCTGCCATGATGTGGACTTTGGGAGGGGGGCAGGTCCTGCTTGAAAGCCGCTTTAAAAGGCAGGGAAGCTTTTGAAAGTGCTCCCAGCTTATGGTTCTTGGGGAGAATAGCACACACAGACCCCTGCTTTTGAGAACTGAAGACAAAGAAGCTGTGCCAATAAGAGTGACAATGCTTTTTTCTCTCCATGACAGTCTGTAAAAGGAGTTCTGGGAATAGTAACCTTCGTGCCAAAACCTTAAAGGACCAAAGGACAGCAAAAAACAATGAGCGCTATGAAGTCCCTTAAGATGATGGCACACTAGGAAGAATAATTCATTTGGAAGGTAAACATTTACCTTTTTTGTTAAATGCTTATTTTTTTTCACCCCACACAGGCAAGGGAAAAGTCTTGAGATGCACAAGCAAATACTACACAGAATTGATTCTGACAGGGAGATTTACAGTATGCGAATACACCATTTCTAGTTTTCCCAGAGGCATCTGAAGATGAGCTCCCAGAAGTATGAACACACACACACACACAGTGGCCACTGTATTAGGAACACCCATAAACCTGCTCATTCACACAGTTATCTAGTCATCCCCTTACAACGCAGCGGTGCAATGGATAAACTCAGACACAGGTCATGAGCTTCAGTGAATGTTCCCATCAAACTTCACAATGGGAAAAAAATGTCATCTAAGTGACTTTGACTGTGGCATGGTTCTTGGTACCAGATTGGGTGGTTTGAATATTTCAGAAACTGCTGCTCTGCTGGGATTTTTACACACAGCAGTCTCCAGAGTCGACACAGAATGGTGCTAAAACAAAAAAAATATCCACTGAGCGGCAGTTCTGTACATGGAAATGCCTTGTTGAGGAAAGAGGTCAGAGCTGAATGGCCAGACTGGTTTGAGCTGACAGTAAGGCTACAGTAACTGAAATAACCGACAGTGGTGGAAAGAAAAGCATCTCTGATCACACACCACGTCAAACATTGAATCAGATGGACTACAACAACAGAAGACCACTCCTGTCAGCCAAGAACAAGAAGCTGAGGCTACAGTGGGCACTGGCTCATCAAAACGTGGCCTGATCTGTTGAATCTCGATTTCTGCTGCAACACACAGACGTAAACGTACGTGACGTAAACAACATGAAGCCATAAATCCAACCTGCCTTGCGTCAACAGTTCAGGTTGCTGGTGGTGGTGGTGGTGTTGGTGTGATGGTCTGGGGAATGTTTTCTTGGCACACATTGAGCCCCCAATATCAATCGAATATCATTTGAATGCCACAGTCAAAAAATGTTTACAGGAAGACTACTTCCAAATAGGGAGGAACAAGGGTTGCTGTGGGGTCCACATCTAGAGCCAGTTTCTTGAAAATCAGAGATTGGACACAGGAAAACTCTTTAGCTGTGACGTTTTTGTGGCCAGGGATGTGAAGTACTGAAAGGAGTACTCAGTGGGAAACGGCCATGTCAATCTGCAAGTAAACTACATAATATGCAGAGAACCGCAGCCTGAAAAACCAGGCACTGTGACTAGTGAAGTAGATGAGGGAGAATCAGAGACTTTGGAATAAATTAATAAGTAATGTGAACTGGAGATCAAGCTATTGATAATGAGAACCTTTTTCTTCTAAGGTGCGAAGAGGTCATTCATCAGCTGCTTTTTACTGGAGTATTTGCAAGTCACAACCCCCAGGCGTTGATGCAATAGATGTGAAAACACAGAGCGAAGGACAGACCAATCATGACACTTCCTTTGTGAGCAGGGCATCTACGATATCAGGTTTGTCAAATGTGAAACACAAGTTGTGGGAGGTGACGCAACTGGGTACAGGAGGCAATGACGCCAGGATGGAAACCATCTTTTAAGCTGTGAACAAGGAAGGAAATGAGGCAACGAACGAGAAACAGGAAGCGGCAGCAGTCCAGAGTAGGAACGGCACAGTTATTGCATTAGTGCACAATGGTGCAGAAACTGCACACATGCAGAAATGGGACTTGGAAGTAGAACAACCAAATTCATTAAATTTGTTACAAATTTGTGTTTCATCGGTAAAGAGAATACGGTGACCAGGAGAATTAACTGATCTGGCAGTGCCGGCGCTCAGAATGAAATACGCAGGGGAACCGGCAGGATGGATTGAGAGCTAGATGGGAGTGGGCAAGCAGCAGTCAAATACGACTGAGCTGCAGACCGCACACTTAGAAACTCAGAGACCTGCAAACATGGAATGGTACAGATAGTAATCCAGTGTGCCCAAAAGACTGGCTCCACTGCAACAGGTGGGCCGAGCATTTTGCAGAGAATGGGGCATGGCACTTGTAGAGGTGAGTCTCCTGAAACAAAGGGCAAGGTTGGCAATCAAGACAACGTAATCGTTCATTTCCTACCACCGGTGGGGTAACATGGAGTAGATCGCGTCATGTAATCAGCAGAAGGCAACGCAAAACTCGGGGAATGAGAGAGCCCTCGGGGAGGTGCGTTTTGAGGAGCAGACTGAGATAGGCTGTCGCAAACAATGATGCGGGAGGTGGCGGCCTCCACTTCAGTGGCGTCTGTGAGAGAGACCTGGGAGGTTAGATTAATATCCATATCTGCCAAGATCTGAGCACAGGCAGCTGGTGACATGGAGGGAGAGGAGACAGCTGGGGCACCCGAGGGGAAGGAGGAAGGTGGGGTTGAAGAAACAAAGCTGTAGGAGGGAGTTCCTGGAGCAATCGCAGGAACTGGAGGATGAGCAACCACTGGCTGAGAAAGAGGGAGTGCAATTAAGGGTGCCAGGAAACTGGGGAGAGCAGCAGAGACAGTGGGAGTGGCGGACGGAGTAGGAAGGTGGAGGAGCTCTGAGTCCGCAGATGGCGCACCTGCCGAGAAAGAAAGTGAAAGCACACTAGGTGCACAATGGAGAGAACCCCGAGATGGGGCAGGAAGGGGCCCTTGCGAAACGCACACCTCAGCAGAGAGAGGGCAAGTAGCCCCAGCAAGAATGCCGGAGATAGGGACCAGGTAGGAAAATGGCACCAGGGCGAGAAGCCGGAATGGGACGATCTGACACAGGAGGGTTCTCAGAAAAGGAACCGTAGTCAGATGTAAAAAGGACAATATCACCATCGGCATCCACATCAGGTCAGGGGTGTGAAAGCTGCAGGGCAATAAGGAAAACTGCAGCTGAGGCTAGCAAGTTGCAAGGTGCAGCATGAGTGGAAGGTTTGAGTAGCTTTTTTAAAAAATGGAATGATTGACAGGTTTGCGGGTGTGTTTTGGTCCAATACCTTCCACCCAAATTTAATTTTTCCAAGCTTCAATTTTTGACATTACGGTTTTTTGCACTCATGGTTGAACTAACACAGAAATCGGGCACTGAATTTATGTATGTGCTGTTTGTGACCATTTCAGTGTACAATATGTAACAGCCACTGAAGAGCTGACTGAGCGCAGGCAGACATACATACGGTATTATGGTGTAACTGATGAAGGGAATCTGCCTTGTTACGTTGTGTTATGCTGTTACGTTAACTAACGTAAGCCAGTGAAGTAAGTATGGCCATTTAAATGGGATTTGGTGATATCTTAGCCTAAATTGAGGCAAACGATGAGCCGTAAGAAGAAACAAAATGGCTAAACTAATGAGTTTTCACATTTTGAAGGTTTTTTCAGAAATGAATTACCTCTGTAAGGTGGGGGAAGATGTTTGACTCCGCGAGTATATGCGTTATGTGTGCGTAAGAGAGGTGGCAGGGCACGCCTTTGGTGGGCTGCAGGCACAATAGCTGGAAACCCTGCTTGCCATTCCAGAGTTCACTCCATTTGCTTCAAATATTCATGAATCCATTATGGAGGGAAGCACGGCCAACCGCTCCTGGCACAGCCGTCACCGACACGGTACTCCATCCTTGCTGTGCCCCCCCCCCCCCTTTTCCGCCCCACACTGCCCTGGCCACCACACAACAAATATTAATTCTCAAGGGCTGAATTGTTCACTTCCTACATATCGATTCCACCTGACCCACACCTACTGCAACATCATTCTAGTTAATGAGTCCCTATTACCCATAACAACAACAAAAAAACCAAGATTTGGATTCTTCTGATTTGCCTGTGGGAATGAACGGGTTCCTAGGCATACCAGAGTAGGTGTACTCCTTCATTACCTCTGACAGCACATTACTTCTGCTTTAACTTCTGTACCTTTCTTGGTGTGTTGCTCCAGTCAAGCAAGAAGCAGTGAGGGAGGTCAACAGAGGGAGCCACGTGAACAAACATTTGGGAGTACAGTGTAATTGAATTAACGTTCTTTATTTCCCAGTGAACAGGGCCCCAAACCTACACTACGTGGTTAAGAATTCAGCTGCACAAGCAGTTCTCCTGGCATGACAGCACAGCAGAGTGCACGGTGCAGCTCAGGGTTTTGCGGTCTACCAGCACTTCAAAAGCCTGGTAAAGTTCCCTTGATTTGCCCTGGGGCAAAGCACCTTTCCCGTCATTATGGCTGCTATAAAAGTCGAGGTTTGCAAAACATGAGCGAGTGTGAAAGTGGTGAGTCCCTTTGGACCACGGGTTGACTGAGTAAGGAAACAATGTCCATGAAGGGAACGGGGACATTTCTATGAATTTTAACACAATAAAAGAAGACAGACATTAGGTGACAAATGTATCTCTTGGCTCATCTGAGACCCTGTGAACTTGGTTATGTACGTATATCAGTGTCACTGAACATCGATTTCTGCTAAACAAAGTACAAGTTCTTAAAATTAAAACAAAAACTATATCTAGCACACCAGGTTCAACAGCACTATTGTGTTGTTACTATATGATGTTTAACACATAAATTATGTATGCACAGTTAGTTTTATTCTTGGGAAAAAAGTTAACTTGTTAACTTAACCTAACACAGCTACATAACAAGAATAGCCATGTTTTGAGTAAATATATAGTAGATTTAGTAGGTATATTTTTTAACCAATTCTGGGAAACATACCTATTTAAAGCATAATAATCTTACTGTTCAGATACTCTTTTAGTCTCATGTACTCTGAACAAAGGTAATTCATCAAGACTTTGGTCTGGCTATGAGGTTGGACAAAACACCAAATGGGTTTTTATGTTTCCACGGAAAGGCATGCCAAGAATGGCCCTTTGTGCATCAGGCTGAATTAGAAATATCAGCCGAGAGATAAAACCCATGAGTACATAAATACATCCTTTCTCCTTGGGGTGTTGAGTTACAGTTGACTAAGTGCTGCCAGTGCCCAAGAGGCAGCGTGCCTAAAGATGAACTATAACAAGTTACAACAAATTCTGAATCTTGGGGAATGAATATTACACGCATCACACACATGCCTGAGATTTATCAGCAGCTTTTGTATTGATTTTGTACAGAAGTATCGCAGCTGAGCACTTGCAATTATAATGTGAACACTGCTTAGTAATGTTTACTTTTACCCATTTTACAGTTTACATATTTATACAGATAGCTCTCTAGATGCGTAAAAGTAGACCGCAATAAACGCATCAAGTGGCAAAATAATGACAATAACTGCAGTTATTAAATATTACAATCTAAGCATATTTATCAAAGACTATATTGGACATGTTAAAGTAATTATTTAAAATAAATACATACTGTATATGTAACATACGGGGGGGGGGGGGGCACAGGATTTCACTTGCATGTTCTAAATACTTGCATTGTTAGACAGTCATAATGTACAGACCTGGATCATGGCGTCTCATTGGTTCTGTTTTTTTCTGTGGGAAGAAAAAGAGAAAGTTCATATGATCTGTGAATGCACATACCTGCATGCAGTCATAGAAACACGTGCCCTTTGTGATGTCTTTTGTCCTGTTGTCTTGGTTGTGCAGCAGAAAACTTTTAATATCATTTGGATACTGCTATTTTAACATGCAAATTCATACTGGACACATTATACTGCAGCTGTAAACACAGCAAAACACAAAGTTGCGCATAAAAAATATAAAAATAGATTGTACTGTTTTTAAGTAGTTAAATGTTATCAAGCTGAAGGCATAAAGTGAAAAATGGTTTTACAGTTGGAATATGACACTGAATCCTACCTTCATGGATCGGACCTGATGCAATGTTCTACTTTTTTACGCCAAGTGTGAAATGCCGTAAAAACGCTGCTTTCAGGTTAACAGTGATATAAATACCTGCGCATGAACCTTTTGCAACTTCCAGAGTAAATTAATCCCACTTTTTTTTTACTACAGGATGACCAGAAAACAACGCAATAACAATTTTTTTTTAAACTATGGCGATTACCCACACCTGCAGACGTGCGTTACATACATGTGACTGTCATGCAAACAGCACAACAGATAAGCTCCTGCCATTCTCAGTCTGACAGCATTAACACCTTATCTTCATTTCTCACCTGTTGTCTCAGGACACCAGAATCTGAAATGAGGTTGAAAACAGGCATAATGAGCAGTGTCGTGAAAGGAACTTGCTGCAGCAGTTGCAAAGACGAGAACCATCTGCTTAACAGCGAACTGCAGTTACCTGACTGCAGTCAACCGTAAATGATATGGGGCGGAGCAGGTAATATATTTTTTCCAAGATTTATCTCTTAGTATCTCTGGTGAGTCACAGCCTTTTGCCTAGCTAATCATATCACTGTGAACTTTGCCTAGGAACATAAATACACACCTTACAAATCATGCAGGAGGACAATAATAAAGGTCAACAATAATATGTGAACTCTCTCTATGTAAACAAGTCATCTTTCCTGCAAAAACAGAGTCGTGGAAAATATTTGCACAATATTTTATGTACTAGATATGCACTGCTTGGACTCTATACTTGCAGGGTCTGATACTCTTTATCATTCATATGCACACCTTTTGACTGTATAACAAGGTCTTGTACAATGAAAAACCGATTATGAAATATATACCATTTTTTTCATGCAACAGGCTTATTATTCAGTATAACAGTAAAGCAGTAATTTTACATCTACAGCAGGTATTTTATTCCCTGCCCTGTCTCTATATCTGTTTCTGCAAGGCATGCAAACAGTGCCTGTTCTAGAACAACAATAGTTCTTCTCACTTCCTACTTCTTACTTCCTGTTACGCTCACAGTTTTGACCAATCACAGCGTTAGTCATGGAAAGTCTACCTCACTAACTAAAACAGCAGATTCAACACAAACTTAAAGCTTTTAAGAGCTTTTAAAAGTTTTTAAGTTAAACTTTGACACTTTTATCAAACTTTTCAATTATTTAAATTATAAGCAGCTTTAACAAAAATACCAGTACACGTCATACATAAAGTTCCTTTTGTGAGTTATAAGTCGACTCCCAATATGATACCAACAGTTAAAAAAAAAAAAACAGTCCAGCTTTAATAATTTCCTTTGGTATGGGATGCAACTTAAACATTTTGTAAGTTGAAATTTGAATGCTTTTTGTTCTATGTCTATTTTTGAAATCTGTCTTCTAAGATACAAAGCTTAATAGAAATCTGTCCCCGCACCTTTTCAGTGCCAGATCTTGCAATAGGGACAAAATGTTTGGTCTACGAAACATTTTTTTTCTTCCTCTATTATGTAAACAATCGCATGTGTGCTCTAGCACATGCCGAACATAAGATCAAACTTTAGAAGTTAAAGCCTTGTTTGATTAAGTAGTTGTGTGACAGCTGTGTTCACGGCCTGGCTCCAAGCGCGCGGCAGAATCACGTTACGGCCTTGGAGGACCCAGGTGTGGATGGCGGTGCTGTTATTGTGCCCGTGCCACCGTTTTGGATGAGCGACGCAAAAGCAAACAAGATGAGGCTTTCCACAGGCACCTCTGGTTATACGCTGGCCCGTTCGCCATCCTGCAGCGCTCCGTTTATCTCACAGCTCGGAATGCTGCGGTATTCATTTCTACGTTATGAGGCCAAACTGGGCCCACGCGAGAGTTTAATATGTTGGTGGACCCTGTTCCTAAATGCGACTTATCAAAAGCTGACGTTCCTAAATAGTTTTTTTTTTTCTAAAACCACAAAAATCAGAATGGGAACTTTGTGATGGGTGTAGCTTTTAAGCTGACATTCTTATTACCTGTGGTAACTGTGGTGATGTACTGAAAAGCTGATGCTGCTAGAACATCATTGAAAGTGCACACATTAAAACCAGTAATTGATACTATTGTTAATACTGTATACTTATCAATTAATAATTGTATTAGTGTATACGCAAGGCCAATTGATACCAGTATTAGTGTCGTATATTTGCGTCAAACTAGTACTAGTATTACTGATGTACACCCTGAGCCAATTTATATTACTATTAATGTTGAATAAGGGGGTACAAGGTAATGGGATTTTTCCCTCATCACGCTCAGGTCAATTCAAACCAACAGAGCCCAAGAAACACAACCAGATTGGATTCTGAAGATGAATCTTACCATGACTGGCTTTCCCACAGGTATTGAACCTCCCTAGGCACTCCTTATGGGCACCAACCCCACATCTAGAGCACTGGTAACCCTGGTTGAAAATTCCTCTGAAACAGAAGAAAGGGAGGATCACTTTAAGTATCAGAGCTGGAGACATTATAACACCATTTCTTTATACTTGGACTTTATGAGCCCTTCAGGACACCCACAAGAACAGCCACTTTAAGACCGGACATTGACTTGCGTCTTTATGCACCGTAGTTCTACGCTGCAGGTTAAACTGCTTCTTACTTATAGGTCCCTTAACTTAGTCCCTCAGTTAACTTACTCCAAGCACCGGGCCAACCTAGAATTCCCATGAAGGGTGGGCAGCTGCTGTTATTTGGACCTACTAGAGGTTTATTGTTCTCCCTTTTTTCATGGTTGCTAGTTTTTGTTTTCCTTTCCATAACAGCCAATTGGCTTTTTGCCTACTGTTTCTATACTGTTTCTCTGCTATAAGTTCTCTTTTTATTCTTGTCATTTGTGCTCGGTTGTTCAGTCAGTCACTGTATTGAACTGAAAACTGAATTGAATATCTTGCACCTTAAAACACAACAGATTAACTTTAAATGCACCGCAGAAATCTTTTATCTAAAAGGCTTAAATATGAAAACATTCAGCACAGCTTTGTCGTTTGAGCGTCGCTTCGCTTTTGAGAGGTCACGCTTCATCTCAAAGGCCCTTCACTGATGTATCGGTCCTGCTACCTCTCATTGTCCTGGGAACCCCCTTAGTCTCCCACGCTGTCCTGCAGGCGTCCTACGAAGTGGAACTATGCTGTTGGATGAGGCCTAGACTCTGTAACTACGCTGTAATTTTTGAGGTGTAAAAAATAAAGCGAGGCCAAAAACCTTCACACGAACTGAACCAGGACAAGAACTTCACCTCAGTAACATGTGGCAGGAACTACAAGACGTGATCCTTTCAAACGTGTGCATCCTGAACTCATGGAAGTTGCTGTTGCCGTTCTCAGGGCGGATGTTGGATCTGCAACAGAGGTATATGACAGTGAGCGT
Source organism: Arapaima gigas (assembly GCA_900497675.1). Classification (NCBI taxonomy): domain Eukaryota; kingdom Metazoa; phylum Chordata; class Actinopteri; order Osteoglossiformes; family Osteoglossidae; genus Arapaima; species Arapaima gigas. The sequence goes on from UFQX01000253.1 coordinate 304,982, forward strand.
TTTGCAGCGTGTGAAAATTTAGGGGAAAGACGTACATGACTAAAAGTAATGTACAAATTTACTGTCAAAATAATTTATTGTCAGTGCTGGATGTGTAATTTAAATCCGTTCCATGAGTGTCATTTGTGTACTTTTTATAATACAAAATATGTAAAGTACATAAACGACTTTATAAAGTAAATAATACATATACATAATAGGAAAGAGAGTAACACAAAATACAATTACTGACTTACACCAAGCAAATATGAAGTAAACGCCATAATTAAGGATTTTTTTTCTTCGTCAAAAGTTATTCAATAATAAATTTGCTTCCTGGCAAATTTGTTATTATCTTTTTTTTATTATTCCAGAGTTAGAGAGCCATCAGCGTCATGCAAACCTGTCAAAAATTAATAAATTCATTCGGCTTTTCAGACTACTACACCACCTGCTATAAAAGAACGGAGCCATTATTATCCACAAATTGCTACTCGCAATTTTTTTGCCCCTGCAATGAATTCCTCTGCGAATGCGCATTTAATAGATTTTTCTTTCTGAGAATGTAACGCGCTTCTTTATTTTTCTTCTGTGCATCATGTCACGGCTGTGATCAGATGTGCCTATTTGATCAGCGATGAGGCACCAGCCTGTGTAAAGAGACTAGATTTGCAATTCAACACAAACAAAACACATTTTTCAGGCCCAGTGTTGCTTGTCTAACACCATTTATTCAGACATGTTAGGTGTTTTTTTCCTGGTTATTTCCCCTCACAAAAGTTGGATTTTTTTAAAAATAAATTTTTTTTTCAAATAATAAACATTCATATACTGAATATATTTAAAATATTTTAGAAAGAAAAATATTTACTCTTTGTATGATGTGTTGCGGTTAACACTAAATGTGTTTGTTTATTTATTCTGATTATTTTTTGCAGCAGCGACTTCTTAAAATGACTATGGGGACTACAACATCAAAATTGTGGGTCCCTGAGCAGGGACAAAATTTAAGCGGCCATCTTAAAATGTCAAACGTAACATCCTTGTGATTCAGAATTTAAAACATAATAAATTTTTTTTTTCCACACCTGTGCCTTTTCAGAAGAGGAGTTTCACATTCTTACAAATCTGCTTTGGGAATGAACAGGCCATAAAGTGACACAACAGTCTTTTTTCCACTCACATTGCCATGCCAAACTGCTCCAACCACTTCTTCTTCTGCTCCTTGGTCTTGAAACAGAACTCAAAGCCACTCTGTCCGTGAAGGTGGGTGAGGAAGAACCCATATGACCACTGTGGGAATGGGTGAAGGAGACACTTGACTAACACCAAGGTACAAGCACATAGAAGACTACATTCCAGCCATTATCATTAACCTCATAATCCTGAGCAGGATCACAGTGGTCTGGAGCTTATCATTGGGCACTAAGCTATGAAACTACCATAAGATGGGAGTGCAGTCCATTGCAGTGTGGCCATGCAGGTCATGAGACTGTGGGAGGAAACCAGAGCACCTGGAGGACATCCACACAGACACAAGGAGAACATGCAAAATCTACACTGACTGAGGTGGATTTGAACTCACACCCGACCAGGCCAGGTACTTGCTGAACCATCATTGCCACCCCACACAAAAAAACAAATACGTTATAATACATGTCCACCGGGCCCTCGTGTCGTAAACATTTGACAGATCTTCAGCGTTACACATTTTCAAATACAGAGACATTTTATTGTATTTTGTTCACACCCTGCAAAGGACTGATATCGTCTTCAGGCTGTAGTTCATAGCCTAGTACCCAGTGATTGTGGAACAGACTCTGGACCACCCTGACCTTCACAGACCATCACAGGGTATAACTATTGTTATTTATCGAAGAATATTTTATTTCATTTTCACAGTGACGAACGTCAGTCTTTTTTGTAGCTGCAAACAGACGTTTGCTCCCAAATGTGTTCACAAATTGAGAACTTAATTTACACTTCTTACAAAGTGATATCTGGTGATATGCGCTGCGCATTCACATTTAACCGTGAAACACAATATATTGTTGTGGTTAACTGTTCTTTTCTACGGCCACTGTTGCACGGTCCCTCCAAGAACAACAAGGCTGTGTGCATTCAGGTGACTGAATAAACAGCATAAGCACAAAATGGGACGGCTTAGGGGTGGCGGTTGGCTTCAGCTACTGTACTTCATCTAAGGCCTGGTTGGAAAAATGAGCTCATTCGGGAACAGCTGTTAGAGGACATCTCTCTCCAGGGGACGACAAGAGTGAGGACTGTGAGAAGATTCTAATTAAATTTCTGTCTAATTTCCATCACTTAAGTATTTAAAGGTAATTAAACTGAGTATAATAACTTTATCCCCAGCCATTACTGACCTGGTAATTATTTATTACAAAAAAAAAAAAGGAGAGGTACTCAAGCAAACCTCCACACTTTAAAGCAGAAAATTAATTTTGCAGGAAAAGGCAGGCTTTGTAAGCTGTCACATCAGCAGCCAGGCTTATAAAGTCCCACCTGAAAACGACTTATGTGATTCAATTTTTTTTTTGTCCCACTGTGAGCTGTGCACCAGTGACAGTGCTGGGAAGAGGGCTTTGAAAAGTGTGACCCTCCGCTGCCCGCATCACCACAAATACGGCTTCTGCTGCTGTTCACCTACATTCTAAACCCACCGAGATTTGGCGAATTCACTAGTGAAAACGCTACAATTAAACGGCGCGCTAAGAATCAATTACCCATGTTTAAATCGGCATGTCTTTTTTTTTTTTACCAGTGTCACAACCGTCCAAGCGTTGTCACTCACAACAAACACCAATAATACGGCATCACTTAGGAGTCTCGTAGCTATTAAAAAACCTGCAAGCGGCTGAGCTGCCATTATTATAAATAATAGTCTATGACAAATGACACATTAAAAAAATCTGTCTCAGGAATCATATGAGCAGATGAGCAATCTAATAATATTTTTATGACAGCATCTTTTATGCATCTTTAACGTTCGATTCTACTGTGATTGTTGCTCCTAAACATTCACCATCCATGTCTGTCTGCACTATGTTCCTGTAACTGCTAAGGTTGATTTTAATGAAATTTATTTATAGCTATTAATTGTAGACATGTTATACATTTTTGGCAGCCACACGAGCGCTTGGCAGTAAAATGCTGGCCTGGTTTCACAGTGTTACATTTAACTAACAAGGCATGAAATAGGCTTGCTTCTCTCTACATTAAAATGCTCCTAATCCCCTATAATGCTCAGCTACAAGGAACTGGCTGTCTTGTGCTTCAAAAGTGACAAAACCCGACAGATCTTTTCAAGCACAACGTATACAAGCGCGAACGGATTTGTGCAGAAATAAGGCTGTCCCAATATTTATATCTGCTAGAAAAGTATGAACTTTTAAATTCACCCATTGTTCGTTTTAACGCCCACCAAAAATGCCGGTTACTGTACGTGCTTTGATATGTTCAAACATTCAGAGGCTGCTAAGTTGTTGGCTAGCTAAGGATGATTTTTTTTTTTTTTTACAATAGTGTTTCCTACAGACTATATCTTCACTAAAGATATTATGTATGTGTTACCTGCCTCTGTCCATTTGTGTTAAAACCGGTAGGTAATATAGGCTGCTATCGTGTCACTTTATGTTAAGTAACAGGACACCGGCTCCTTGTCTAATGTTACTAAAGTTTTTAATTTGTCGGATACTTTTTTATTCACTTGACTGGGTTCAAAAAACTGTTTGACACATAGTGATTATTTCTGGCACTTTCAAAAACCAAAAACAGTTGCCACTCAAGACCACCCACATATCTTTTATGTTTATGCAATGAAATGGTCAATATTAGGACAGGAGGTTACGGAGATTACATTTTTTTAAAACTTTAAAACAGTTTTCGTTTAAATTTTGTATTAAATCAGTAAAAGATGACAAAATAAACCCTCTACGGTGTTCCTGTCCTGCACACTATTTTTTCCAGGATTGGCTCTGGACATCTGCAAGCGTTGGAAAAGCGAACTGGGAAGAAAGAATCAATAAATGACCACCTAGCAGCAAATATTTAATTGTTCAGATTTTTACCTGTTTTTGTGCATAAAACAAAGAACATGTTTTGTTATTAAGCTTCTGTTAACCTAATGACTGGATTTACAAAGAAATCAAACCACGAAAAGAGCTCTGGTCCCGGTTGCGTTTGTCAGTTGAGAATCCAGCGTAACTGAACAACATTAAACAAAAGTAAGATTTTAAGAAGAAAAGCAAACAAGTGCACTGTCTGTAGTTCAAACACATTTTCTTTCAAAGACCTCTCCACGCCAGGCCAAGGTGTTTGGTCATTTCTGCAAGTGAGTTGACGGGAAAAACGCATCGGCAGACAAGCAGCCACAGATCCGCTACAGACCTTCTTGTTTTCTTTGTCCGGCGAGGGGTTGTTGGTGACTTTGAAGCTGTTGAGGTCGATCACCTCCTTCATCTCATAGTTGTCTCCCCTCCTCTTGCATATGATGACAGCCGCGTCGAAGAGGAAGATATGCCTGCATCAGTGAAGAGGACAGTACAGATGTCCACTCTTTTTTAACCTTGTCCAACATGGACCCAAGACTCTTGATTCAGTATCAAAAGCCTCTCGGTAGCCACAGGTACCACAAAAAAGCCACAAAATCCTCTCACCTGTCCTGCTTCGCACGCTTGTCGACAGTCGCCACCCGGACTTCACCATCACCCTTTGGCCGACCATAATTTTTAAGCGACTGATTCTGCAAGAATAAAGAAGTGTAACCATAGCATCATTATACCACTTCCACGACTTACAGAAGGACAGTTCTGGTCAACATTATTGGCACCTTTGCATTTTAGGTATATCATATGCAGCATCTTGCAGAAAGTTATACAAAAAAGATGTTCGTTCAACTTACATGTAGTTTTTCCTTTTCCTTTTTCCTTTTACTAGCAGAGTTCAAAGTAAAACCATAGTCCTCTAACAACAAAGTTACAACTTTAAAACATTTTTCCAAAATTTAAATTCACACTTCTCTTCGGTCAGTTTGACGATTTACCAAGTTTTCAATGGATTTCTGGTACTGATCTATCTCCCGCAAGGTCTCGTTGTCTCTCTTGACTTCGTTCACGTACTGAGCAAGGTCCTGCACGTCAGACAAACAACATAAAAGAGCAGCGTAAATCCACCCCGTCACCCTGCCATGCAAATAAATTCCCGTGCCGTGTCCCGGTGGGTGTGCCGAAGCACACGCCCGAACGTCCTCCCCCGGAGAGGTCCGGCGGTGCCCGGCGACACATCAAAAATGTTCTCGCGTAACTTTTTCCCAGGAAAAATACTCACAGGTGTCAGATTTACAACATCCCACAGACACTTGGAGCATCTTGGTGGCGCACAGCTGTGACGCGTGCGTGATTAAATGGCGGCAAACAGCCGCTCCGTAAATCTCGCCGTGGACGCCAAAGCACTCAGTTCAGGCACAAGTGCCCCTTCAAGTGCATCCGTCATCAGCGCTAAAGAGGCCGGAATCGCCGCGGCACGAGGAGACACTTGAGAATAAACCGCATTATCTCAATAACCCCCCTCCTCTCTAGCGATCGATGTTAAGCTGATAATTCTACCAAATGAAATCAAAGCCAACGGCGCAATATGCAGTTTTCTTCTTCTAGTAAATTACTTCAAATACAGGAACATTACCTGTCACACAGCATTATGGGCTGCTGCCTCAATCACAGCCCAAATCCTCACAATGAAGAGACCCCGTTTTCAAAAGGAATCCTCTGCAGAACAAGCCTTTTAGTTTTATAATTATAAAAACAGACTGAAATATGCATAGGCCAAAACCGCAGTGTTATTTAAAAGGTTTACTTTTCTTCTTGCGGTCATTTGGAAAAGTTATAGGAAGAAGAAGAAGCGCACAAAAAGTCTGCCGGATGGATGGAAATCGTCACGGTGACAATGGCCACACGCCTTAAAAGCGCTGTTGTTTTTATTCCATTTAACAGAATGCAAAACATGTTTTATTTCTTTATAACGTGGAACAAAATAATTTTGTTGAATATTAATGTAATATTAAATATTGACATTTAATAAGTATTAACTGACATTATAAACATTCGGGTCGCAAGGTTCAAGTGGCCGTGTAGTTGTGTGCCAGCATTAAAAGTCACTTATGTGACTCAGCGTTGCACTGATTCAAAAGCTCGGTGGGGAAAATCGCCGTGGAGGAGCCGCGTTGTTTTCCTGAACAATTTAGGCGAAGTGTACAGATGTTTAACGCATCAATATAGCGGAGGCTGGGCTGAATACAGGCACGGCAACTTGAGGAGACGCGTGCGTTTCGAGAGAGAGGACGTGACCAAAGCACGGCTCTTCTGTTTACCTTCATGGCATCGAGGGCCAGCCGCAGGTTGCTCTTGTCAGTCACGTCGTGGGTGTGTTTAACCAGCTCCTGTTCAGTCGAAACACAGGGAAAGACGTGAGCCAAGCACTCCACAGCGTTGCCAGTGGCTAATGTGCCGCTCGCCTTCACACAAAGGAGAACCCTGTCAAAACAGGCAAGAAAAACACAACTGGAAGGTCTGACCTGGGCCGTTTCACCGGCCTCCTGTGGGACTCAGCATCTACATTTATCTCGCACTTTGCTCTAAAGCAACTTACAGTGTTAAGTTGACAACACTGACTTACCCACATGTATAGATGGGTAAT
>UFQX01000253.1:314171-428810 GCA_900497675.1 Arapaima gigas
ATTTGATCTTGTCTATAAGTTATGCTGAAAATTCTGTTATTATTCACAGTGGCTTGTTTTTACACGTGAGGCTCTGTGATATTTTGAATTATTAGCATTTCCATACAGTGCATACTATTATGGTTTAAATGTCTGTCCATAAATATAGAAGAAGGGGGTATGGTGGTGAAACAAGTAGCCCTGCTACAGAGCCTGAGCTGTTTGGGTGTGGGCTCAAATCCAGGTCAGTCCACGTGGAGTTTTCATGTTCTCCTTGTGTCTGTACAGGTTTCTTCTCACAATCCAAAGATGTGTGTTTCTGGTTCACTGATCGCTCTAAATTGCCCTTTGTGTGTGTGTGTGTGTATTTGGCCACCCTATGATGAACCGGCATCCCATCCAGGTTGTAGTTTGATAGCCACCCCAGTGATTCCAGGACAGGCTCAGAACCACCACGACCCTGACCAGGACACAGGGGTTAACGACAATGATGGGATAAATACAGAGCTAAGGGCAATTCCCTCTATCTAACACAAGAGGGAGCTGTCTGACTATTTCAGAATGAAGTAACACGTCTGTTTCGCACACAACGCGACCCCTATTTTTGGTCAGTTTGTCATTTTTTTGTGTTCATGTTTTGTGTGAGGTGTAGGGTTTTACTTACTTATTCACATTTATTCACTTTATATATTTAGTTGTACATTTTGAGTATATATTTACATTGTGTATGTGTGTGACAGCCATACATATAATTTAGATTTTAGTTATTGTAGTGTAGTTTAGTTTTTCACTGAGGTGGGTGTTTATATAATATCATGTATAGTTTTTTGTTTTTTTGTTTATAGTTTTCATTTGTTTGTTATTCAGTCCTTTTGGTATATTTTGGTGTGTTTGTTTTTAATATTTTTAATTTAAAAGAGGAAGACCTGTTCGCCCCCACAAAGGTAGGCTGAGTTCGGCAGCGTCCTGGAACAGGCCAGGGGACCACGCATCTTCTGCGGTGGAGTCTGCTAGTAAGTTTCCTTTAACTTTTTAGTTAGAGCCTTGGGGTGTGTTTTTGACTGTTTTAGATCTTTACCCTCATGCATTGTGAATATTTGTTGGTTTTAACTGGGGTTTTATAAACTAGTTTTATTTTTGACATGACGGTTTTAATTATTTATTCTAGTGGTCCTATTAGTAGTTTTAATAAAGTCAAAAATGATGAATGGAGAGATTACAACTGTCGAGTGGTATAGCTTGGTGATGCTTGACACTACGTGTCAATGCATGTCCGTTCTGACCCGGAAAAAAAAAAAACCAAAATGAAAGATGGCAAAAAATAAGATCTGGTCAAAGTTCTTACCTCTAGTTTGAGTCTGACATCCTCCCTCTCCTTGCTGATGTTATCTAAAGATGCGATGGCTGTTTCTACTTGACTGCAGTACTTTCCATAAATTAGAAGTCTACAACACAACAGCAAAGAGGATGTGCTCACAGCGACATGGAGGGAAAGACAAACCAACGAACAAACAAATGTCATCCGTAAGTCCATGAGGAATTTACCTTTCTTTATAAGTGATGAAAATTTCGTAAAGGTTCTGGGCATTTTTGTTGACAATAGAGTCTTTTACCTCAAGCATTAGGGTTTTGTGGACTTTGACCAGGTCCTACATCAGAAAAGACAACACATGAAATCTAAATGTCCTAAAGTGGGAAAATGGAGGTAAATTGACACAGCAAAGGGAAACGCAGACATAGACAGCTTGGCATGCAACAGAGAAAGTCTGAGAACAACTTCATTCTGAATTAAAAGACGTCAGCAGAAGTAATTGTGAAAAATCTCGGTTTTCCACTAAATTTAACACCATAGCCAACAAAGGATGTACCAGAAGATAATATCATCATTTATGACAGTATGTCCACATCTTTATGTTTGTGAGGGCATGTTTCACCTTAAACTGAAATGCTTTAAGTATCTCCCTACACATATACTATCAGCATATACACTAACATGGAAATGACTAAAAATTATATACGGTAAAATAAAATTTATAAACAGCTACAGTAAGCCATATTTTTGGCTCAAATAGATGGGGAAACCATAAACTCTCAATTTTTCATATACAATTTCAAACACACACATTTTGGAGAACTCCTTTTTCATAAAACATAGCTTTCAAAATTATTGGAGCCTCTGAAAAATAGAGGCATCCATTTACAAACTCTCCTTATGCAAAATTTGAGAATAGCTTTTAACACCCAGTTTTCAGTTTCCAGACTGAAAAATCAGTATAAAACCATTTATCGAGTGTGTGGGAAAAAAAAAACTGAAGCTCCATGTGGCGTGAGCAAAGCTGGAGTACAATAAGTACTGCAGTTGGTGCTAGTGTAGCATCACCTGTTTCCTCTTGGTTTCTTGGTTATACTGGTTTGTGGCTATTACTTATGGTTGTAGAAGTCACACACTATGTGAGCACTGCCCCCCTCCCAAAAGTATTTTAGAGTGTTTTATTTTTAAATAATTTTATTCTAAAAACAGTCATCCCAAGATTTACAAAATCAATCAGTTACTGAAAGTGTGCATACCAGAATTTCGTACTGAAAGCCTATTTCCCATTATTTTAATTGCAAAAAATAATAATATATTCCTAGCCCATCTGACAATCCCAAACCAATTTTTCAAGTATCACTAACACACTGTAAAAACCTGGTTGCCTCTGCCAGGAGACTTGAGCCTTGGCTGGAGATGGACCTTTCAGTAAGAAAATCCCTCCAAACATACGCCCAAGTCAGCACGGAAATAGTTGCGGGAAAACAAAATCAGTGTTTTGCAATGAACATCTCAGTGTCCGGATTTGAACCCTATTAAAAACCTGAGGTCTGAAATGAAGACAGCTGTACACAAGCGCAGGCCTAACACTACAAAAAAACTTAAGAATGTAAAAAATTAAATAAAAGTATATGGCTTCCCCATATGTTTAAGCCCATCGTATCATCCATCACCATTTTTATATTTTAATTTTTGCTTATTTTCATAAAGAGTGCTAACAATTCGGGCGTTGACTGCATACAGATTTTACACAAAAAATGTGCTGGCTGCACCTTACCGGAATGTTGACAAATACTGTTTCCACTTCCCCTATCGACAGAAACTTCCGGAGAGGAGTCATGAAATACTGTGGATAAACAAAAAATGGAAAAGGCCTCACTGGTGAACTAGGCCCTTCATGAAGTTTCCAAACTCCATCCATCCTGCAATCCATTATTATTATTCGTCTCTTTATCTCGGTCGGGGGCCGCAGTGGTCCGCAGCCCAGAATCGCGGGGCTACGAAACCACGCCCTGGTTGAGACACCCGCTCAATCACAGGACGGCCACACTGACTCACACAGGTCTTTGTAACTAAAATAGATACGTGGATATAGTGAAACCAGTATCAAACACAGCAGTACTGGAAATCACTGGAACAGCTACACGTCAGCTAGAAGGATATGGTAAGGAGGGAGGGGCCAAGTGCACGAGGTTCAAAATGCGGGGGCTGCTGAAGTTGGCTGCAGTGCAAGAGGCCGCTCGAGACCCCTGGCAACTGCAGAACACAACGTGAAAGTGTGGTTAGAAAGTCAGCGGTTGACAGGATTGTGTACTGGGGGGGTAATGCAGTAACACAATAACATGATCTAATTGCATGGGAACACAGTCCACACTTAGTACTTCCAGGCAAGTGTGGAGCGAAGGCTGTGGTCATCTACCCATGACTGTCAAAGGGACACTGGAAAACGGGGGCAAGAAAAGTTCATTTTAAAAGCACATAATGAAAAAAGTGCACATAGAAGTGCATATAATGTTCCTCAGCTGACGCGTGCGGGGCGCTGCATGTTTTACACGAATAAACAGCGCCTGTATTCCAACGGCACAAAATCGTAATGTAGCAAAATAGTCTGTTTTGAAAGTCAAAATCGACTGGAAAGTTGGAAAAATGGAAAAGTGCTGTTTGGACGCTGTCAGGAAAGCTCACATGGCTATGTCCATTATATGCTTATCTGACTCATCAGACCCACCAAAATGGGCTTTTGTCAAACTCTTTTCAGCGTTTGGTTCAAACATGAGCCTGAAAATCAACTTCTCGTCCATAATTCTGACAAAGTTAAAACTCAAGTTATAAACATTAAATTAGAGGTAAAAGCAGAGATATGGACGACATATTTTTTCTGAATTTTGGCTGACAGACTACACTTCCACTGAGTGAGCGAGTGAGTGAGTGAGTGAGTGAGTGAGTGAATGAGTTGGTGTGTGGGTCAGTAGGTGAATGAGTGAGTGGGTGGGAGAGTGAGAGGGTGGTTGGGTGAGTGACTGAGTGAGTGAGTGAGTGCGTAAGTGAGTGAGTGGGTGGGAGAGTGAGAGGGTGGTTGGGTGAGTGACTGAGTGACTGAGTGAGTGAGTGAGTGAGTGGGTGGGTGGGAGAGTGAATGACAGTGAGTGGGTGGGTTGTGAGTGAGTGATTGAGTGTGTGGCTGAGTGAGTGAATGAGTTGCTGTGTGGGTCAGTAGGTGAGTGGGAGAGTGAGTGGGTGGTTGAGTGAGTGAGTGGGTGGATTATGAGTGAGTGATTGAGTGTGTGGGTGAGTGAGTGAGTTGGTGTGTGATTTAGTGAGTGAGTGGGTGATTGGGTGGTTGCACGAGTGAATGAGTTGGTGTGTGGGTCAGTAGGTGAGTGGGAGAGTGAGTGGGTGGTTGAGTGAGTGAGTGGGTGGATTATGAGTGAGTGATTGAGTGTGTGGGTGAGTGAGTGAGTTGGTGTGTGATTTAGTGAGTGAGTGGGTGATTGGGTGGTTGCACGAGTGAATGAGTTGGTGTGTGGGTCAGTAGGTGAGTGGGAGAGTGAGTGGGTGGTTGAGTGAGTGAGTGGGTGGATTATGAGTGAGTGATTGAGTGTGTGGGTGAGTGAGTGAGTGAATGAGTTGCTGTGTGGGTCAGTAGGTGAGCGGGTGGTTGAGTGGTTGCACGAGTGAATGAGTTGGTGTGTGGGTCAGTAGGTGAGTGAATGAGTGAGTGAGTGGGTAGGTAAGTGAGTTTATGAGGTAGGTATTTCCAGTTGAAAACTACATACATACATACATACATGATCTTTTGAGGAGGTCTCACCTTTTCTATCGACTCTAAGGTTTCTGTGTATTTCTCCTCCGTCTGCTTGATCTCAGTGAGGCAGCAGCTCCGAACATCTGTCTCTGCCTGTTTCTGACGTCGAGAGAGGAATGGTGATCGATCAGAGTGATCACAGAACAGCAGACAGCACCGCTTCAGCAGGAGCAAGAAATTCAGGCTCTAACCAAAACTGGGCTTTGTTCTGACCAGCAGACAGTACCTTTTTTAGCAGTGCACCTTTTTGACACTGATCAACAGACAAATACTCTTTAAGCGAAAAGTGAACCCACATTTCCAAAAACCGCATCAACTGTGATTCCGTGTTTTAAAACAAAAAAACTTGAAAGAGTCCAAGGAGGTGTGAATGCTTTTCATTGGTACTGTAACAGATGTCTACCTGATTTGTATTTTGGAGCACACTGAAAATGCCCACTGAAGCTGAAGCTGCTGAACGTACTCCTACATACTTGGCAAGCCAAACATATTTTATTGTTATGGTCCTCACCTGAATTTCACTCTCAAAATATGTAGGTGAGAAAAGTGTTTAACTTTTCTCTCTTGGAAAAAATAAACATTTGATCTATATTAAAAGGAATTCACAATTATCTGGACACCCTTGTAGAACATATTAGATCATTCCATGTCATCATACCTGTGGAATATCACCTTACTGGTCTTGTTTAATGTATGTGGATGTAATGACATCACTGACCCAGTGCTATTGCGTTACCAATTTAAAAAATAATGTAAAAAAATGAACACTTTTCCTCTGCCTTCCTGGGAGCTCTCCAAAAAAGAGACCCACCAGTGCCTGTTACTGCAAATAATTTTCTGTTTAGATCAGTAGACAAATTTTAAGCCGGACTGAATAGTCCCTAAACAAGTAACTTGTTTTTTCCGCCAAACTGTAAGAAACGCACTTACTGGTGGTGGTAGAGATTCTGCCTTCATCAGATCCTCGTAGACTTCTCCACCTTCATCGTCATCATACACGCAGTCGTACAGGTCCTCCTCATCTTCGACGCCATTCTCACTGCCGTACAAAGACGATTTTGCTGCTATGTGAACGCTGCGGCGACAAACTCGTGGAAAACTTCCATGACAGTCTGTGCGCACTGCATGTGTCATTAAATTGAGCCTTTTGTTACATAAAAACCCTCCTCGGCCCGCCGACTTAATTCATTGCTGGAAAAAATCAAAATGACAGATACTATTGTTTCACTAGGGGAAAACTCTAAGTCTACAACCTGGACCCAATCACACTGGAAAATCACCTAAAAATGCAAACACAATAAGAAATATGACTCCTATCTCACAGAGAGTACAGTTATACAAATTTCCAACAATTCTTATTAAAAAAAAGAACAAAAATTGTAATAAAATACAGTAATGGACACACACACATACATATATGTGCAAATATGAAAGATCCTAAACATTTTAACCAATCAAGACACCTATTTATCTCATTGAAGAAAAGTAACAGAGAGGAACCTGAGTGGTTTAGTGTTCTGTAAAGGTAAGTAAGTAAATCTCTGTTTCCAGGTCCATAAAGGTTTACCAGCATGTGTCCAAAATCTAAACCTGTAGTTTTCAGCTGATATGGTGGAATGACCTCCTTCTGTCTCTCAGAACTCCTCGATCTCTTCAAGAATTTCAAGAAAGCTCTCAAAACACACTTCTTTCAGACTCATTTCCGTCCGGAGATCCTCACACCTTTGGAATTTAATGTTTCATGACCGGTGACTTTTTATCTGTTTTCTTACAGTACTGTACAAAAGTCTTAGGCACCTGTGGGAAAAATGCTATAAAGCGAGGACGGTTCCAAAAATAATGCCATCAATACTTATTAACCAATAAACCTTCTAAAAAGTGTAGGAGACAAAAAAAACCTCAGTCAGATCAGTATTTGGTGGGACCACCCTTTGCCTTTAAAACTGCATCAATTCTCTTATGCAAACTTGCATGCAGTTTAAGGTAGAGGTTGGTAGGTTCTTCCAAACATTTTGAGGAACCGGCCACAGTTCTTCTGCACACTTTGACTGTCTCTGCATGTCCTCCCAGACTGACTTGATCATGTTGAGATCAGGGCTCTGTGGGAACCATACCATCTGTTGCAGGATTCCTTCTTTTTGCTCAAGATAGTTGTGTATGACTGAGATTGGGTGTTTGAGGTCATTCTCAGGCTGCAGAAGGAATTTGGGACCAATGAGAAACCTCCCTGATGGTAGATAAGAATCTACCTGTACTTCTCAACAGACACTGAAGTTGCATGCCTAAGACTTTTGTACAGTACTGTACACGCCTGTTCCTTCTACAAACACCTACTAGAATATGTGCAAACTGTGCTTCAATAATCCTGTCATGATCTAAACCCTCCGGTTTGTGTGAAATGCACTTTTGTTCACTCTGACTTCACTTCGGAGAAGTGCAGGTATGTACATGTAAACTGGGAGCCTCCGCTTTGTTCAGTGTCAAGTTCCGTCTGGAATTCGCACCTGCAACCTATTGGTTAAATGTCTGTATCTTTTACTTCTGAACTACAAATTATTCTGTTGGGTTCTCCATCACAGAGATTCCAGGGTTCCTTGTTTGAGGCAGAATGAAACATGTGCTGCCTATGTGGAAGCTTTGAGGGTTTCCTTTTACCAACCAACTAGCCTTGTAGCACAACTGCCATACATACTCTATCAAATCCTCAAGGTGACTATAGATATCTTCGTCTTCTACACTGTCCTCTGTCGGAAAAGGTCTGTTGAAAGGAGAAAAAAAATACACAAAAATACACAAGTCAACTTCACAGATACACAGCAGGTTATTACAGTGCGATTCATTATATTTTTAAACAGTAATACAGCCACCCTAGATACCAGCAGTCGGTTTACAAGAACTCAGGGTTACGAATAGTTTCATTTAATACGTCTATTTCAGTTGACAAAACTGTTTTTTTGGATTTCCACGGAAAAAATTGGGTGCGAGTCCAGAGCCACCGTCCAGTCATCTTTGCAGATAACCGCTTCATGCTGCATTGAGTTCTGAACCTCTTTTACCCCTTGTTAACTAGTTTCACCTGTTAGAGTCACTGATCATGGCCCAACTTTTTACTATCCAAATGATGTCAACTTACTTAGCAAGAGCAACTTCATTTGCATTGTTCTCAGGTTGCATTAATACAAAAAATATTGAATATCATGTGCTTGTATGTTTTGTTTGTGAGCATTTAAGTGTACACTGCAAAAGAGCTGAATGAGGGAAGATCGTGCAGATCTACAAAGTAAACTGTTTTCTTCTGTGGCGACTTTACTGGGGTTTGGTCAAATTTCTGGTATAAATGGGTGAGAATTTAGGGGCTAGATAGCTGAAAAAAGTTTTTAACCAGTGAAACAAACGGCAATTATGCTTTTGTTTTGTGAGCGGCACAGGAACACAGCGTGTAGCACTGCTGCGTCTCGGCACCTGGGTTTGAATCCAGTCGCCTGTGTGGAGCTTGCACAAGCTCCCTGTGTCTGTGTGGGTGTCCTCCCAGATGCTACGGTTTCGTCCCACAGTCCAAAGACGTGTGTTTCAGGTTAATTGGTCAATGTAAATTGCCTATAATCTGTGTGAATGTGCATGAATATACATGTGGGTCCTCTGCGATGGACTGACGTGCCACCCAGGGAGTATCATCCTAGCCTGGCATCCAGCGATTCCTGGATAGGCTCCGGACCACCACGGTCTATACGGGGGCAAGTAGTTAAGAACAATGGATGATGCTTGGATAGATTTGTGAGAATTTGCCTTGTGAAGTGTTTTTGAGAAATAGACCACCTTTGCGGGGGGGAGGGGTAAAGACTGTGTGTCTTTTTGGTCTTTTGACTGAAACATTTCACTAAAGCTCTTTTCAAACTCACCTTATTCCAGCCTGCTGTGCAATGACTGTGTGTGACAGCCTGGACAGGGTGTCCACAACCTGAAGCAAAACGACAGAAATAACATGGTAAATTATATGACAGAAAGTCGTGTAACTCTTACAGGTAAGTGTTGTGCTGGGTGTCTCGGCTAAACTGACTCACGGTATGTATCACCAAAATTATAGAAGCATGTTTCAGGCAATACTGACATAAAGGCTATTCACAGGACATTAGAGCTGCTGTCAAGACTCGTGTCATTCAGCCTGCTGACAATTTGATCAAGGCGAATTTCCAGAGCTTTCAAGCCAGCAGCAACTCGAAGACGGAAACTGTATTTAATTTAGCTGACAGGTCGGAAGTTAAATGATGGGGACTGGCTTTAGTTTACAGCTCTTCTGCACTAGAGTCCTTTCACTGCAGACAGAGCTTTAAGAATAACAGTAGTCTGTTTATGACTGTTGAATTGGTCATGATTTCAACCGCGTCTTTTTCAACAGTTGCTTTGTGTACATATATATGAGGACCATTACTGCCATTTCAGTAATATCCTTATTCATTTACTTCTGCTGTGACTCCAGTCTTTGTCCAGTTTCTGTCTGTGTCACAACATCGTTGCTTTTGTGTTTGTTTTTGTTCTGTTCTGTCACCCACCTGACAGTTGTACACATTTATCGCTACGGCTATTTTATAATTGTATTGTTTTTTTTTTCTTTTCTATGACAACTGACAACTTTGCAAACTCGGTAAAAATGGTTGCAGGCATTTTTAATAGTTGTAGTAATTTAGAGAGAACAAAATCAAATATTCTTACACATCACATAACAGCAGGCACACAGTCTCAGTTAGATATTAGTTTCACTACTTGTCTAATGTCACTAATTGTCTTATGTTCACATGACAGGTTCTGTATATTTCACAATGTGCATTTGGCTTTAGCCATTTCTTAAAGGTAACAAAGGAAACCCCGACACTGAACTTTGAACCATTATGGGAAATCTAGTTCCCATGCAGGTAATGTACCACAATTATTAAAATAATTTCATACATTTTCTCACTGGTTGTTAGTAAAAAACAGAAAATAACAGATCCTGTGTCAAATGCCTCACTTTGATCAAGTTGCTGCCGAATCGTATTGCCAAAGGCTCATTTAAATTAAAATCAAACAATTTAGTATTATATTTACCCAGAAGTACTAAAGTTGAAAACTCAATAAGACTCACTGATCTTGACATCAATAAAACAGCATTAATTCCAACAAATGACAATAAGCAAAGAAAATATATTCAATTAATATTTCAGACAGGCTGTCCTAAGAATACAGCATAAATTAATTTAAAAAATCATACTCTTTGAAAGCTATTTTTTTTGAGGAAGTTCTAAATACAGGTTCTACAATCTCAGAAAACTCCAGTCTGGTGTGAGGCCACTGTTTACAGATCAATAATATGTCTCCTTCGCCCCCCGTGATTTGCCACATACAGTTAAAAAAAAAAAAGGACGACAACACCAATCACTGGTGTTTACTGACCGTCTTTGGGTTCGGATTTCTGCCACTCAAGAGAACAACTGAATCCTCGTGAAATTTCATATGTAATAAACGGTTAACTTATTAATCTTTAATCTTAACGTTACGTGCGATCCACGTACACGGTTGTTGTGTCACGTTGTGGTGAAGGTTGTCATTTGGCGCTCAAATAGCCCATGTTCAAAATCAACTTCCCTTTGAGAAACGTCCTCAACCTAAACCGCTTCCGCAAAAACTACCCTGAGTTTGTGGCCAAGGTTCAGAGCGAGGGATAAATCTCAGCTCTCTCCCTAACTCTGCGTTCTCCTATATGTTGTGACTTTTGTTTTATTCCCTCTGAAAGCTTGCTTGTAAAAACAGGAAGTAGAAAAAAAAACCCTGACCGGGCAGATGCTTCCGCAAAGAGCGTTTCTGTGAATGGGCAACACTGAGAACTGATAACCCACAAAAATGGATCAATAAGATCAAACTGAACTCGCTGCGTCGTGTGGGAGTTAGGCAGGGAACTCTTTTAACTGGAAACTGTCGCTGTGACTTTGTGCGGAGGTGCATGCCGCAGGCGCGGCCACGCTCGATGTGCTTTTTTTAAAATGTGCATTTAAAACAAAGTTTGCATTTGTTTAACCGCACGAGTGGGGTGCGCTTTCCTTGCTCCGGTGCAGGACGTTTTCCGCTCTCGGATTTCAAATGACTTCGACACGTTGGCAAGTTTCTTTTCTCTGCGGCTTTTCGTGACCCCTTCTTCTAACCTTGCCCTCAGATGACCCCATGTTGTAACTGGCATGTCCTGTGCCAACCATCTGCAGCGAGGACTCACTTTGACAAACACGGCACGGTGTGATCCCCCAAAAGAGCGCAAGAAAGGAGCTTTTTTTTTCTGTGACGTAGACTTGCTGTTTCAACCTCATTTTCTCGCGAGCTCATGGGCGGTGTTTGCGTGCGTCGGGAAAGCGACAACTGGACGTGGCACATGCTATGGCACGAATCAGTCAGCATCAGAACTTGTGGCGACAGTGTATTTCTACAAACATTTTAAAATTGTCCGCATTTTAACACAGCTTTAAGCTCAAGTTTAAGTTTTGCGTGGCATTAATATTTATTAACATCATTTATTTATTTTAGGCATATTCAAGAGTTTGTTTTCGCAGCCAGTGAATAAGTGGTGGTACCACACTATTATTATACTTCCATCGATTCAGTCGACAATAAGGAAAATTGGAGAAGGAAAAGTGGCCCTACAGATTTTGCACATGTTGTTTCAGGCTCAAAGAAAGTAAAAGTCCTGTCTCACACCCCATTTCTGAACAGGCTCTCGAACGCGGCAGCGATGCACAAGACGTGGGGTTGATGAAAATGGAAAAACTAAATAAAAATATTAAGACATTTTAAGCCACTGCAACTTTGCCTAAGGTTAACAAAACGGAACCAGCGCATAAATGGAGACATATCTATATTGCTAAGCTTTTTGTTAAAATTGAGACGTAATGGTTCCATTTATGGACAAACACGTATGATCCAGCTTCTAACTCCAGTTGTGTTCCAAGTCCATTTGCTGCACAGCAGACAGAAGCTCTGCAGACCAGACCACTGCAGAGGTGCATCTGACTCTTCTTCTCTAATTTGATCTGGATTGATGTGCCCAAACTGGATTACCACCATGTAAGCGATACACAGGATGTTACCAGCAGAGACACATAAGGTTCAATAAAACGTGCAGCATCCAGTTGTCCTGATGTCGGGGGCCAAGTGATTTGAATTATTTTTTCTGCATCCTTTTGTCTGCTATTTTACCATCCTGTGTTGGGAGTTTCAGTCAAAAAGTGCTTTGAAAAATAGTACCATATATAACATGCAAAAAACAAGCATGGAAAAACAATCTTAGATTCACACAAATAAAATGTCCTACAGTAGTCACAGTATTTGCTTACAAGAATGTTTTATTGTTCTCTCGGGTTTTTGTTGTACAACGTTGACCGCCAACGAATTTATTCAGCCTTGTTGACACTGAACAACGGAAAAATATTATTTTATGGCAAATAAATTTCTAACAATCACATTTTCCTTACATTTCAATCCAATGCGATTCAATGCTGTAAAACAATAAAGTCCCCGACTTAAAAAATGTTCAGCAGAAAAGTGGACAAGTATTTAATATTGATTTTTTCCATAAAAACTACGAGGAGAGTGACCTGTTCATTTCCGGACAACCCGCCAGCCTAAAAAGCTCAGAATAAAGAGTGAAAACAAAAGAGAAATCGCCAGGTCTGTGTCCTCTTGTCCCACAAACAAGTCCACACTACAGAGTAACTGTCTACAGAACTGATGAAGAGCCTCCATGTCACAACAGACAAGCAAATCAGATACCAGATACCTCAGTCCTAGCAATGTTCAAAAGTAGAGGACCAACTGTAATAACACAAGTTCACAAAATGGTTGGAAATAATAATAAACTAGATTTTAACGTTGCCAAGGATCTTTTTCTTTGGCACCTTTGTCGCACTCATATTACAAACTGCTGAAAAATTCCAGAATGTCGGAGACATCAAATAAAACAGACTGAAACGTTCACACCAAGTATTCGCATAACAGTGTTCAAAACAGCAGACGCACATATTTGTAAAACATGAGGTCAGGGGTCTTTCCAATGTGTCAAAGCAAAAACTTCCTGTGAAAATTCTGTCCAGAATCCACAGCTGACACATCTCCTGACAGCATCAGGTCAGCGAGGCCAATTCAGGACACCGTCCACCGTCCCACTTGACGCCAGGCGCGTTCCCCACAGGCGTCCCCTGATGGAATGTGGCACAGACAAAGGTCACGACACAGGCACCAGCGATAGGTAAGAAACCCCTCCCATCTGAAGTGCAGAGCAGCCAGAGGGACTGGTGGCAAAAACCAAAACAATAATAATAAATAATTTCCAAACCTATTTTTAGCTGTTACAGTACTTCAGATTATGCTCTGCGTAAAAACTTGTATTTCTAACATTTCGACTTTGCGAGAATAAGAGAAGAAAGCGACCAAGAGAATGCGACGATTCTCAGCCTTGGACTTAGTATCTGTGAAAGTATTTCTTCTTTTATTACAGCTAAAGAGGTCTTAATGGGAAGCAGACCGCTGCTGACGTTTCAATATCCTGTCCAGATGTGTTGTACTACCACAACAAATGGCACACAGGGCCTTTACTGCTGGATGACGCAGTTGTTTAAACTCTCAGCGCCACCACCATCCTCAGTCCAGACTCACTTTGTAGTTATTGTCACTGGTAACCAGACCCTTCACAGAGTCCATGAAAACTGTTTATACTTTCAGCTCCAAGAATTCATCAGCGGGACCCAAGATTTCAGTCTCTTACAGACAAAACAGAACAGAATTCTTTATAGGGAAAGAACATTTAAATAAATTAATTGCTTTTTAGGATAAAATCTAAAGGGAATTGCATAAAAAAAACTGTTAACCGCTTAACCTAAGGCTGGGAGGAAACCAGAGCACCCAGAGGAAACCCAAGCAAACACACAGACTACATACAAACTCAACACAAATTGAGTGGGTATCATCCCTATGTCCAACTATACAGTCCACGCACTTTCAGGCACCTGCGATATATTTTGCTAGCCAAAGCAGATCAGCTGCACAGCTTGAATTTTGCGTCTTGCGTGTTCGTCAGATATTTCGATTTTACTTTCGTCGCATATTAGAGCACAGTGTCTATGTGGCTACGTACACGTAACTGAATGTGGAATGTATCCGTAATGTATCCAGTCCATAATGCCCCTAGGTGATCAAAGTGTTTACAGTGTTTCACAGCTATTTACCCAGTGACACTGCTTTTAGAAACACTGCTCACACCCCTAAAAGTGTATGAAGTCAAGCAAAACACCAGCGCAATTCACTCATTTTACCCACGTCACACGCAACAGAAACGTTTTGAAACCCACAACACCCAAGAAGATCTTATTAGAAACAAATCTCAATGATAAAATCTCATGCTTTGAAGTGGAAAATGCTGGCACTGATAACAATGAGATCAGGCCATCGATGAGCAAAGCTCAGACCGCTGGATGTAAGCAAAATAAGTGCTTAACTCTTCACTCCCCAGTCAGAAACCAGCACACATATGAAGGGCTCTGAATAATGCTTTGTTTGACCCGAACGGATCCAAGAAATGTCGAACGTGACAGAAGAAGGAAGAAGAAGTAGCATCTCAAATGAGATCTGGGCTGCTGTGATTGATCCTGAGCTTGTCTGTGGTTTAACTATAAGGGAAGCTGGGCACAGAATCGAGTCAAACTTGAGCCGCTTCACCGTAGCCTCAATTATCTGGGCATTGGGAAATGAAAATCGATAAATAACTAACTGTATCTTCCAGAACATGTCCATAATGTACTACACAGTAAACCTAATGTCACCAACTAAAATGTCTCACCTTATGCTTCTACAGAACCTATACATTTGACACTGGTGCACCCCTAGTGAAAACATCTGTATCCATGAGGCTGGAGTTAGCATGACCAGGCCGAGGACACGGGGTAGAAATGTCACCGGACAGGAGGCACTTGTGCAAGTGTCTGAGCAGTTAGGGGAAAATGTCACCATGTGTGCAGCAAGTGACCTGCACTATCATGCCACCTGTGGGCCCGATAACTCAGCCCACCTCAACACTTTCTTAACAACCTACAGAACACCTCACATGTACATTTGCTGCAATACTTTTAATAAAGAGGTTCCATATTTGCTTTGCAATTTAATGCTGGTTCGTGCGAGAAACCGCAGACAACTCAAAACAAACTTCTGGATGTCAGTATAGAGAAATCTGTGTTACAAATTGTAAAAAACAATTTTTTATCCTTTCATTCAGCTGGGTAGTTTTTAGTGCATGGATTCAGGGTAATTACCTTGGTCTAGTGAATTACTGCAGGAAACGGGATTCAAACCCGGGACCTCTTACCACTACACCACCTGCTCTTCCAGGCCAAGGGCAGGCAGGAGCACAGCATGTGAGCGCTCATGTGAGAAGTATCATGGAGATGCGACTGCATTCCAAAAATAGCAGACATTATATTTTAATAATTATTATCCTTAATTTAGCCCACATCTTTCTCTAAGGGAATTTGCAGAATTAGACACTCAAGTTTTCTATTAAAACGATTTGCCCGTGTATACAGCAGGGTATTCTCACTGGATCGGTTGAAGATAAATACTATATTAGTCGGATTATGTTAGAAATTATTATAAATACATTGATCAAAGGTTCTGTTGCTTTGGGGACTAGATACTGTGACACACTGTGCTGTCTCAGTAGGGCAGCAGGACAGCTCCCATGGCTACACTCTTGTTCACCGCAACGTCTCAACACCACGTCTGTGGGTGCAGGGTCCCGACACAGCGTTAGGACTTGTAACCACAAATGTTCAGTCTGTGGTAAAAATTTCAGTTCAGTTTTTTTTTTTGGTACCGCAGTACTTACCTCTGGTTCTTCCGACAGTACGTTGAATTTATTTCTGCTGTTGGGAACCACTTACTTCTTCCACACTGCCAAACGGAAGTGACGCTTCTGGAATGAACTTTATTATACTTCCCTCATTTTAACTTTAAAGTAACAAACTTTTGTATGATTTACCTTTTTTGCCAAGTATTTAGTTTTTTTTTTTCAGAAAAGGTACAAATTCAAAGCGTGACCCAAAGTCCAGCCCCCTGTGCCGAAAGTGATTACGTTTTAAGTGTTTTAAGTTTTTCAAAAGACAGTAAGAGAAGCAAAGAGAAGGTTGAACAAGCTGAAGATGATCCTATGTCTTCTGAATCTTGAGCAGTGAGTGAGTGATGCACAACTGTTGTTAGTACTTTGAGGTAAATAACACATTTACTTGTTTTTTTTTATTTCTTATAATTATACACGTATATCTTGTCACTTGGCTTGTTTTGAGTATTGGAGAATTTCAAGTGATTCGTGGGACAAAGGCTGCAGGCAAACACCACTCTGCAGTCACTCTTTATTGGAGTTTGGTATTTAAACACTCCAGCCAGGGGAGTCAGAAGGAGCAGGTGCATGTACAAGATCCTGAGAGAGATGGGCCGCCTGCCAGCCTGGCGTCTGCACGCTGCTCATAGAAATCCACTGTGCTCCCAGCCAAAGCCTCACTGCTGCCTCGTACCCAACAGGCTGTTGACATTTATTCATTTTGCAGACAACGTTCTCCAAAACAATGTTCAACTTAGAGTGAACAAAAGTGCATTTCACAAACAAGCAGAGACGCAGATACAGACACGTAATTCCCAAAGTACAACCACTTAGTCCAATGCCACCATTTTTACCAGGGTAAGTTACACCAGAAGCTGCTTACAGATTGTGCAAAAGATTGTCACATTGGACCCACTGCAGTGTAAAAACATTTCTACCGCTACAAATTGTTTCATCAGAATGACAACAACTCTACCACACTAACTTTGAAAAATGATTTTTTTATATATATTTATGAAAAGACAAAGCTTTTCACAAATGGATGTAACAAATGACGCTGCATCTGACGTCAATGCCACCTTTTCCCTCATGACACCACATTCTGGATTTCATGCCATCAAGTAACAGTTAGTAAGAGACAAATATTTACACAGGACTGCATAAATTTACATCATTGCACTTGAGTTTTACAGATAAAAAGTTGTAGAAAATTCTAGGAGCGTCAGCTGACAAGAAGCAGGAGCTAAAGCTAATGCCTTGATATTAAACATTAAAAAATGCCTTTCCATTTATGGACTGGTGAGCTTGACAAATTATTTGAAACCATCTCTACTGAATTTCATGGGACAAAAACACAAACTGCTGCAGAATGAAGTGTGTGACGTGTTTCCATCTAGTAAATAACGCAAAAAGAAAAAAGGTTAAAACATTTCCGGAAGATCATTATTAGTATGCTAAATGGAGGTGCAGCTTATAGACACATGGAAATTTGGTTTACATAAAGTCCAAGAGGGAAGAAGGTTCAGAACTGATTTCTGCTTCTGCTTCCTTCTTCAGAATGAAAGGCCACACAAGCTGAAGTGCTTTCAAGCTTCAATGAAACAAAAATCTAACGGATGTAAAATCAGCACCAGGCTCTAGGGCTCAATTTTTTACGTGTCCTCTGCACTCCCTTTGTGTTTCATTTGTTTTAAAAAAGTTAAAACTTTAACTAAACCATTTTGCACTAGGCGTTTCTACAAAGCTTAAAAAGTTAGATTCATATACAAAACTATTTAATACAAATCTCAAAATAAGTACCTTGCTCAAAGGTGCAGCAACAGCAGGTGGAATGAAAGCCCATGTCCTTCATGTACAAGGCAGCAGCTCTACACCACCATCTGTCTTGTTTATGTTCACTTAACAAATATATAAAACTGTGCTGATTCAAACAGTGGAAGCCCTGCCTTTTCATATGACAACATGATGGATAGTTGATGATTTTCAGCACAGTTATAGACAAGACAAGACAGATAAGCCCCCTGCAGCAGAGAAAGCAGCGGAATGTCACATTTGCTATGCAACAAATTCACACCACCGTTGACCTACCGTCATGGAAGCAAAACAGATACAAGTGCAATCGCGGGGGTCGAATTAAGGTAATTTAACAAAACCACATTTAGTCTCATTGTCAAAGAAACAGCAATTATATGAAATGTTACTTGAGGATTCATCTCTTAGAAGCACCCCCATGCATGGCTTAAACAGGCTTTCTCATATTTAATGTTAAGATCATATAACATAAAGCACCGTAATACTTAGAATAGGTATTCTTAAGTACTTCTAATTCTAAAAATATAACACAGCAAAATGCAAATAATTAATCAAACCAAATTAAAAATCAACAAATAAATACTGTACAGTTCCAAACAGTGTACTGTGATAAAATAACACTGTATGTACTGTAATAAAATCTATTGCTGTTATATACTGTAGTATACCTATATACTGTTAGGAATTTATCCAACGCCAGAAACACGCACGTGCACGGGTGTTACCAGCTGTTTCTGCCTGTTTCGCTTTGCCTGAATGTTTGCGCTATGACTGCATTTACTGCATATTTTCATTTCTTTCAAATAAAACTATTTATTTAAATGCTGGTTGTTGTGTGGAACAAAAGGGTGGACGTGGCAGGTTACGTTGACATGTCTTTATTCCCCTTTCTGGACATTTTACAGCACTGAACCCCTGTTGTGAACCCTCTCATCTTCCATGTGTAATGTAGTGGCATTGTGGAGGGGGCGGGGACATGTGAAATGTCCTGTACTGTACATACTGTATCACATGTTATAAACATGCAAATAAATGACAACATTTACTGTTTTCTAATTAGGTAACTGGTAGGTAACTTTTATCATGCTGACATCATCGGTTGTTATTTATATAAGTTTTTTCCAATGGGCTCAGAGTGCATTATTTATTTATTTTTCCTCATTTTAAATAATAGGCACTTGGTATCTCAAAAACTTGGTATCAGATGTGTTTTAAGGGACAAATGGGGTTACTATACAATAACAACTATAAAAACAGGTCCAGCATTGGAAGAGTGTGTGACTGTTGTCAAGGGATGAAACTCGTCTGAATTATTGCAGTAAATTTTGTACAATACTGTGGCCATGAACAGCCCACAAGATTGGAAGCTGCACTTGTGAGCAGCCTGTTAATGGGAACAATAAACCCCAAGTGCAGCCAAATAGGCAATAAAGAACATACAAAAAGTTTAGGTTTTCAGAGTTTTAGAGAGAAAAGAGTTTTACGTTATGAGGACTTCGATGACAATGGTACTGTCCTGAATGTAGCATAGTTTAACTTTGCCATTGTGTTCCTCAATTCTATTTTATTGACAATTTTATTGTAATCCCTGCATTTGTGTCTATTATTTGTGGAAAATGGGGAAGAAAAATAAAAGAGAGCCACAAGTCCACATAGAACTTAGCAGAACTTAATAGAACTTAATGAAATCTGTCTGCAAAAATATTTTCACTGAGTCCAAAATTTTTTGCATTTATTTATTGATGCGGGAAAGTAGAACAACAGTCCACAATATGATGGAACGTATATAACTCATGCTTTTGGGGTAGCAGCGTATTTCACTGTTTTATTCTACATGTTCCACCCAATAGGGTGAGACTCAAACCATACAAGAAAGAAATGTAACGGTTAATTATATTTCCCAGTTGTAACAAAAGCTGCATGAGTGTATATCTTTTTGAATGTGCAGGTAAACACGCATTTCTGAATGTAACTAAACACGAATGTGTGTATTGTCAGTTTCGAACATATCGGGAAGTTGCCAAAGTCACAAAATAACCCATGTAGCTGCTGTTCTCGGAGTGACGTTTAGTAGAGAATGGGCATCAAAGGCACATGTGATAAGGAAATGACTGCATCCTGTGGACCCCCCAACCCCCACGACTACCGGCACCTTCCCAGGGCCTTGAGGGCCGTCAGAGGAAACATGAATAAACCCACTCTCATCGTGCACCACGCAGTAAAGGTCATGAGCAGTGGGGTGGGGCAGATACAGGAAAAGGAAGCAAACTGCTTTGCAGTTGTGTAGCTCCAAGTGCAGCTCCGGGTTCAACCACCACTTAGAAGTGAAAGAAGAGACTCAGTGGTCGGGGGAGGGGCATTTTGGGCCATAGGACAGGAACAGGTGGGGTAATGGAAGATACACCAGATCCTCCTCTAACTCTGAGGCAGGAGCTGAACAGCTGGCCTCTACTGTGTCTTCCTGGTTCTCACTGTAATTCGCACTACAAGTCTACTGGAAATCAATGCAAGCAAACCGAGTCCAGGACACACTACAGAGACCTGGCTATTGCTCAGGCTCACACACATGCATTTGTGCATAAATTCTTCCTATGCTTAACCACAAACAAGCCCATAAGTTCACATTTATATCTGCCGTACTAGTGTCCACGTCCCAGAAACTCAAAGAAACAGTGAATGTTACACTTGATGTGTTTCTGGTTCTGTGATGATCAGACAGCACTGTCATAACACATCAAATGTAAATATGGTAAAAATAATCATAGTCAATCTCTAATACAATGACATAGTCATTCCGCAAGGATCCCCTGTGTTATTAACCCTTTTTTTAAATGTGATGTAGTGGCTCGATTGACAAAGTTAAGCGCAGACTTACAGTTCCAGCTTTGTTCCAAAGCTGATGCCCAAGTGCACATTAAAGATATAAAGAAAGCAACGTTCAAGCATTTCTCCTTGGCATATGCTGAAAATAAGGCAACTAGCCAAGATAAAAACAGCACACTGCTTTGAAATTATGTGAATAACAGAAATAAAATTTTAATGGCAACGATAATTTTCCGAGCAGCAAAAGAAGAATCACGTTCCATACTGGCATCTTGGTCTTAACTCTCAGTGAACAATTCTGGGTATGAGTAAATCTGTGTGTGCAGTTACTCCCACCTTGCAATAATAACCAAGCTGCTGTTTCTCTAAGCTGTCTAAGTGATGGAGAATTCATTGAACCAAAGGGAGACACAGCATATGGCTCCTTTATGGCTGCAAGAACAGGGCTAAAAACTCCTGAAGAAGCAAATTATCAGATTACAAAACATGAAAAGAGGATTCCTGCCATTTAGCCCAATGACTAAACCATCGACAGAGGCCACAGCAGATGTTGAGAAGCCTATCGATTACCAACAACCTTGAAGAGGTCAGAGACACTCTGCTTCACAAGATGGGAGGAAGATACCTTCCTGGGCCATAAATATTAATGGCTAAGCTGTATAATGCACAGTAACATTTTACAGGGAAAAGAGCACAAAAGCAGCACACATCTGTTTTTTGCTAATGTTCTTCAAATGCCCTTGACATAAAAACTCATATTTAAAAAAAAACACTTTTTTCAGAACTTTGTGATTAGACAGTTATTATACCAATATAAAGGGTGACAGCATGAATGTCTAATTCTAAAAATTTAAGTCAACCAGCTCTGGCAAATACCCACAAACACAGTGTCATGTCACCACATGATGGTCAAAGCCCCACCGAGAGAAGACTGTTCACCTGCCGTATACCAGCAATCTTTAATTAAACCTCACAAGAAACTTTATTATAGCGTCAGCAGACCTGTTAGAGCCACAAGGAAACTGGAAAATGGTGCCATTTTGACGCTCAACCCTCAGCGATAGAGGAGTTTTTTTAAACAAATTATTTTTTTAAACAAATTATTTAATCAATTGTAGAAATTGTTTATAAACTATTTTGTTTCAGTGTTTGCTTGTATCAACAGAAACTTTTTGGTTTATTAAATGCAGCCTTCACTGGTCAAAATAAGGTGCGTGGAGGGAACCGAGTGGCCGTAAACACTTTTCACTGTTAGAAATGAAGGTGAGAACGCCACCTATTCCACCCATGTGAGGGTTCTGAGTCAATCTGGGCATCCTGCACCTCTTCACCACAGTACTCATGGAAAGTTTACCATGTCAGAACTTCCAAATCTAGGAACTGTGTGTCATTAAGAGGAAACTGAAGCCCAGTTCTGCCTGAATTTCCTAACACTGCTGAATGTAAAAAGCAGAAGCACAACACCATCAGCTCCACTGTCTGGCTGAGCACATGATTCCCAAATAATGCATGAGAGTGGCATCTTTTCATCCTTTAGAAACTCTGCTTTCAGTAAACACTTGACACATCTGCTTATACTTAATTTTTTGTGACAAATAAACTGTAATTTTTGAAGAGTACTGAATGAATTTAAGTACATTGTACTGTATAAGCTGTAATAAAAAAATCCTTGCAGATTTGAAACGGCTTCTCACCACAAAACAATAACCCATAAACATGTAGATATATGCATTTTCCGAAGTGACTTCTGAACAGAAAATGAAAAATGATCAGGAGGCGAAGATGAAAGCAACAGACATTTTTAAGAGACATTTCCCCTCAAATCTTCATGTTAGCGAATAAACACTGTGTGCAGAAGTGCATGGGTTTTTAATCTTACCTTTCCAAAATCCCGAACATCAAAGAGGTCAAAAGCCTCAAATAGTTCACTCTTCTTTATACCGAAGACATCAGTGCAGGTGGAGAGGAACGTCCTGATGTTTTTCAAACAGAGGAACTGGAGAGGAAAAAGAACATTTTTATGAGTGTTTACTATAAGCGCAGATTTATGGCAAGTTTTGTACACTGCAAATTACCTATAAAAAAGCAGACGAGGCAGTAGTGCCGTGGACTCTCCTCTGTATTCAAATTTTCGAATAATAATTCTCTCAAGTGGACGTAAAGAAGATTCACGTACGGCACATCATCAAGTCTGTGTGACTAAGCGCACGAGATTCCATGGGATTTGCAGTAGACTGTAATATACTGTTCAGTCTAAACTCAAATTAGTTCACGGGTAACTTTTTTACTCTCGTACTGACAACAATGTATTAAACAACGTTATTAAAACCTCTAAACTGCACAGTTCTCAAAATTTTCTTTGCCCTGCCCTACTGTGGACTGACTTCTTGGCCAGGGTGGAGCCTGCCTCACACCCAGGGTGCTTCCAGGATCAACTCCATACTCCCGCATCCTTGCATGAGCAATGTTCTCCATGAGACAATGAATTCAGATGACATCGCCCTTGTTATCAGTATTATTTTCCCCGGTTTGCATTTCATATTTTTTCCAAAAAAAATCTGTGACCTGAAGCTTAACAAATCACTTCTCAGCTTCTATCCGTTTTTCCAGTCTCTCACACGAGCAGCAAACAGCAGCCAAGTAAAGCAACAATTTGACTGTTATACTTGAACACGGTGATTTAGTGAAGACTAAATGCTGATTCACCACAAGATCTTTTATCGGAACAAGTGCACTGTGAGCTCTTTGTCACGGAGATTAACTGGTGCGCATTTAACACGATTGCAAAACATAAAAAGCCTTGGCAGATGTCAGAGGAAAATAATATTGAAAACTAAACTGTGGAAAAAAATGGAGGTGTTTTTCCTGCCCTTTACTGTGTGTTTACAATCCCACTATCGACCCTAAATGTAAAATCTCAGTCTTAAATATGTTATGTCAAAAATTCGGAGAAAAGCATTTTATCATTTGCCGTTATTTTATCTATGACAAATATAGCACAACCATACACCGCTGTCCTGTGAAAGTAATTTATTCCCAAGAAACCCCTGACAAACTGAGTGGTGAGAAATGTAAGATGGAATTAAAAACTATTAAAAAAATAATGCGGTTAAGCCCCAAAACTGACACTTATTTACGCAAAAATTTAACCAAATCCTATAAATTACAGCTGGCAGCTACTTGAAAATTTAACAATTCTTTCAAAGCTATTACAAACTGTATACTTGAACATTAAATAAAATAAAAAATAAAAATACATGCATATGGCTAATTCGATTTCTAAGGCAAAAAACTAAATAGAAGAGTAAAGACATGAAGTCAATAATAACAATGCAAATGAATTCAAACAAATTGACATGGTTAGTACATGTGCAGGCAAAGAAATGCTCTGTAAGTCAAAGTAGGGGTATTAAATACTTCACAAAAATTGATCCATGCCGAGGTATGATTGAATGTCGGAAGGGAAAAGGAACTAGTTTTATTATTTCTAACCTGATATTTGATAACTCCCGTGTCTATGCTGTGATCTGTCTCTAAATAAAAAAAAAAATACTCAATGAATGTCTTGCGGGTTTTCTGAGGGTGTCACCCACTTGGCGTGAATATTGCAGTGCAATTAAAGGAAGTGGACTCAAACCGGAACTCAGATCAGCGTTGTCAACCTAATCTTCTTCTATCTATCTTGTTGGTAATTGAATTATCCTGTTATGGTTTGCAAGAGCGTGACCTTCGCCTGAGTCAAACTGCTCTCAGACAACAGGCCCAAATTGCATTAGCTCTCAAAAGCCAATTCATCACGCCTGCAGTCAGTATTTATGGTTTTTACTCTTCCAGCACTAAACCGAGGTGAGATCCATCATCGCTGCATTTCACTCCTGTGGTGCGTTGTACTATTTGGAATTATGGACGTTACACTGAGATAAAAAGGCGCTCGGTGCTGCATTATATATCCAAAGAATCACAAAACATAACATTACGCTTCATATAACTTTCGTGGTGTTACACGGTGCATTCGGTCAACACAGGATCTCGGGCCACAGAACATTAGACGCGAGGTACTGTTGTAAAGCAATATTCTTTTCCCTTTCCCTTCAATATTCCATTTCCCTTTAATGCTTTGATTGCATTTCATGTCTTCTTCGATTAACTATGGAATTTTGAACTTCTTGTAAACAAGACTACTTTATGATGAGCCAAAATATATAAAAAGCAGATCATTCCACCACCCCATTTACACTACTTTATATAGCTGATGCTTTTCTCCAAAGCAGCGTGCATTTTTAAGCGTACATTTACCCATTTATACGGCACGGTAAATGTTACTCTATTGATTTAGAGTGAGCGCCTTGATCCACGGTACTACAGCAGGACATGGGTTTCAAAGATGAATCTTATGAGCGCAAGGGTGCAGCCGTAACCGCTATGTTACCTGCTGATCGTATCTACTGCAGAGATGGTCACGTGAAAAAACATTAGGCAGTAACAAGGTAAGTCGACCAAGAAGAATGCCATGGAAGAGGGGCATTTATTTAACCGTCGCGACTTTGAGAAATTCCATTTATCCGAAAAGGCACGTTTCGCACACAGCCAGCAGTCTTGGCAGCTCTCCGAGGGCCCAATATCTAAAGGAAGCAGATCTACAGTCGTTCGAAGGCTGGGCACCAGCCAACTGAAGTACTGCCGAAGGGCAGGGCCAGCAATGGTCCAGAACCGCTTGAGCTTCTGCGTAACTTTGATACTGTTTTCTGCATCAGGAAACCCAAGAAGCAGAGTTTCAGCAAGGGCAGACTGTGCTCGCTGTGCATCCTCGAGATCTTCCGAACATGAAACCCCCTCAGCTGATCATTCTTTTTCTGAAATATTATGTTGCCAAGAGCTTATTGTTATATCCCTGAAGGAATGTCCGAAACTTGCACTGACCTAGCAAGGCAGGTCAAAATCTTTCTGCAGCTCAGACATTAAAATAAAATGTGCACCAAAGCAGTCTGACTCTGCACAGCATTTCACTGCTACATTTTTGTTGTTGCCACAAATTTGCTTTAATGAGACCAAACAATGGTGTATTCTTGTACAACCTGTAAATGCACTTTTCTGCTTCTAATGATTGATCAATAGCACCACAGACTACCAAACAGAAGCTTAAGTGCCGCTCAGTTACTCTTCTTACTGCATATTGCATGTTACCATACGCACGCTTGTTTGCAAAAAAATACCTGCTTATTTTTTTTTATTTTCTCTCTTATTTCCTTATGAGTCAGATTTGTTATGTACAACAAATGAAATCCCCAAAATCAAATGATTGTGGGATGTAAAGCATTACCAAACAGATTTGTTGAGATGTTACCAATCTGTTAATGCAAACTACAGTTGGTTATTCTACCGTTTATGGCACTGGTAACATCATAAAAACAACTTTTCAGAGCCTAAATGTGAACATTAGTATGACTTGAAGTAGTCACGAAGCAAAAGCCCAGCACAACGAAACCAACGGTAATCTGGCTTTTACATTGCAAAATTAATGAAGATCTTGTCTGAGGCAGTTTCCAGCTGTGCAGCCGGGAAATACAAGTTCCAACGTAGGCGGACACAAGTGATCATGATGGAAATGGCTCCACATCTTCACAGCAGACAGCTAAATAAATGTTACAAAGCCTTTTGCCCTGAACGTGTACCTATTTACAGATTGGACGATGTAAATCAAGTAAACCTTCAAAGTATATAAATATAGCATTTACCAATAAAAAAAAAATTCAAAGTGCATTTAATTTCAAATTTCCATTAGGGAACATCAACTCCATGCCCAAGACCACTATGACCCTGACTGCAAAGAGGCAGTTAATGATGAAGGATGGATGAATGGAGGGATGATTGACTGCCAGGATTTATATCAGTTTTCCTTATGCTTATAACATCTTGTCATCATCCCTCGTGGCTTCATTTCTCAGGTTTCCCGTTTTTCTTTGCTTCTATACACCCTTCACTTCACGTCTTTTCCACAACAAGCCATACTTTAGTGAACTGGCGACATTCAGAAATGCATGAAGCTTTCTCCAACTATACAGCCCCCCCACAGAAATTATAAGTTAATACAAATAGCCACACTTCGTCACTCAGTTCCCACTCAGGGCCATCTGGTTCTGAACTCAGAACACGTATCCAAAGACATCAGGCTTGCAAGAATAACTAGATTTAATGCACCCAAGACTCCTTCTACCTGCAGTCATTTATTAAGCTACAGCAGTGACACAACACCCTTTGTACACAGTTCAGACTTACATACATATTTTATATTATATGCTTCGAATTGCAAACATCATTATTGTATAAATGCGATGCACTGTGCACTGAGCACCTTTCATACAGCAGAAAAAAATAAAAAATAATTTTAAGGTCTACAATAAATTTCAAATTTGCATTAAACCTGAACTCCATTTTCAGGCCCACACTGCAAGCAAAATACTTTATTATGGAAAGCTACAGCATAAAGGTGTAGTTTGGGATTTTTGAATAAATTATAACCCTTTGTAAATAATTTAATGGTTTCAAGGAGAGAAAAGGTCAATCTCGAATAACAGATGCATCCTTAGGCAACATGAAACATTGACTGCTCCCAAACCGCTGATATCTTAACAATGCTGTTAATATCATGAACTCCAGGGTGTCAAAACAGGTCGACTACAATTGGATATTTTAATTGAAATTTTACACTTTGGAAATTTTTTTAAAATTTTCTCAAAGGCCATTTACAATTTATGACATCATTACGAGCATTTCATTAAACCGAGCATCTGTTAAGCGGTTCCTAAGCAACAGTTCACTGTACAAGTAAACATCAATAAATGACAGTTTAGCAGTAATATCTGTATCTGATTGTTTTTATTGTGACGTTACACATTCCAGCACCAAGTTTTAACAGTGTTTCATTTACTGAATTAATCCTGCATAATATTCATTAATATCCATAATACCTCATTCACAGCTGCCCACCACCATGTAAATGAAATGTCGGTGCTATTTGAATAATAATAAATAAATAAAATAGAATGAAATGATAAATAAAACAGGCTGGTTTGTTTTTAGGAGCTGCATGCTTCTGATAAATCACAGACAGCTAAGGAAACGTGGCCTCTTACAGCAAACCAATGTCCTTCCCCATCTCCGTCCCTGGTGACGGCAGAGGCAGTTACCTTGGCGACAAACAAAAGGTCATTGCCAAAACGCACTGTGCCGTGTGCGCTTGGGGGTCTCCACGTGTGCCGGGCTAGTGAGGGATTTACTGAACCGTGTAAACATTTGTGCAAATCGGATCACAAGGGCCGCGTGCGGCTGGGAGCCGTGCCGATGGCATTATCGTCCAACGGATGCAAACAAGACAGTAAAGTGTAGGTGAATTTTTTTATCGGTTAATAAAGAAATGTGTGAAAAAACAGGACAAACGTGGTCCCAATAGCGATTTTAAGATATGTTTTATTTTGCTGATTTTTTTTTCCCCTTAAAATCCTTATTTTGTGGTCAGAAACATATTTATTCTTCAAAAATGTTTCACAGTAAGCTTTTTTCCACATTCATGTCTTACTTCAAATATTTCCATGTTTGTCTGTAAATTCTTTAAAAACTGCTATAAATCTGCCTTTGTGAAAATTAAACATGAAGATCAACAAGTCCACAAAACATCATTTCTGTGGGACATGCTTGACTTTTGGGGACATTTTTGGTCTACTTTTTTTTTCTCTACCATCTGCATCAGACACTTTCTTGTAACTGTACCACTGAATAAACACATCTTACCAGCCACACAAACAGTTCAACTGTAAAACAAGAAGAGTAACCCTGCTGCATGATAAATAGTAGAACTGAAGTAGATTAAAACAATATGTCCAGGCAATAGTTATAAAACACCCTAAAGAATGAATGTTTTAACTTTTGCTCAAGAAATGTGTGTACAACTACGTTATTTATCTCCCATTTTTCAGATGGAAAGACACGTCCTAAAAAGTCTACTTTACTTTACCCTACAAGTAAAAGTAAAAGAAAGCGTATAAAAGACATTGGGAAACTAGAAGTTTGCTTGTCAATGTTTCTATTACTCATGGTTTTCAGTGAAGATTCACTGAAGTTTCTATGAAGAAGTGAAAGTCAACATGCATGGAACACGTGTATGTTAAAATTAAAGGTGTGGTGACCTTTGGAGTTGCCATGAGAGGGCTGAAAGATGCCTTTTCTAGTATCACACTGCTGAGCTCTTCTAGAAGCCAATTTAAGGAGGCTACAACACAAAATAAAGAATATTTTGCAGAAAAGACGTAGCATAAAAGTCGTATGCTTAGTGTGATACTTGTCAAAAGTAGCTGTCAACACAATGCATGCAAATGTATACAAAATTTATTATGCTTCAGAAGTTACAGCTGCATTCAGATTTTTAAAGGCTAAAACAGCATACTTTTTGATTTGTCCTTTTATTTTTATTAACAAACACTTTTGAATAAATGTTGTGAATTTTGAAATTGCCAGTTTTTACATAGCAGGCCAAACTATCCCAAGGATTTCACACGTTATGTACAGAACTGTCTCGGGAACCACCGGAAATGATTTTTTCAGAAGGGGTCCTTTTCTCTGAAGATTAATATTCTGGCAACCAGGAGTCTAAGCATTCTCCAACACTCAGCAGCATCTGAAAGCTGATTTAGGAAACACCAGCCGCTTGGTTAAACAACAAATAAAAATACAATCGCTGCAAAAGAGAGATTTAATTAAAGCTCTTCTGTAATCTGTAGAATCAAATTGAAAATATTCTTTGTGCTGTTTGTGTGGCATTAAAATTGGCAGCAGAAACAGCAATTTGTGCTGCTACCATTTCTGCTGAAACGGCCTCAAGACAACATTGTGGACCTCTTCTAGCTAAACCCTAGGGTGATTCGTCCATCATTTTTCCATCTAGAATTGCATGCCGCACGACACACACGGCCATGATCCTGGCTCTTGAGGAGGATGTGTGCTCCATGCTGGTAAAAGCCATGGGGACGAGCAATATGCGCAGCACGTTCACTATCTTACTGCTGCAACGTGGAGTTAACAGGCAACCGGCACAGTCCGTTTCACTCCACTTCCTTCCCTTCCCCATTTCTTGGGTGTGTCCTCACTCCACAGAGGCCTCCGTGATACTTGGGTGTTTTATATGGAGCTCTATTTTTACAAACTTCACTATTGGCAGTTTCCCACTTTCCTTTTTTGATGTTCTTACAAAACAGCAGTAACAGGCATGGTTATTTTAAATATACACCCCCCATATGTGTCCACAACAGTGAGAAACTGCTGGAAAGGTCATACACAAATATATATTATTTTCTCATAGAATGGACTTATTATTCAGTATCACATTTTTTTCCTGTTAACATGGCAATTTTACGTCCAAAACAGATATTTAATTCAATCCGTACTATATGATTCATTCAAGAAAGATACAGACAGTACGGCTCTTGTACAACAAAACTACAGCACATCTCCTGTTATACCTTCTGCTATACTAGCCTACACTTCCTGCTCCCGATCACACGACTGTGTGAGCAAATCACAACTGTCACAGCCGTCATAGAAATGTCCCCATTGTCACAATCATAACTTACAACTATAATAGATTCAATATAAAACTTTAGAAATGAACTCAAAAATATGAAAATATTAACTAACTCATTTTAAAGAGATGATAACACAAACGCCCTCAAACTATTGCGAGTTCTTGTGGTTTATGAGTCAGTGTTCAAAGGTGACACTATCTGAAAATGGGTCACCACTGCTCAACTCAACAAGATATAAGATTTGGCAATTTACATAATAAGTGATAGGATTCGACAGTTTTTGTTATAAACGCGAGCGTTTGACTCACAAATGTTCACGTACGCAAGAGAAATTGTTTAAAACCCTTTACCGAGTTCTGATCAAAATTGAGGCTGATTTTTTTCACGTTTAAGAGGAAAAAAAGGGCAAATGTGGGGTAATTTTCTCATTTATTCATTTAAGTAACCCGTGCTGAAAGACACTTTTCTGGAACACACTCACTCCCCATAATTCCCCAAACTCCAAAAGTAATAATCTAAGCCTCTGACTTAAAAATGTCAACTTATGCGCCAGTTTCATAAGTAGGGGGATACCTGTATTATAAAATATGTTTTAGGTGACACGTGTTTCATCCAAGAACTTAATATGTAAACTGATAACATTTCTCAATACATTTAATGACCCAGGGTACACTAAGTCAGGCATGTCAGCTCGTGTGGTACTTTCCTAACGTAATATATGTTGTGATCATCAGCAGTACCTGCTAAAACCTTTTATTGACATTTTAATATCTAGCAATTTGTCCATCAACTTGCTGATAAGGTAGAATAATGGTACTTTTTCCCCACCTTCAAGCATGGATCAAGGAATGGGTGTATAATCAGTTTAATTACATATAAAACACTCCGCAGCCGAAATGCTGCAAAAGATAAATTCTTTAAACTTTACTGACACGGAAAAAAAAACTTGTAACATGTTAATTGTAACATTTGCAGGACATTTCTATATCATTGCTGCTTGTGTCAACCACAACCCTAACCGAGATCTGGAGGGATTGAATGGATTTCTGCTTCTTAAGACTTTGACTATGAAGCGATCAAAATATTGAAGTATGAAGTCTGAGCAAATCCCAAAGCTAAGACCCATGTGTAGGCAGTTCAAATGTCACATGTTATTCTGCCTTCTGTCAAGCGGAAAGAAGATTTATGTCAGAATAAATGCTCTATAACTCAGAGGGTCGCTCAGAAGCATATGAAGGCCAGGACATTAACCTGCCACAATTTAGCCAGTGTCTAACATCACCGCCATAAAACACACTTATCTAGAATCCAGCTGAATACATCTCCTAACAGTCACTGTTCTCATTATCAAATATTTTAATAAATTTTGCATAAATACATTCAAATGTGGCTCAAAATTTTTTGTCTCAAAACGTTGACTCATATATAGAGCACCTCTTCTAGTCTCGTCTCTGTTCAGTGCACCACAGTGCGACAGGAAGAAAAGAAAGTCTGTTTAACCTCTCACTGTTTTTTCTCAGAATGTTCTCATGTGGAGGTTCTGCTGCTTGCGCTGCCTTGCCATCACTGCGGGACGCAAATGCTTTGCAGGCCTGTAGCCTCTCCAACCTTTCGTTCCAGCACCCTAACAAGCTTGCGCGCCTGGTATGAAAACCAGCGCCGTTGATATGTCAACTAACAGCTCCCTTTAAATCCCAGTATGCAAAAGTATTGTGTATTAATTATATGGCCAATGAAGAGCAGCATCTCAATGCTTTTAAGAGCACATTAAGGACTGGGGTGAACCAGTCAAAACCCAGACTATATCTTTGTGTCAGTGCGGCTCAGGCCTTTGTCTCGCTGCGGTCCCAAGGGGTTAGCATAGCCTGGCTTCTACGTGGTGTAGAGAAGATGATAAAATAGCTGTGTATGCCTTCATGAATAATTCACTTTGAAATTCACACCCCCCCCCCCCGATTAATGTAAATTTAACCTCAATGCTGAAAGTACAGAAGGTTTTTTTTCCCAAACTCTTCTGTCAAGTGTGACTCAAAATGAGAGAATTTCAGCATATCATTTCTCGCTCCGTGTTATTTGAGACTGTACAGCATTCGAGCAGCGTGTTTGTAAAAAGTTTAAAATGATATAAGCTTCTGTTTGATTTTAAAAAAAATGTGTCACCTTTGGGCATGGGTAATCCAAGGTGTCGCTTCATTACACACATGGTTTTGTCGTGATTTGCGGATGAGTTTTTCTTTTCATCGTAAATTATACAGTTATACAGAGAACCTTCAGGCTACTGTACTCGCAGGTATTCCAGGTACAAACAGGGTTGTGGAAAAATATTGTCCTCTAACCCAGAGAAAAGCGACTGCACTAATCTTACGCTGCACAGTGAAAATGCTGTAGAGCACAGTGTAGAAAGGTGGACCACGTTGCTTATTTGATGGCGGTGGTCTGATCCAGCTGTCAAAGTAAATTATATTGCCCACCATAATGCCTGCAGTAGGAGTTCTGGGTTTAAAATCCAGTTTTATCCTCAAAAAAAAAAAAATCAATGGGAAATCACTGCATTTGTCCTTATTGCTCACCATAAAATATTTCTGTTGTGGTTCGCAAGTGTACAATTTGAGTCCATCCTTCTGGTGTACTTTTTAGAACAAAGTTTTACCGGACCACCACATAAAGCTTTGAGACAAGATCCGCACACCACTAACCATAGTTATTCTGAAACAGTCCACAGGCCATTCAAAACAGCCGAGTTACAGAGCAAGACGGGGGTATAAGAAAAGTGACTCGAAGAAGAGCGACTTGTTTAACCATCTCCTCAGTTTCACTGAAGTAGATCTTTAGAACAATATCGTTGTCGGCACAGGACAGCGGCAGTTTAGGGGACGGACCTTGTGCGCGGAACCACAATTCATCGCTTAGACTGCAGGAAATCCGTACCCTATAACTAATCGAACACGTTTACGAAAGAAACACTGCAATAAAATAGGTGAAGAAACACCAATATACACTATACGCTGCTATATTCTGCTCTCTCTCTCTTTGACACATTCGTCTTTGTGTCACTGAGGTGCAAGAGGGTATCGGGGGTCATCCGAGGGTATCGACTCCTCCCGGAAAGGGCAGATGTGGGTAGCGGAGCAGCTCGGTGTGTTCACAAGCGTCAGTCACACAGGAATAAACTTTGCGTTTATGTTTCCCGCAGACGAATGATATAAATAAATTCCGGACCGCCGCCGTAAACGTGAGGCCGAGCGAATGAGGCGCGCGTAACGCGCGGGTCAGCGCGTGCGGCTAACGGTCCGGGCTTCCTCTATATGTGCCACTTCTTTGTGCGAGAGGCAAGGCGACAAAAACAGCGCGACTGATGTGACAGCGAACGATTCGATACAGTATTTCAGACTGCGATTTGGAGACAGACTTATCGGAGCAGGAAGAGGACATCCGTCATAAGAGTAACTGCGAAGACGGGTCGCCGCGAGGCTGACAATGGGATTACAGCTCGCGAGGGAAGTGTCCGCGCGAGCGCGCGCCTCACCTGGGACATCTGCGGCCGCAGGTTGATCTCCTTCAGGTTGATGGACTGCGGTCTCAGGTTGTTCAGCAGCTGGCACAGCAGCACCCCGTCGCGGAGGGTCTGCGCCAGGTCGAACACCTGCGCTGACTCCCAGGTCACCCGGTGGTTTGCGGGCAGCACGTTGCATTGGATGAGCCAGAGCGCGCACTGCCGCCAGTACTCCATGGCTGCTCCGGCGTGCCCGAGGCCGAGGACGAGCGCGGCGGTGGCGGCGGCGGCGGCGGATCCCTGTCAGCGCGCACACCGAAAATGAAAGCGGGGCTCCGCTTCCCGCTCGAGCGGAAACATGCGCTGCTGCAACAATAATAACACGGTGGCTCAGGGCGGAACTGCTCGACACTGAGTGCAGCGCAGGGTAGTGTGTGTGTGTGTGTGTGTGTGCGTGTGCGTGTGTGTGTGTGTGTGAGTGTGTGTGCGTGCGTACTCGCGCGTTTGTTCCTCCCCCTGTCTGACTGTCTCTCCCTCCCTCTCTTTTTTCGTCCGACTGCTGTATTGCCGTGGCGAACTGAGATACACCTCCCTGCCAAAGTATTGATCGGGTAGATGTATAGATAAGCTTACCGTTATTAATAATATATATGAAACTGGAACCAAAAGTACACAAACCATGAACTAGATAGACAGGTGCATTAGAAAAATCGTATTTGTCATAAAATTCTAACAAGCAAACATCTCAACTAGTAACAATAACGACCTTACGGTGTGTGGACTGTGGACTTCTCTTTACTCCTTGTAATTCTCTATAATAAAAGGTCTCTCTCTCTCTCTCTCTCTCTCTCTCTCTCTCTCTCTCCCACTGCTGCTCTATCTCCGGCTGTGGTCTTCCATCTACCCTTTTCATCTTCAATAGGCAAGTCTACTTCTTCATCAGAAATAGTTATTCAAGCTTTATCTTTGGACACATCCGTTCCACATGCCCAGATAACTAATCCTTTTATGGCCTTTCGTGGCGAGACCTTTCACTTTTTAGAAATTAAAACGCGTAATAAAGTTGCTATACAAATATATACTGGTTCCCTTGTTAAAAATGTCCAAGTTCCGTTTTCAGAGTTTTCCAAGCAACCAGATTGTCGAACTCGATACAGGCGGCTACCAAAAGCCAATGGAAAAAGATGAGGAGGGGAGATACATAGGAATGCTTTGGCAGGTCAACCGCAACTCCTGCCACAGCATTCTGAATCTCAATGAGAGGCTTCATCGGCAGAGGCCGGAAAACCAGACAGGAAGGAGGTGCAGTAGTCCTAGCAGGATATCACCATGGCCAGGACCAGGAGCTGTGTAGTGTGTGTTGTGAGATAAGGGCATATCCGATAGATATTACACAGGAGGGATCTGCCAGATCAATGTATGGCTTTGATGTGTTGGGAGAAGCAGAGACTCGAGTCAATTGTTATTCCCAGGCTTTTGAATGATGGAGTGGATGAAATGAGTGCATTTTTCGGTTTGACAAAGACTTCCCGACACGTGGGTCGATCTACTGGAAGATGCAGGATGTCAGTCTTGACAAGAGTTGAAGATGGTCATCAGTCATCCAGGCAGAGATGTCTGAGAGGCTGGTTGCAGCACTTGAGGGTTCGTTGAGGGTGATAACTAGGTAGCGCAGAAGCAATAGGAGAACCCAATAAAAACAATGACAGAGCCAAGGACTTTGCCTTATTCCATTTTCCTCAGTTTGCAGATTTTGTAGATCAGACCAGTTCTGCTATTATGAAAAATGAGTCTTGGGAGAGAAAATGGCAATTGCACCTTCACTGTCAATTACCGGTCATACCAACTTTAGCTGAAATGACCACAACCTATGCTGGAGTGGCAGATGGGAGAGCCAGGACTTTTCCCAGTGGACGGGGGGGTGGTCTGGACAGGACAGGCTGAAAGTTGCCGCCCAACAACCAAGAAATCTCACCAACGCACTTGCCGGTTTGTGCGCTCGGCCTCAGTACCAGATACACCCCGGCAGACTAATGCGTCCACATGCAGACGCAAGTCATTTGCAGCCAGTATTCATCACACAGCCCTGGTCCATGAATTTAGAGGAGTGAGGAATGACTCCTCTGGAACTGACACAGGCGAAATTGAATTTTATTTATCGGCACATGGTCACGTGGTGACTATACGCTAACAGCTTTTTCATATTTTGAGGTCATCTTTCCAAGTCAGCAGCTAAATTAAAGATCGAAAGAACTCACACTGAAGGGTCTGAGCTGGCAGCATCTCCCGTTCGCCTCTTCTAAACTGTGAACCTGTGTTCAAAATGTTTCTGCCATGTGAATGCGCTCTGCAACATACATCTAAAAAACAATAATTAAAGCATTTAATGCATAAAAAAGGACTGAGGACGACAGTACCATGGAGAGTTATAGAAAAAGCAAGGCTCGAAAAGGGAAAAGAAATTCTGGATGAAAGTGTATTGAAGTGGTTCAAAATAACTGATGCAAACATGAGTGAGGCTGAGCAGGTGCACACAGTAAAATATTAAGGCAAGTTAGTTATTAAGGCACTTTGTAGTTGTGCAGTTTAAGAATACGGTAGCCTGCAGTAAATAAATTTAGGAATGTAGCACAGTGCCCTGGTGGCCATGTATGCAATATGCAGACTTCTTTTTAAAAATCAGTTTTCCATTTTCATTTTAATAAGCGGGGTCCTGTTGTTGCAGCAGGTAATGCTGCTGCCTCAGAGCACCTGAGCTGCTTGCTCTGCCGTGGAGTTTTAATGTTCTCTCTGTCCCTGTAAACCAAAGACAGAGAAGGCGACGGTATTATTAAAAGACAGAAATTTTAAATGTAGAATAACTACAGAAGATGACAGGACAACCTTAGGTGCTCACAGGGTAACTAACAGCACAAATGTGAGATATACAGTTACTCATTAAGCCCTGTTATAGTATATAAAATAAGTTAGGCATCAGTTATTGTTAAATAAGCCTATTTTTTATGTTCTGGTTTGTTTACTTTAGTGTAGTAGTACTCATTTTCTGCACATAGTTCTGTAAACAGCAGAATACAACTTCACAATACAGAAGCACTTGTGCTTAACTTCATAAAGAGATTCTTATGTCCTTGGACACTGATGAGGTGACAGACAAGGTGGCTGAGACCAGTGGACTACTGAGGGGACCACTTATATTTCAATGTTCAAACGTCTTTAAGGTTTTCCTCAGAAAAAGGCACTGGGGAGCCAAGGTGTGAGGTAAGACTCCACATACAACTTCAAGTTATTACATTTAGAAAAATGTTTCACAATGAGCTGATTCTTCATTAAAGCTAATTTGTTTGCCTTTCATTTCTAGTCATCATTGCCTAATTTGTCACATGGGGTGGGCTATTTCGTTGCCCATTGCTGTTGACCAAGGTGTCACACCTATGTGCTGGAATTTTGGCACGTTCCACCTTGCAAAATTGCTTTAACTCAGTAATATGTGTGCAGGTTTTTGAGCAACAGCTTATTTTCACCTCTTGCAATAACATCTCACTGAAATTCAGGACAGGGCTTTGACTGCCACTTTGCCAAGGAAGTGGCATGAAAACAATACTGATGACACGTACCCTCTCCCAGGCTCTATTCGTATTCCAAAAAGAGCTGACAAAAAGATCAGATGGATTTTGGCAAAAAATAAAATACATCAAAAAATACAATAAACATAAAACAGAGCTGCACCTCAATTGGGACCGGAAGTTTATTCATAACATGGACATTTTTGTAGGTTTGCCCACTATGTTACAATCAAGAAAAGCTTAATAATACAGTTTGATCCCATGATTTATCCATAGCTGGGCTCTGCTGTGGAAAATATCAGATAAACCTATAATGATGCGTTTTCATTGACAGCTCATACAATACAGGTTGGCAGTGCCCCTGTGTAGAGTGTGAAGCAGGAAACCAACAAACAGGATGACGGTTTATTCTATCGCTTTTATTGTCACTGTTATTATTACTTTTATTATTGCAAAGAAGCAGCACTAAATTTAAGTGTACTTTAAAACGTGTGAAAATTTTTACAAATCTATTTATTGTGTGTTATTTCACAGCACTTCTTTGGTTTGGGTGCCAAAGGAGGATTAAAAAAATGTAGTATAGAAAAGACAGCAAGTCAGAGAAAGTCACTCCACACTGTAGCATACAAAGGGGGGTTCTGGGGCTGTTAAATAAATTACGGTTTGCAAGAAACTAAAAAATTCTATAAGGATTCTATAAGGCATTTTGTTGACTGACTAAAGGAGGTGAAAACCAGCTTATTCCCCCTTAGACTTGTCTGTATCACTAATGGCTGCACAGTGTATTTGGGAACAATGTAAAAATGCCTTTGGCGTTAAATGCCTCAACCAGGGTACCTGTATTAAGTGCAGCCTGGAAGGAAGCTGTAATACGTTACACACATCTGTCCCCCATATTACATTCCTAATCTGCACATCATATTGTG
This sequence comes from Arapaima gigas, assembly GCA_900497675.1. Taxonomy (NCBI): domain Eukaryota; kingdom Metazoa; phylum Chordata; class Actinopteri; order Osteoglossiformes; family Osteoglossidae; genus Arapaima; species Arapaima gigas. Next base: position 352,342 of record UFQX01000253.1, read on the forward strand.
GGGGTCCCAAAGAAAGTGCCCGTAATGAGGTGGAAGGGTTATGCAACAGAACAGATCCACCATGGTGCAAAAGAAATCCCCCCCATGGAAAATAAAAGCTCTGCCCTTGGAGGGGGAGCAAAAGAAAGGATCTCCTCCCAGGGCCAAATGACTTAGGTACGTCACTGGTTCCACTTTAAACTCTTCACTATATTTTGCTGGCCTGAAGGAAGCAAGCAATTGATCACAAAAACATATTTGTCATATTAAATACATTCCTCTATTTATTGGTTGGATAGTTTATGTTAAGGTTTTGGATATAGCAATAATAAATAAAAATATGCTGAATTAAAAATGTACAAGAGGCTTAACCCCCCCCCCCCATGCACCCCATCTTCTTTTCCCCATACTGCTTCTGAGTGTGCTTTACTGCCAACAAGAAAATGCAAATTCAGCCCATTTTGGTCTCTGAGAAACTTTAGAAAATGGAACCACAAAGAAAATGAAATTAAAAATAAGTTAGATAAATTTTGTTTCCAGAAAATTTGTAGCTTGGGTACAGGAGTATATGGAACACTCTACAAATGTGTTTATTTCTCACTAAAAATCTCGAAACGTGTGAGTGATATGTTAAAGGAGGGTCAAAACAAGCCGAAACACCACAGCTACAGACAGTTATCTGCCAGCGTTTGTTGATAAGTCTCTGGATGGGATATTTTTTTAGAACGAAGAAAGATGAAGGACAAGCAAGAAGGCACGCCAGCACAGGAAGGAAGCAGAGGCCGCAATGTGTCCAAAGTCCACTCTATCTTCACTTCCCCCTGACTCTCCTTCCAAAGAGCCTCTATTTTCGAGGCCTGGCACCAGACACCGGTCACCCACCGGGCCGCCAGATGATCTTGGCCCTACAACGGAGCTCATTGCCCATTGCAGATATGCCACCCAGACCCCCTGCTCAGCAGTGGAGTATATTCATATTAACATTACATTTATTGATTTAACTGACAATTTTATCTCAAAATAAACTTGTATTGCATCCTAAAATACAGTGTAAAGCTACTTTAGTGATTTATGCATTTATACAGTAGGTTGATATTTTTTGGAATAGTTTAGGGTATTTCTCCCACAATTTTTTGCTGGAAAATACTGCTATAGAGAGCAGAAATCACTAATTTGTTTTTTGGGTTAAAAGGCAGTATCTCTTGTTGCTTCACAATATTATTATACTTGGAACTGTCTTTTGAAAAACACGGTCAACGTTTAATGAATCATTTTCTACAAAACATAAAGTTTGTCATTTCAACACTTTAACTTGCTGCCTATGAAAGAACTCGGCAAGCAGTGAGACTATGATGTATTTTAGCCCCCCAGTACGCACATGCAGGGATCTGGTAGACCCCACCGTGTTGTTTTGTGCCATGTGTTCATGTAAAATCTCACATTTTGCCACCACAGAAATACATAGTCGATTCTTTTTCACGTCCACATACTGTGATTTTTTTTTTTTTACGGTTTTCACTTTATACAAAAATATGATTTTCTAATATATGTAGTGGTGTTTAGAAATCACAGTCTGGTATGAAGAAAGCAAGAAGTAGCTTTTTAGTCTTTTAGTAAGAATGAACATATTGCAATGACTTTAAAGACTGCATATGAAACATTGGGGAATACCAGTAAACGTGGAAAAGCGATAAAGAGAAACTTTCAAAGTGCCTCCTCTGGGTCACTGTCTCACACTTGCAGCCAGGATGTGAAGCTCTGCAGTGCATCATACTGTAGTAGGTTTTACACAAGCATGTGTGATGTCTTGATGAAATATATTTCCATCTTCTGACTCAAATAATTTATGCAACTTGTGAAGACGGCCTGGTCACTGTGAAACTGCTTGTATATTCCATACCGCAGACGAAATAGGCCTACACAGGTGATCTTAAACACACGATCCCATGAATAGATGTGTATTAACCGCTGCCAGGTGAACTGGCAAAGTGAAGAATTTTAACTTTAGAAAATAAAATACAGTTTGGGGACAGAGTAAGTTCACCCAAATAGTCCAAACCAATGCCAGTAACCAGCGTATTTTTCTCTAATTGTACACGGGGATTACTGTCGAATGACTTTTTATGGTCACGTTGGTCATGCAGCATGTACACAACACACTCCTCGCCAATATCGCACACCGTGCACTCCCCCGTTCACAGCAGGGAGACCCAACCCGTCCGGAGACGTGAGCGAGAGATCGAGGACTCGGAGATCCACGTTCCACAGTTCGAGACCCGGCCTACAGCTTAGATTCCCTTCTCCCTGAGGAAGAATATAAAACACACGAAGCAGAGCATTTGTCACAACCACTAATGGGTTTGTTCCTAGGCGGTACGTTTCGGAAATAGTGTTTTCCTCATATCCAGCAGACAGCATCAAACAGTCAGTAACAAACTTTATGTTAACAATAACTGCAAACGGTTTAAAACGAACAAACAAGGCAATTTACTGTAAGGGACTGTTACTGTACTCGGAGTGAAGAGGGTGTAGAAACACGGCACATGAGACAGGAGACTGATGTCGATTCTCCTGTATTCTTCAAGTTATGAAGCCTTCCTTGAAACTTATATGCATCACCCTGAGCTGGCTTTAAAAGTCACCGACTTGTCTCCCTCGTGCTCGGGCATCTTCGTCACGTCCCCGAAAATCTGTACAACCTTCTGCAGGGGACGTTGTTACCATCCAACCACAAGCAAAGAGATAAAATGTAAGGAGGGCATCAGCTTGCAGATGGCTGAAACTGGAGCTGTAAAGACTGGCAATCGTGTGGTTTGAAAAAAGTAAGCAATAGTATTAATATTAGAGTTGAGAGCGCGTGTCATGACATTCAAACATTTTATAGAGGTGTCTTGAATGAACTGTGCCTTGTCGCAATAAAATGGTCTAAAAACAGAAATTTGTGGTATAAAAAAACCAAGAGCTGTTACAGAGAGACGCCTATATATAAAACTGAGGCCTGCTAAATTGAAGATAGATGACATTTTGCAACCTTAAAACAAAATAAACAGAAACCAGACACAAAAATTTCCAGTGTTGCCTATTAGTCTGTAGTAACTAAAGGTTTTCAGAATGACTATATACCGAAACGTCTGAAGTAGCCTTAAAATGCTCCGGGATCATGTTGTGTGACAGAACAAAGGTGCAGCAGATACCCCGCCCTCCACTTCACATTCTGTGCACCATTTTTCCACTTGTGGTTCGGACGGTATGGCGAGTTTTCGGAACTTTGATTGTGTAATACACTGCGTGAGATATACAATGACAAGGGACAGGTGAGTTAGACTTTTTTGCAGCCTGGACATTTACAGGTATCCAGCAGGGGCAGAACAAGGAGGACACGTTCAACCCCAAAATGGGGAGTCTTGAATTACACAGATCAACCAGGAAATGTATCAAGTATTTGCAAAACAAATGGAGATTTTTTTGTATGTACAGCCAGACGAAAAATAAACATTATAGGGGGAGCTCCAAACAGAGGTTCTATTGAGGACTTAAATAGGGCGGATGTATACCGGTATTCCTCTATTTATGTGCATAATGCTTAGAACATTGTTCTGCAAAAGAATTCAAACCTAAATGCATTGTAGACTACCAGTTATACATATTTTCCAACCAGTGCAGACTGCCTTTAACTTAGTAAAGGTTATTAAATCATTTTACTAGTATGAGCAACAACTCAAAAAGCCTCATACCTCTGGGACACCTTTATACAGTAAGACCACTGGTGACTTACTGGTAATATTGCACACAGCCCCGACTTAGTACATAGGGTTATTGGGGCTGCCTATGGACCTGCGACTGCAGATGTAGCCTCTACAGCACCGCAGCACAAGTGAGCAGGAATTCGGTTGATTCTGAAGAAATACGTAATGTCCTCTGTGTTTCAACTGTCCTCCCTTTGTTACTAAATCTGCATTCGTTTTGCCTGCTGCTGCAGTTGTCTGTCATGGTCATGTGCACATCTGAAAGCCACAATAGTCAGCAAGGGCAGAGTCAAGTGTTTGGCAAGAGTTGTGCAAGTCTCACAGTTGCTGAACCAACCGCTCATTCATTAAATAAATGTATGTTTATCTAAAGACGAATTTGTGTGCAAACGGGACTTGCGGGAATCAGGTACTGTAGTCAGACATATCATTTAATTGCTGGGAAGAGGCCAGTAAATTATGGAAAGCATTTTAAACTGTAGAAAGTATGATAATTATGCATTTTGTGACACTTGCAACATTACTGTAAACAGCAGTTGTGACACCGTGGTGACTGCACTGCAAAAATGAAGCACCTTCAAACAGTGGTATTGGCGGCAACTGAGCTGTAAAAGCAGCAGATGGTGTTTGGAAACGGGGCATGAACAAGTTTATATTTGTGCCGTGTATTCAAGAAAATGCTTTTCAGTCGCGTCTATTAACTAGAAAAGCAATAAAAACATCCAGTTCAGACTTAAAGGTTGTTAGTTCAAATCCCATCCTCAGCACTGTTGTAATTGTCCTTGAGTTCAGTCATATTGCTCAAGTGAGAAACACCCAGCTGTATACACGTATGTTACGTTGCACAAACGTGTAGACTAAACCTTAAGAGTTTTAGCTTTTGAAGAACAAAAAAATCATTTTTTTAAGCTTTTTTAAAACCACTGTACTTCCAAACACCATGTGCAACTGAGCTACCCCATTTCATATGGTCTGGTGTAAGGTGAGCCACGCAAAGCTGGTCCATAACCACAATAACCATGATCGCCTTCACTGCATTTGCAGCCTCTATTGGATTTATGATCAGAATATAGAAGGCAAAAGGACCATTTCCACAATTTCTTATCCAGTGTGCTACCCATTTGACAGGAGAAACCAGTTAAGAACATGTGGGGACCAGGAATACCCACTTCTGCCATCTCTTTATGAAAGTATGGGCCTGGTGTGCATTACAACCCTCTCCTGTGAACTAACTTCCTGCTGTGAACTAACATTAGCTCATGGCACTATGCTATCCTGATGGTTTTCACAACTTATGCATGATAACTACCATACTTTGACTGCCGACATCTAAAATGATGTAAAATGTCAGTGTTCACACTTCAACTGAATGTTAAATCATTTATTTTGAAGGAAGCTGTTGAAAGTACAGTACTATCCATCAATTCATCTATCATAAAGCCATTACAAGGTTCAATACTTTAACTTCCCATTAAAGGGCCAAGGAGAAATGCCAGCATCAAGAACTTAAGAAATGTAGATGGAGGCAAAACATAGACAGAGTTGCTTGCAGAGCCAGAAATCTGAGCAAATGTTGATATAGAAACCTCTGATTATTTAAGAAGTTCTAAGACAGCCGGTTTTAGCGTATGTTACGACCGAGTCTAGAGCTGGGATGTAGCATCGAGAATATGGAGAGAACTGAGCCAGCCAGAAAGAAACAATACTTCTCGACCTTATAAAGGAGACAGAAGTTTGTCAGTTTTATCGCTGTCACAACAGTAACACAAAATCCATCTCTGTAGGGGGGTGAGTGGAATCAGCACAAATAAAAAAATCCCCATTCTTTTTACTCATAAACTAACTACCCTATCAAATAAACACAAAGAAATAAATACCATTCTAGTCTATAACAGTATGTTCCATAAAGAACGACTATTTCATATGGAAAAAACATTACAATTTAGTTGCATAGATGCATAATATTTAGCAACTGCCCTAGGATGTAACATAGGCAAGCAGATGGGATTGGAAGCTGGTTCCAGCTGTGACCTTCTATAGGAGGAAGCCAGAGACATTGGAAATGGCTGAAGCTGTCCAAATGACAAAGGACACAGAACAGTAAATAAATAAATTTGTCGATGTCCTTGTGTGACATTATGAATGCGGATGACTGAAAGACCCCCAGAACAGCTTCTTAGTCCTAAATTTTATAACCTGATGGCTAAAAGAGTTCATTTCATTTAGGGGATGTGAGCAATTGTCCATTATGGACTGTAGATCCCTGGACTCCGCAACACCCTCCACAGAATTAGAGCTCAGATTCATGATAGGACCTGCTTTCTTGATGGTTTTTTTGGTTGTTGCTGACATTGAGTTGGATGAGGTTTGACTTGAACCATAAAATAAAGTCCTCAACTGGATACCTGTACTCCCCATCACCACCAAGCTTTCCCTGCTTAAGAAGTGAAAATGGTATGTGAATTCAGTTTTAAAAAAGAGCTCTTCTATTCTCTTGCTGTTAACTTAAAGGCAAAAAACAGATTCTGGAGGTGCTGCATTACAGAAAATGCAGTTGCTCTGCTGTGGCGGCAAAGATGTGTGACACACACCCTGCTAAAAGAAGAGGGACAATATGGGTCGTGCAGTCAGTGTCCCACTACATACTGCACAGGACTGCTCGTGCATGTTCACACTGCAAATACACAAAATCTCTGCCTTATCTTTTCAAAACCGAGAAAATGTGAAGGAAAACCGGGTTCCAAAATGATAGGTTTATGGCCCAAATGTTTAGAGTTGCTTGTTTTCATTCCCCAGCCCTTTGAAGTTCTTCTTGAAACACGGAATCACTGTGGATTTATTCAGGCATTTTTGATTGTCATTTTCAAGACTTTTGCGAAAGTACTGAGGTGCTTTTGCTGTAACGTTTCAGGTTCCTGGAAGATTGCATCACAAACGAACTGGATCCAAAAGCCTTGGACTCAGTTCTGGAGAAAGCTTAATAACCATAACAGACAGAGCCCTTAGGGCCTGGATGGAACTGTGTTTAGTATGTGACATGTTAACCACTTACACCTCATCATACTTGTGTAGTTCAGATGAAGCCTGGATTGTTGGGCCCCTAAACTGGTTGTAGGTTCAAATCTCAGCACTGTACTTGTACATTTTAAGGAATACAGTTCAGTTTTTCCAAATATTATCCAGTGTGTTTCACTCAGGGGCGGATTAAATGGTTTGCCAGCCCTGGGCAAGGGAACAGAGGCCTCCTCAATCCCAGTTCTCACCATTTTCTATACTTCTATACTCTAAACTAGCATGCCTAGATGTAAAAATGCCTCTTCACTGGTCTCTGGATGTTTAGTAAAAGAGCTGCTGCAAAGTTCCAGGCTGTATCTTGAACGTGAGTTAATGTGTCAGAAAAAGATGCACTCAGTAAATTATGAAACATGGATTTAACAGTACAACCCACTACAAATTCTTAAATCCATGCACTTTTGTGCTTCGCTTAATCTTGCGTGGCGCTAACAGGGACGAGGATGTCCGAGCATCAACATTCAAAATGATGCGGATAATTTGCGCCAGCTGCTGAAAAGCAGATCGTCTTTCTACCTGTGTTCCATCTCCATCTGTTTTTCTCTATTGCGACCACCCACCGTGGCTGACTGTCGCAGGTTTAACTAACCATCGGCCGAAAGTCACTTTGGCTGTCGCGACTTATAACAGGTGCGTAGCGATATTGTTAAACACACCCCGCACTTACGTGTGAAATTTAGAGTGACCTGAAATTCATTCCTTCGTGCCACGCACTTTTTTGATTTTAGTGATGCACCAACATGGAATACGGCGTTACAGCTTGGACTGATGGGGGCCTCAGATTGCCGACAAGCTACTGAAAATAATAGATGTAGCAACTATGGTGTGTTTGATATTTTAGTATAAGTGAAAATAAGAAACAGTGAATACAGAAATATGTATATCTCTTCTTCATGAGACTGTAGGATTTTTGGGGTTCTAGGCACTTGCCAGTGTTTGGCACGTCCAAGATTTTCCCCTGATAGATCCTGGCAAATATTGTAGACTACAGGGAGCAGTAAACATTAACACAGACTTGTTTGCTCCTTTTAATTTTTCACTTCTGTGTTGTCAGTACATCATACGTTGTGTTTTATTGTTTGACAGGATAGTAAATGAAAGTTCAGTCTTAAAAACTCGATGGTAAGAGCTCAGTGCTTCCTTACTTTGTATTGACTGTACTTTATGTTAACAAAAGAGAAATGGGTATCTGAAGAAAATCTGACCACGCAGATAAAATTACTTTAACAATCCTTTCCTCTGAAAATGTTACTTTATACTTGTCCAAAGATGACAGTGACCATGAGGAAACTCCACTGACTATAATTTTTTTTTACAGATAAATATTCCTTTTAGATGACGTGGTTTCGTTTAGAAGCACATTGTACAAATCTAAAACAGCTTCTTGCCGGTTTGCATAAACTGTGAGCCTGCAGTAATTTAAAGAACAGAAACTCTGAAAATTTGATATCAGCAAATTATGATGTTGTGGAATCCTGGAAAAGTCAGAAATGAAACAAAAAAGGATTGCAATTTACAGTACTGTCACAGTTAGGATTGTTCTCCTCCTAAGAGTACGATGATATTCTAAAACTGCAGTGAAACTCTGAATAGACACACAAAACACATCTAAAATAGTGATTAAAATGAACAGAGTGGCACCGTGGCTCAGCGAGTAGCGCTGAGGGTTGGTTGGGCGTGAGTTTAAATCCAGCTCAGTCTGCGTGGAGGTTGCACGTTCCCCTTGTGTCTGTGTGAATTTCCTCTGGGTGATCTGCTTTCTTCCCACAGTCCAAAAACATGTGACTCAGCTTGATTTGTCACTCTAAATTGCCCCTAGTGTGTGGCTGGGTCTGTGTGTGTGTGATCGCCTTGTGATGGCTCATAGCCTAGTGTGTTCTGCTTCCAGGGCAGCCTCTGGACTGCTGTGACCCTCCTGAGGATGAGTGTTTAATGATGATCAATGGATAAAATATTAATACTAAGCTGACATGATTTAGGTATAATATGATCGTGTCCATCCAGTGATTATTGACTGCAGATTCAAGTGCAACAGCTGCACATACAGTCAATCGGTGCAAAGGAAGGTGAACGGGTGCTGCGAAGATGCAGAGACACAATCACTGGAGGAGATGGGAGATCAGAGAAGAATGGGGGTTTAGAAACTTGGAGGGCTGGGGAATTGAGAAGAAAGGAGCTTCAACAAGCAAGAACAAACAGATGCAGATGTAGGGTATATATGAAACGGCAGCCCAAACTCAGGTCAGGCAGGCAAAGAGGAACCTTGTCTTGCTTGTTGCTGGTCAGTCAGGGAACTGTCCTCAGGAACTGTGACAATGATGCTTCACGGCAGCCTAGGTCTGACTTCAGCTGTACTGTTCTTGGGGACATAATGATTGTGCACCACATCATATTGTCCTTCAGAGAAGCAAGAATCTAGTTTGAGCTAGTTATTAATTTCTTCTGCTATATATTATTAGCATTTATTGTTTTTTTAGTTATTCATTCTGTTTTTCGCAATTTATTTATTATGTACCGTATGAGTGTTTTATGTGTCCTTTGCGTTTAGCAGCACCTGCAAAGGTGCTCTGTTGGGTTTGGATCTGATGACTGGAGAAGCCATTAAAGGGCACTGAACTCATGGTCATGTTCACGGAACCATGTTCACGGAACCAGTCTGAGATAACTTGCACTTTGTGACATGTCACGCGATCATGCTGGAAGTAGCCATTAGAAGGCAGGTAAACTGTGGCCAATTTGTGGCTGTGGCATTCACATGACGCACGATTGGTATTATGAGGAAACATTTCCCACACCATTATACCACCACTACCAGCCTGAACTGCTGCCACAAGGCAGGTTGGGTCCATGGCTTCATGCTGTTCACACCACATTCTGACCCTACCATCTGCGTGCCGCCATAGAACTCGCGATTCATCAGACCAGGAAACGCTTGTCCGATCTTCAACTGTCCAGTTTTGATGAGCCAGAGCCCACTAGAGCCTCATCTTCCTCTTTTTGGCTGACAGTAGAACTTGTCGTGGTCTTCTGCAGTTATAGCCTCAGCCTTCTTGTCAGCTCAAAGCTGTCTGGTCGTTCATCTCTGACCTCTTTCATCTGCAAGGCATTTCCACCCACAGAACTGCTGCTCATTGTAAGTTTTTTTATTTTTCACACCATTCTGTGTCAGCACTGGAAACTGTTGCGTGTGAAAATTCCAGGAGAGCAGCAGTTTCTGAAATACTAAAACCACAGTCTGGTTACCAACAACCATGCCACAGTCAAAGTCATTTAGATCACATTTTTTTTTCCCCATTCTGAAGTTTGATGTGAACATGGACTGAAGCTCATGATCTGCATCTGTGTGATTTTATGCTTTGCGATGCTGCCACACGATTGGCGGATTAGACAAGATCGTGTGAAATGAGCAGGTGTGCAGGTGTTCTTAATAAAGCGGCCAGTGAGCGTATAACACAATCACCAAATGTTACCAATGCTGGTTATGAGGATTACTACGTTTAGTCACTCATATGTGCATTTTTACAACGTGTTAAATAAAAACTAACTGTTGTTGCTTCATTTCTCCATTTAGCTGATGCCTCTTTCCAACTTCTGCATTACAGGAACTCAGTTTCAGCCACACTGTGAATGGGAATCACGAGTCACCTTGTTCACACTATCCACAGAAAGTAGCTCAAAGTAAATATAGCCACAATTTCAACACAAAATACATCCTCTGACTTGCTAAGTGCTTCTCATATCATAACATGCTTATTCAGATGTATTTAACCTATGTGCTACTTTTTATGTTACTATATTTATTTAGCTCACATCATTGTCCAAAATTTTCCCCCTTTATACAGCAGGATGTTTTTACTGTATAAATTCAGGGTAAGTACCTTGATCATGGGCCCTACAGCCAGAGGTGGGATGGAGAACAGGGGCCCTCAGGGGCTTCCCTCCCACATCACTACACTACACTAGACTGCAGGTTTCTACCCACTTTAAACAGTTGGTGTCGCACAAATGACAGCAAGAAAGCCAAGCCTTTCCTTTCACACAACTGTATTGTTCTGGTAGTTTCTTTTCGATGTGTGGCGACTCAGACATTGGCAGCTGGCTCCTGGAGGCCTGCTGTCCAACACAGTACAAATCCCTGCCAAATTCCCTGCTGTGGCCTAAAATGACAGTCCAAATGATGGACACCAGTGTAATAAATTTTAAAAACAAGTGCAAGTTACAGAATGTGCTGGACAATATTATTTAGCACTACTTAAACACAGTACTGACTTCAGCCCTAGTCTGCTGCATGCAAAAGAGGAAGCGCGGTGGGATGCAATGTACAATTCTTCTTTTGTCCCGCCTCACCCATGCAGCATCCAGTTCCTTCTTGTGCTCTGTGTCATGCGCAGAACATTATCAATTTCAGAACTATAACTAACTGGCATTAGTTTCAATGAGAAAACATTTTATGTGTTCCTGAGCCCCAAGAGTGATATCTGTTTATGCTAAAATATCACCAAACACCAAATAATAAACAAATTATCACACAAAAGAACAAGGGAGGCTTAAAAAAAACAAAAAACAACGAATAACTGAATAACCAGGGTTATTATGTGTCACACGCTTAGGAAATGCAAGTGCCCTCCAGGTGTCTAAATGAATTCCCACAGTCCAAAGATAAAATCAGCAAATTGCCCAGAATAAATATACAATGCTCTACGAATAAACCGCTTCTCCAAATCAGGGTCTGAGGCAGGATATACGTTGCAGGGGGCCACGTGTGACATATGTCACTCACAGAAAACTAAGGGCATTTTAGAGTAACCAGTCAACATGAAGCACACGTTTGGACTGTGAGAGGACACCAACACAAGCACGGGGAGAACGTGAAAACTCCACTCAGACTCAGCCAGATTTGAGTCCCCATGTGACCCCAGAGCCCAAGAGCTACGAGGCACCGACGCTACCGACTGTGAGCAGAGGTTAAACTGGTAGCGAATGATAAAAAAAGAGCGTCATGAAAAGTGTCAAAGCATCTCTTACAACTGTTTTGTAATATTTGAAGTAAGCTCAGACCACAATAAGTCAACGTTAAGAGCGTAGGAACCAACTTGGAATCAGCTACCATATTCTGCCACCTAGTGTACAAATTCACATCATTCACTGGGCTGGTACAGAAAAGCTAACGTCAGTTTTCAATTGGTATTTTTCTACATTTTCACTTGAAACACCAAGGGGTTTAATACTGGAAAAAAGACTTAATTTTGATCAAATGATTATGAGTTGAGAGAAATAACAAAACAAAGGATTTTGAAGACTGGAACTGTCCGTGTCTAGGGAACAATTTTCTGTTCGTGATTCTTCAGTCGTCCGAAGAGTTGAATGGTAACGTTTATAACCCACCTATAAGCCAACGTTCTAAAACATGTTGATAAAATGCGTTAAAAATAGCCAATGATGACCAAAAAAATCTTTTGTGCTTCATAAATATTTCATTATATTTGAATATACTAGTATAATTCAACCATGTCCATGAATATCAATACTGTAGAATACTAAACATTTTGATGACATCTGGTATCTATTCTGAATGAGTTTGATGTAATGCGTCAAATGTGGGTACAGCTGAATGAATGGCATGGAGAAGCAACCCTGGCTCTACATAGTCCACAACACCTCTTAGAGAATGTCAGAGAACATGGCTGTAGGCTAACCCCAGGCTGACAAAGTCCAGGTAGACCAGGTATTGCAACGATGAATCATTCATTCACAGAATCCACATCGTTCCTAATGAGACTGAAGCTCTATTGTCCATAATCTCCTCTCCAGCAATTTGGTGTAGACATTCCAAGAAGGACTGAAGGGCATAACCCCTCAATAGTTTGAACAGAGCATCCAAACGCCCTTTTTTGAAGGTGGAACCCAGGATACCCACGTAGAAGTTCAGAGAATCTTTACAAACCTTCAGCACAACGTTAAAGAAAGCTGTTAACCAAGAAACAAAAATATCATCCAATGTTTTGGTATTTCTGGATTAATTTTATTCAGCTATAGAGCTCTGCCACTGTAGTGCTTTCTCCCTGCCATAGGAGATGGACCTTGATCCTTCAGAAGCTTGTGGTACTACCTCCCAGAAGGCGTGAGAGCTGCCAGGTAGCACCACACCCCCACCTCGCTGTTATTTCAGTCATTAATTGGTGATAAGGTTGACTCGAGTGCAAAGTTCACTTGGAAGTGAAAGATCTAAGCAGTGGTGGTAAACTCTTGGATCGTGTAACAACGTAGAGACTTGAAACTGAAAATCAAGATGAGGAGAAAGGGAACTGGATCCAGGGAAGATCTGGAGACTTAGTATAGAGACAAGTAAACCGGTAGCAAGGACGAAGCCCAGTGAACACTGAAAGAGCACAGCCCCTCAACCAGACTGAGAACACCACTGTGTGAAGTTCCACAGTGCCCTACCCGTTTTTCAAATTTGTAAACTGGTCTGATCAACTACAGGTACAGGTGTGCAGAATCTTGCTGGGACGTTCCGTGTGAGGACCTCTGGTGGTTATCTAGGGTATTGCTAACGTACAGTTAGCTGACAGTTGGACCTGTTTCTTTCAGTGCCTCAATATTAATTTTCATTTTATTTTTATTACTTTTCAGCCCAGCAGGTAGCACTGATGCTTCAAAGCACCTAATATGCTCAGTGAAGGTTGGGTCCAGATCAGATCCAGATCAGTCTTAGTTTACCTGTTCTCCAGGTGTTTGTGTGGCGTTCCTCCACAGTCCAAAGACTTGTGTTTTAGGTGGATTTGCGACTCTTAATAGTCCATAGTGCGTTTGCATGTGAGCGAATGAGTGTGTATCTGCCGTTATAGGTCGTCTTGGAGAAACGTGTCAACGAAGTCCTGTCGATGATGACTGCAGATCGCTTTGGGAAAAAAAGGCAATATTATAAATATTATATTTATATTATAATTTATATTTATATTATAAATGCAATTTGCATACAGTTTCAGGGCCGAGGACACAGAACCTTCTGGAAGCAGTCTGTTTGTTTGGTTGCTTAGAGCGGACGTCGATCTGATAGCACTAACAGCAATACGTACATATACAGTACCCCCTGCGTGGTTACAGTATTAATGCTAGTTCCTTGTTCCCTTTCCGCTTTTTTTTTTTTTTACACTATTTTGGTTGCTGATGTGCCGCTCCTCGCCGGTACTGCACTGCACTGTACTGTACTGTACTGTAGTGTAACTGCGCGGGGAGACGCGGCGACCCGCCGCCAACGCGCTACGCCGTCCCCCTGTCCGCGGTGGGAGGGACACACGCGTCTCCGTCGCTGTTCACTCCACGATCGACAATCGGGACATATTTTATAGGACACGGGCACCAAAACACATCAAAAGGAAAACAGCGTCCATTCGATCGCCTGCCTCCGTGCTGCATGGATATTCGACCATCCGCCTAGTAGGAAACGCCATGGAGTTCAACGTGAAGAGGCTGGCGGCGGACGCCGGGACCTTCCTCAGCCGAGCGGTCCAGGTGACTAACCCCGGTTCAGGACCGGGACCCCGGCGCAGTGCTGGGGTCCCCCTCCGCTCAGATGAGCGCGTGTTCGGAGTAAAACGATAAACAAGGCGGCTCGCGCGCCCTCTGAACTCAAAGGAGCGACATTTTGTGTGTTTATTTCGCGTCCGGGAGGAAGCGGCCTATCGGGGCGTTGGTTTCGCCGCCTTCCTCACAACTAGACAGCTCACTCACCTTAACTAAGTTAGTGGGCCGACCAGCTGTCTTTTTACCGGCGCCTTTAGCGAAAACGAGCCGCAAACGAGCCAGTAAAAGGACGAAATGAGGGGTCAGTCTGCTAGACTGCTAGCCTGTTAGCATGTTAGCTAACACGGCCGTTAGCGCTCCCGGCAAGTTAAACGGGTCACCACTGTCAAACACTAACACGCTTAACTCTATTTTAGTGCCGAAAATGTTTTAAAGACGTTAGTGTGAAAAACTGCGCTGCGTAAATACCATTTTAGTTGGAAGTGGCCTGATGTTACGGAGTGAAGGGGACCTTAAATGAATTTCACTTCCCATTTTTAATCGTTATGTTTCGTTTTTGATGCGGTCTCCATTACTTCTGCACAAACGCTTAACGTTGTCAAAATAAACGACTGTTTTTTCAGATATATTCCTGCTATATGTTACTATTAATGTGTTGGGGTAAACGGACTTGGTGTGTAGTTACAGTCGTTGACTAATTTTGTAACGGTTAAGTTGGAGGGACGTTAACGTGAACGTTTTGAGGAGAGGAGATTCCCCCCCCTGGTGGTCCTCCAACCCAGTCGCTTCCACAGTTTACTGTACTTATTTATGAGACACTTTTCTGCAAAGTAATTCACACAGTTAAGCTACTAAGAATTATACTATTCAGACAGAAGGATAATTTTAAAAAATTTACAGCAGGCAGTGACTCTTAGGTTTCATCAGCTGTTTAGACCACTCTTTGTTGGTACGTGGACTTCTTGAGTCTGAGTCGAGAAATTTGTGAATATTATCCAAATAAACAGCATGCAAATCGTACCAATACACTGGTTACAAAAAAAAGAATTTAAGAATGTCCTAATACAACCCTAGATGCAAAGACAGCCATTATGGACACTTGGACTGTGTTTGATTTATTTGAGATGGAGGAAATGTGTGTGTTAAGCATCTGATTGTTATTGCTGCTATGAGGGATGAAAAAGCTTCCTTTTTTCCCCTTTAACACTAGTTTACAGAGGAAAAACTTGGCCAAGCTGAAAAGACTGAGTTGGACGCTCACTTGGAGAACCTCCTGACCAGAGCGGAATGCACCAAGCACTGGACGGAAAGGATAATGAAGCAGACTGAGGTTTTACTACAGCCAAACCCAAGTAAGAATGTGCTCGGTGAACCAGGCATGCGCTAACAGTGCTGCGATGAAAAAGACACACGCTAGCGGTGCTGGAATGAAGCCGACATACACTAATGGCGCTGAAACAAGAAGGGCAACATTTAAACACTCATGTATACAGCTTTTGTTATACTGCCATTATAAATTGATTTTCACTGTGTAGTAAACAGGTTTCTGACATGATGATAACTATATCATGTTATAGCATCAAAATTTTCAAATTAAGGATGGTATGTTAATTAGCTGGAATTTGATAGGAGTTAATAAAAATGTTTGGTTACATTAAGCTTATTAGTCATTGCATTTATACTCAGAAAATTACCAAGCTTGACCTAGGGGAACATTTTACATGTTACGTTCACATTTATAATTTATGCGCTCTTAATTCATCGTTGATATGTGTAAACCATACATAAAACGATCCTGTGTTGACTTATTTCAAAAACTTAAATCAGTGTCTGCATTTCAAGGTTTTACTCTTTTTTTTTTTTTTCTCCATGTAAATCTGAGTGCCCACCTGTCCAGGCATCCATTACTGGTAACCGCTTAATCCTGGCCAGGGTCACTGTGGTTCAGAACCTATCCTGGAATCATCGCTATGAACTTACTCCTGCATGGGACATTGGTCCATTGCAGGGTGGATAAACTTTGCACTGTTGCACTTTGCATTGTTTTTTACGTTTACCGTGAGCTGATTAACTCACCAATTGAAGGTTTGTCACTAAGAGAGATTCCAGTGTTTCATTGCATTTTGGAGTATTTTTTTTATTTATTTTTTTCTGTATTGCAAGTATTGGATAAGTGTACCAGGTCAAAAACAGTCGAAAAATTAGGGGTTAGAGAAATGTGTTCTGCCTAACATTTGGTTGCTTTAAACATTTTTGGAATACACAACATGCTCATTACTAAATTAGAAAACGGGTGTTATGTATATATTGTTTTTTAGCTGTGCGTTTTGCAACCAGTAAGAAGTAAATTGATTTCACCAAAGAAATCTTAGATTACTGCGTTGGCAGACTGTCAAAAATTGAAATTTTGCACACGGTACAGAGTATACACAATTCTACTAAAAATACCATTATTTCTCACGTGGAGGAAAATGTTGTCAAAACTTAAAATAACAAAATAAATGGCATTTTTATGCATGCAAATGTTAAAATTTTAAATACATTTTTAACAGCAGTTACTTGTAGAATGTTNATTGGTTCCAGGACAAAAAAAAGTTGTCAAAACTTAAAATAACAAAATAAATGGCATTTTTATGCATGCAAATGTTAAAATTTTAAATACATTTTTAACAGCAGTTACTTGTAGAATGTTTTGTAATGTTACATTTTCTTTCCTTGATTTTTTTTTTTTTTATTCATCCATCCATTCATTATCAATACTTGCTTGTCCAGTGCAAGGTGAAGATGGTTCAGGGTCTATCTGTTAACAAATTGCTATTTGTTAATTTTGCTCATATATGTTTGTAATATAAATTAGTAAAGCACATAAGATCACTGCCTGTGTCTTTCACACTGTAAAACAACATGGACATTGTGCTGTTGAAGGTGCTGTATAACATTACTAACAAATGTTTGATGCTGGATTAAAGCTTTATTACGATAGTATGAGCATTCATGTTGTTGAAGTTTTACGTTTTAAATAACCGAGCTAACAGATGCATACTTTATTTCAATAAGGACTCAGAGCCCAGGTTTAATTCTCACGTCCTGCTGTAGTTTCATTGATCAAGGTACTGCTGACTGTGAACTTCTCAGTAAAAAATTACACTGTTGTTTAAATGGGTAAAACAGAACTCTTGAGAAAAGCATCACCCGGATGAATTAATGATAACATCCAGAAATACGTAGTCGTTTGTGACGAAATAATCATAGCATCCACATATGTTGCACAATGAAAGACACAGTAGACAGTGAGTAAAATATGTTTCTGAAGTAAAGTGAATCAATTGTTTTAAAAAAAGGCATATGTTTTTCTATAGGACCTGATTATAGCATCACTTTGCAGGTTTGACTTGAAGATTATGAACACACAATGACCAAAATGATGTGATGTAACACCACTTTTTCTATATTTCTGTGTTTGTATTGCTTGTGCTTTGGGAAGATGAGCTTCTCTGTTGTTTTGAAGGACGTATTTAAGTTTTGGCTAGCTTAATGAATGTTGGAACTCAGCTGGTTATCATGCTGCTTTTATCCAGCAGGTCACATTGAAAGCAGTGAGTGGTATGTCTTGTGACTTAAATTTGACCTAATGGAATTTTCTTGGTCCTACTTGCAGATGTGAGAATAGAGGAATTTTTGTATGAGAAGCTGGAGAAAAAAGCCCCGACCCGGATGAACAATCACGAGCAACTGGGCCAATCCATGATTGACTCGGGGAATGAGATTGGACCAGGAACCGCTTATGGTGAGAACACCTGGTTCTGTGGTTGAAAATTATTACTGCCACCCCCCCCAAATTTCTTACTGCATGTAACAATTGTAATTTTTCTCGAAAGCCAACCACTTTCCACCTTAATGAGCTTTGGTGTTCCTGGATATCAGCTCCACTTCTGTGTTTTTGCCTTTTGATTCTGTTTGCTTAGGAAATTCACAGATGGACAGTAATATCACTGGCTCTTGCTCCTGCACAACGTACAGATGTCCACCTTTGATGGTGGACAGCAGCTTCTGCCTCCTTCAGAAGTTGAGCAACCCTTTGGCCAATGGTCATAAATGGCCATTGCGTTAAAAACGTGGTTGCCTCGATTCAGATGAACCAAATTATTGTCATAAGGATTTCAGAATTTATCTGGCAGTCAAAAACATTTTTACCACCTATTTTTCACTTTTTATTAGGTATTTTATCTATGCCAAAGCATTGCAGGATTATGCATAAAAATATTGTACGTCCGTAACGTGACATACGAATAGACTTTTATTGTAAGGCAAAATAGCTTTGTATGTTCAGTTTTACTAACATTAAGATAAAAAGGTCATGAGTAGATAAATAATATGAATACATAAAATTTTTGCAATATGTAAATATTTGTCTTTCAAGTTTGTTAGAGATCTGAAATTAATTTATTTTGAAAAAAAAATTGTGTGACCACACCTTTTCTTGACAGGGCACATTATCTACATGATCAAGCTGAACTGGGTGGTCATTTTAATTATATGAATAAGGAGAAGAAAACATCAACTGGTTAAATCTGTTGTATAACCAGTGTTCTGTGAGACTTTATGCTAAAATATGCACTTGGTCACAAATCTCATACTCAAACGGTCTGATATTAAAAGGCAAGGACTGTCTACGTAGTCCAACTGAAATGTTCATCAGTTTAGCAACAGTAAGATTAGTACCTTACCAGTGTTTTAATATTTTACTCTTTTCTCCTGAAATTCAAACATATACTGTTCAGATTAATTGTTTTTCTGTGTTTCTAGTTGACTGTAAGAAATGGACATTGTGCAGATAAACCCAAGAAACAAAGGCTTCTTAGAAATAGTATTTAAAAAGACTTTTTAAAAAACTTCTTTGTATATTGTAAATATTTTGTCCATTCACTTTCAAATGTTGTCCTTCTTTGTTTTTTGGGCCCAGCCCTGGGCTTATCATAAGCATCGCTGAATAAGAATGGTTATTGAAAGAATGAAGATCGATGGATGGATGTCATGTTATTGATATTATCTGTGTAAAAG
This sequence comes from Arapaima gigas, assembly GCA_900497675.1. Lineage (NCBI taxonomy): Eukaryota > Metazoa > Chordata > Actinopteri > Osteoglossiformes > Osteoglossidae > Arapaima > Arapaima gigas. Next base: position 371,727 of record UFQX01000253.1, read on the forward strand.
TGGTTATTGTAAATGTATATATGCTTGTCTTTCTCTCTGCAGGAAATGCACTCATAAAATGTGGAGAGACTCAGAAGCAGATTGGAAGTGCAGAGCGGGAGTTCATGCAGAGCACAGCTACCAACTTCCTCACTCCATTCAGGAACTTCCTTGAAGGAGATTTCAAGACCATCTTAGTAAGCAGAAGACTGTCATGCTGTAAACAACTGAACCCCTTAAGTTGAGACTCCTGCTATTTATCTGTAGATCTGTTGATGTCGAGGTGGTATATGTGAGCAGAGGACCTTGTTTTTCCTTTAGGAATCTCTGAAATAATTGTCACTAGAACTAGAATAATAAAATTGAGGCTTATTACGTTTCCTCGTGTCTGCTGAGACTAACTTAGACTGAACTCTGTAGGTTTGCATTTTTTACTGCAGTTTTACTTTTTTGCAATTTGTACAATAAACTTTGTACAAATTTTTCATTCAGTTGTTTCTATAAGGTTTTTTCATTTGCACTTTTATAAATTTATGAAAGGCACATATAGAACTATACATATATTCTTGTCTTTTTTAGGTCTCCATTTGAAGTAGAAGTAAGAACAATGAAGTTTTTCATTCAGCTGTATGCTTAATTTCTCTACTCCATGCAAAGATTAAAAATGTATTATTTTTTGTTTATAATTTTTTTATTATTATTATTTACAGGGTCTGTAGGATAAGAGTGAGCTTTTTGCAGAAATTTTTTTTTCACTGGGAGGTCTGTATGGAACCCCTGTGAGCATAAAGGGTCTAGTGTATTTATGTTTACATCATTCAGCTTGATTTTAAAAATGTCTTTTGTTCCTAGAGTGGCAATAAAACCCTCCCTCAATCTAAACTGCAGACTGAGTCAGCTGCTTTGACTAGTTCTTGATGCTGTTGCAACATTAACTGAAACCTTGATGTTGACATTACATGTTATCTTGAGCAGGATGACCAAAAGTGTGAGTTTGTAATCCCTCTTTCTGACTTCTGTCTTTAGAAAGAACGCAAGCTCTTGCAAAACAAGCGTTTGGACCTGGATGCTGCAAAAACTAGACTGAAGAAGGCCAGGATGGCTGATGCCAGAGCAGTAGTGGGTATTTTCTCACTCTCGGACACACTGCTTGTGTTTCATGTTTTTAAAGTGTGAATGATAAATGCCAGATGTTGATCCATTTTTCTTTTTGAGGTAGTGTAATATGATGCACAGTATTTTTCGCTTTTGTTTTTTTGTTCAAATTGTAAACTTTATGGAATCCGCTTTGGAAGAAAAGAGCCCTTCATTGCTTAAACCGAGTTCAGGATGAATAACTGCATAATGCTTGTTCACCTTTGTCACCCAAAGGCCTTAACATAGCTTGCGCATTTTGGAATTGGGATGTTTTAGCTGTTATAGGTAAGTGCAGATGAACAGTAGTCGAAATAGAGCAGTGAATTGTGTATGTGATCTGAAGAGCCCTGCGTGTTGTGTTCCATTCCCTTCTTGACTTCATTTTTATTTCAAATATACCTTCTGCAGCTGAAATTTCTGCTATTTGGCTTGTTCATAATGACAATACATGCAACACTTAAATAATGGGGTTTTGTACATTAAAACAACTGCTGTAGTGGATTATAATAACAAACACCCTTTTCCTATACAATGGGCTTATTGTTCAGTGCAACGATGCAGAAGGTGACTGGTAATAATGAATTAATGAAGAGTGGATGATATAACATTAGAACAGAAGCTAGAAATAATTGTTGCAAATATAAAATGTCTTGGTTTTATCGCTATGCATACAAAATTACTTTTATTCTGCAACTTAAAGTAATTTTAGATGACTTTTTTTGGTCCAGGACCACTTTTTTTTCTTCATAAGGAAATGTGGGTATCCTTCAAGATACGAGTCTTTGACTTATGAGTTTTATGTGTACAAGTGAAATTATTTTACACCTTTTACTAAGTTATGATCACACAGATTTCACATTATGGGCTGATTTGTAGGAACACATTGGCTTGTGCAAGTAGGGTGGATTCCTGTAAGTGATTCAGTCCCCTCACAGAGGGAATTCCCTTAACAGGATGATTTCATGCAACAAATTAATCCTGTTATATGAGAAATGGGTGTGGTTGAGCAGCACAGTTCTAAATAGACCCTAGTGATATTTCTGACTACTAATTTTTCACATAATACATAAGCTGCATCATCTTGTTACCAAAATATTGTTTCTCCTACAATTTTACTATGCAGTATTTTTTAACAGTTTAAAACGCTCGCAGAATGTGTGTTTGCAGTGTCCTTTGTCTTCGTCTTCTCCATTCCATGTCTTTGCATGCTAGGACCTACCAGGAGATGCTGGCTACCTGGTAAATTTGGCTTGTATGATGAACTTTGTAAAATGATTGAAGGTTTGTTGCTTTTTCCACCTAAGACACCCATTTCCATACTTTCTTTTGCAGTCTTATATATTAAAACACTTTTTACTTTAAGTTTAAAAGTCAATATCATGAATGGTAAATGCAGTCTGTGTTTCTTTTCCTTGAGCCCATGCGAAACACAGTGTACAGTTTAGAGTCACTATCTGTTGAATAACCTTTTAATTGCTTTTAAAGTCAGTGGTGTTGTTATATAGTTATGTATCATAGGTTAAATTTGCCCTCATCCACTTCGGTTTAGTAAAATCTTCTGTTTTAATAAATGGCAGGAGAGGGCAAGTTAAAGACAATGTTTACATTAAGTTTTTTGATGTTGTGTAGCATCCTACTTAAATGCTGACATCCTACTTACCCACTATTTGGGGCAGGTATACATGCTTTATTGACATTCTCAACTTTTATGCACTTTGTATATATGATTCTGCTCCAGTTGATTGCCTCTGTAATGCATAATTCCATTTGAAAACAGGAGCTCAGAAATGATGGTTTTCCTGTGTGCTGAAGAAAGAATTCCAACCTTCTCATTTGCCACTGTGTCTTTAAAAGCAGCAGTTGGCTTTAAGTTGACTGTGCCAGTCATTTTGCAGCTCTTCCAAATGTCATGCCACTCACTGTATCACATTTTTTTAAATGCTTACCAGTTGTGGGCAGAGAATATGATGAAGGTAAGTGGAATTGCTAAGCCACACCAGGAGGACTTGCTTTTTGGCTGTGATAGCATAGGAGGAAGGCAGTTTGTGCTGCCTTGGCATGTTTCTTGGTAACGTTCCCTGAAACCCGGCCTGGAAAGGCTACTTGCCCGAGACGCTGGAATTAGAGTCAGATTCGGCATTCATCATTACTTTGAAGAATGCAACTGCTGTTGCCTAAGTAGTTGGATGAGTTTTGAAAGTGAAAAAATATTATTCTTAAGTTAAAGTCCAGTCCTAGAGCCCCAGGTTCAGGAGGCTTTTGTTTCATCTGGTCAGTGAACTGCTTAATACAACCTGCTATCTCAGCTCATTTAACCTCATTTTCATGGTCTTTCGTAGTACCAGAAGACCCATAAATCCCACTTGACTCCTCCCCCTGAGGTTGAAGTTAAAGCAGCCCTGTTGTAGCACATTGAACCTGTTTGTATTGCAGAGCTTGTGTTCCAGAGAAGAACCCCAGCAGTTACAATCTTCTATATTTGACACTGTAGGTCTGGAAGTCACAAACCGACCTCCCTAGAGCACAAAACAAATCTTCTAGTTCAGGCTGTTGTGTTGTAAGAGCATTTATTTTTTGAGATTTTTTTTTTCCTCCAGAGTTGGCCTTGTAGCTTCATGGTGTTTCCTTGCTGTTAAATGACATTAGCAGATCTCAGACTTGCCTTTCCCAGGGTATTGTCTCTTCCAGTTACAAATGGTCGAGCTACCTTTTTTAAGATGTAAAGATTTTTCCAGAATGTTTATTTAGCATTTCTCCCTTCCGTTGCATGTTTTCTGACATTTGAAGTCTGTTGAACCTTGTGTTTCTGCTTCCAGCTGTTATTTCCTACTAAACAATCAAAGCATTTTATATATGAAAACTTCATCCAAAGTTTTTGCATTTGAGTTATCGGCAAACAAACTAATGGGTGTCTGTATTAAACCTTTATCGATAATGAGCAAAGTTCAGTGTGAACATAAGGTGACAAATATTACTTCATTTTATGAAATGAATTGTCAACCTTTAGGACAGTTTAGGAGGTTATGGAAATTGTGTATTTTTAAATTTTCAGTCATTTAAATATTTTAATTTTGATTAAAATGTCTTGGAATAATTGTTATAGCTTTATCCAAGGCTTTTACAAAAACTAAAAAGTGAGTAAATGGAGGGACGTGTATTAATAATCGTTTGATTGCGATTTAGTGGCAAGAGTGGCTTTAGATTCAGAATAAATGGAGTTGTGAACAGATCTCTGGCTTCGATCGTGTTTATAAGTTGAGGAGACTGTCTGCTGCTTTTTTGAGTCTGATAACATCTAGTGACGGCATGCAACTTTTCCGTCCACGTACAGGCAGAGCAGGAGCTGCGAGTGACGCAGAGCGAGTTTGATCGGCAGGCAGAGATCACCAGGCTGCTGCTGGAGGGCGTCAGCAGCACTCATGTAAGCCATATCCTACCCAGCCTGCACCACAAACACATTTCCCCATTAACTGCTGTCAGCGTGTGATGGCACAGGAGGGAAGTCTTAATATTAACGGCACAGACGGGTCAGACGTTACTTTACACTGGCTTTTGATCTTAGGTTTCCAGTTCACAAAGCAGGGGGGCCACCACTGTTATGTAGCAGTAGTGGAAATACATCAATGCTGTGGCCTGTTTGTTGCTGCCTGAAGAGAAGTTTGCAGGTTGTGTAGTGTTAAAAAAGCTGCTTGATGTTGCAGGCACACCACCTCCGCTGCCTCAACGACTTTGTGGAAGCTCAGACCACGTATTATGCGCAATGTTACCAGTATATGGTGGACCTCCAGAAACAGCTTGGAAGGTAGGTTACCATATCAGCATGGAACTGGACCAAGTCACAGCATCAATCTCTCACGTTAGGTTGGGTGTTTACCTTAATGGCCGTATTGTCGTTAATCTCATATTGAATTTAAAAGCCCTCACTTGTTTAGGAACTTCAGTACAGCAATTCACAAGTCCTAGTCCCTGAAAGTCATAGTATCTACAGCAGGGTTTGACAGTTATACAGCTATCTGGCACAAGAAATTTGCTTACATTTTAACAGACAGGTAGAATTGTTTAGATATCTGTCCTGCGGACAAGTGCACAGTATATTAAGGTAAACTATGAAGACATTTGATATGGATGCATTGTCTACGTTTTAATTTTGTAACATCTTTTTCCCCCTCTCCTTGCTAGAAACTCCCTAAATTTGTCTTAAGTAAAGAGAAATAGAGATTATACCTTTTTATTTTGGTAAGTTTTATTTTAAGGAAATCTGTTTTAATGCTGAATTTAAATTTGTATTCAGTCATTTAAAGTTGTTCTTAGTGAAAATTATTCTTGCATTAAAATTGTAATGGAACCAAAAATGTAATTAAACTTGGGAACAAAATATGTTTGTGTAGCTTACTGCACTTTTAAGTATATTTTAAAGCTGGACATTTTGTTATGTTTGTCTTTCCAACGTACTCCAGAATTGGACAGGAGTAAAATTTGATGGCACAGGTTAAATGCAAAATGTATCTGTCCTGTGCGAAACCAATTTCGAAAACGCAAAAAAGGAGCTATCTACAGGTTTCCGCGCTACCAAAAATCAATGTTTTATTTAGCATATTTAGTCTTGAGCTGAGGTTGTAAGTGGCTGAAAGAGAATTGGGTGGCCACTGTTGAATATCTAGAGCAGTGCTAGAAGTTCTGCTTTAGAAGAATAGTATGCAGGGCCTACATGTCTAAAAAATAATAATGATCAAAGTATTAAACTTTTCTGTCTGGCTTTATTCCCTTCTTTTTCTTTTTTCCTGTACTATAAAGAGAGCTCAGTTGGCCTTTTAAGGGCTCTCATTCAACATGTTCCAAGATCTTTACCCAAGATCTTTTTGTTCCATAGTTTTCCCTCCACATTCTCCTCCAATAACAACCAGTCATCCACCAGCACGGCAGCCAGCATTTCAGTGCCAACCATCCCCACCTCAGCTACTCTGCCCTCCCCAGCCACTGGTATGGGCTCACCTGGCTTCAGTGGCAGTCGTCGGGCTCGCGTGCTGTATGACTACGATGCTGCTGGCAGCAGCGAATTGTCTCTACTCGCTGATGAGGTGGGTGTCCATGTCCCAGTCCAGTCACTACCCAATGAACCAGAGCAAGTGGTTACTTCACCATGCACATGTCCAGCAGAATCTATTTTTCCACAGTGATGCAAAAATTTTAAGTTCTAGACTATCAGACCATTGAGTATTTTGGCTGAAGGGTTGAACTTATAACATGAACTTATACCATGAAAGTTGCCCGTTTGAAAGTCAGAAAGCGGCATGACTAAAGTCTTTAGTATAGTACACTTTACCACCCCTTGTCTGGGCCTGATATGTTCCTGAAAACAGGATATACACTCACCAGCCACTTTATTAGTAACACCTGTACACCTGCTCATTCACACAATTATCTAATCAGCCAATGATGTCGCAGCAGTGTAATGTATAAAATTACACAGACGGGGGGGGTCAAGAGTTTCAGTGAATGTTCACATCAAACTTCAGAATGGGGAAAAAAAAAATGTGGTCTAAATGACTTTGACTGTGGCATGGTTGTTGGTAACCAGATGGTTTTAGTATTTGAGAAACTGCTGCTTTCCTGGGATTTTCACACGCAACAGTTTCCAGTGTTGACACAGAATGGTGTGAAAAATAAAAAAACTTACAATAAGCAGCAGTTCTGTGGGTGGAAATGCCTTGCAGATGAGAAAGGTCAGAGATGAATGGCCAGACTAGTTCAAGCTGGCAGGAAGGCTACAGTAACTCAAATAACCACTCTTTACAACAGTGGTGGGCAGAAAAGCGTCTCTGAAAACACGACACGTTGAACCTTGAGTTGGATGGGCTACAAAAGCAGAAGACCACATTGGGTTCCACTGCTGTCAGCCAAGAACAGGAAGCTGAGGTTACAGTGGACACTGGCTCATCAAAACTGGAAATTTGAAGGTTGTCTGATGAATCTCAATTTCTGCTGTGACGCACAGATGGTCAGAATTTGGTATAAACAACATGAAGCCATAGACCCAACCTGCCATGTGTTGACAGTCAAGGCTGGTGGAGGTGGTGTTGAGAATGTTTTCTTGGCACACATTGGGCCCCCTAATACCAACTGTCTATCATTTGAATGCCACAGCCACAAATCGGCCACAGTTTACCCCTCTTCTAAATGGCTACTTCCAGGATGTGACATGTCACAAAGCACAAGTCATCTTAGACTGGTTCAATAAACATGACAATGAGTTCAGTGCCCTTTAATGGTACCACCAGATTTGAGTCCGATAGAGCACCTTTGGGAGAGGGTAGAATGACAGACTGGCAGCACGAATGTGCAGCTGACAAATTTGCAGAATTACAAGATGCAATCATATCAACATGGAGCAGCATCTCTAAGGAATGTGTACAACACCATGTTGAATCCATGGTGTGAAGAATTCAGGCTGTTCTGAGAGCAAGGGGGGTTCTACCCTGTATTGGAATAGTGTTCCTTGTAAAGTGGCTGGTTTGTGTGTGTGTGTGTGTGTGTGTATTAACAATGCAGTTTAATTTTGTCTTTCACGTATATGAAAAGCAAATTTTATTCCCCTATTTTTAAAATAACCCTAAATAATACCCAATATCAGAACAGAAAAGCTGTGTAACTAAAATAACAGTTGCATAACAACAACGTTACATATAAAATCTACCTTTAAAGAATGATTGTATGAAGTCCACTTACCTAGATGGTGTGTGGACTGGACTAATCCGTGTGATCTCGGCGCACGGAGCTAACGGATTGAGCCTCTTTGCCTTCAGGTGATCATGGTGCGCAGCGTCCCAGGGATGGACTCGGACTGGCTGATGGGGGAGCGAGGAAACCAGAAGGGAAAAGTGCCCATCACCTATCTGGAGTTGCTTAACTGAGTGTTTGAGTGCGGCTTTAAAGGAAAGCAAAAAAAAAAAAGCATATTCCAACTGTGATATTTATAATGTATATGCAAGTAACTTTGTGTGAAGCAATTTTCCACACTACCATGTCTTACAGAAAGCTGTTGCTGCCAGCCGGCGTGGCGGGGAGGTGCAGTTTTGCAGACTATAACTGGCAAAATTATTTTTAGAACATTTGTTTTTAAATAGTTTCTTTCGTGATGCAAAACTAACTCGAGTGGCCGTCTTGTGCTAAACTGTTCAATATATTCTTACTGCCAATTGTTTCTTCTGTTTGTTTTCTTGCGTGTCGCATTTTGGGTTCGAGGAATATTTCGGAGAAGAAAGCGTTGAAAAGTCTGACTTGTCCATTTTACGCAATTGTACAGGTGGTCACTGCCTTCTTGTCAAGAAACTGCGTGGTGTGAAAAGATGATTATTCTGAAGTCACATGGCTTCCCTTTGTGGCACATCACACAGCTTCCCTTTCTCAAGAAATGCCGTTTCAACAGAATTAGGCTAAGAATGTTCCCGTGAGCTGAATTGTGAAGCAAAAAAAAGTAATTAATTGCATTTAGGACTTTTTGGCATAGGGTTCATTTATCGTGTCAGATCAGAATTACAGGTGAACTGGTCAAATGCAGGGGTCTGTGTGCTGAAACCATACAAAAATGTTTATGTTGGACAATATAAATGTTGGTCTTAAAGGAGAACCATCATTTTAGATACCTTGACTTTTAAGGACCAATACTTTGTAGATTAGCCTTTTCACTACAGCTCAGACTAACACTGCACTTTGGCCACAAACTTAGGAAAATTTAATTTATGTTAGAGTGCAGCTACGCATATTGTTTTTCATGTGGAAAATTGGTAAATATGTCTTTAACTATGTAATGCAAAACAAGTTCTGCCTGTAGTTTAGATTAATGTGAATGTTAGGAAAGGGGCAGCTTTTATCTACTTACTCTCATGTGGAATTATTTCTTAGGACCTGGAAAGAACTCAAGCATTTCACTGCATTAAAGGAAAAGAAATGTTTAGTTTTTAGAATGTAATGATTTAAACAATCTGAATGATTTCTGACAAGTTTAATGAAACGGAATGAAAGAGCACCTGTTACCACTTTAAATTTGACTTGGGTGTCTCGGAACAAAGTGCAATAAACCTGGGTCAGTTAGGTCTTATATCTGAGTCTAGATTTGACAGTTTAGCTAACCTTTGCATTTAACTATTTTTTTATGTACATGTCTCTCAGAGAAGCTTTATCACTTTGGTTTTTATGGCTGCATTATTTTATAACTTGAGATTTGTGATTGGAGCTCATTGACTGTAAGTTTAGCACAGATCTCTCCAGTAGGTGGCGTAGTCATTTCAAGAGAAACTGGATGCTTTGAACAGCAGACTGTAAGGACATTGTGAAAATTGTAACTAACTCACCTCAGATGAGCTTCTGAAATACAAAAAGTATTTTGTTTCAGAAAAAGTAACAAATAAGTCAACATTGTAACATGTATCACTAATGTTGATGAATTTGAATTAATACGTTTACAATCCTTTTAGCCAGAGGACATCAATTACAGGATAATCACGTTTTTAAAACTGCAGTTCAAGGTGGGATGTAGGAATATGAGGACAGTGTTGACTTCTGAGGGAGCACAGCATTAATTCTGTTGATCCTTGAAGTAATGGAAACTGTTTTAGTGCAAGAGGGATTGGGACGCAGGGCCAAGGGAGAGGGGTGCACAGGCAGGAAAGGGTTAAAGTGGAAATGTGTGTGCAGCACACTCACTTCCTGAGCTGTGGTGTGGGGGGTCGCTATGCATCACATACCCTCTCTGTCCATGGCTGGGCGCAGTTCCTTCCTCAAACTGTGGAAAAACGCATGAGGCCCTGTGGCTGACACCACATAACGGTACTCTCTCTCTCTCTCATTCTCACACACACACACACACACACACACACATCCATATGCAGAATATAACTCGATCAGTACAGTAACCATTTCTTCGGCCACATATCTACCAACAGGAGTAAGTTGTGCTTTATGGTAGCCATAGGTCTTTGCTTCTAAATATTCAGGGTGTGGATCTGTGGCCCTCACTGTGGGAAGGAGGAAACCGAACCATTTGCTGAGTAGCCTCCTCATTAATTTTAACTGGAAGAACCGATTATTGTCCGGAACATGTCTTTTGTAAGAATATAATGAACATCTCTTACACCTTTGTGTTTTGACTGAAATTCAGTAAAGTTGTTTCTTTAACTTGTAGCTGGGGTAAGAGCTGGGTTACATAATCCATACCTCCAGCGTATCTGCCAGGGTGTTTACTCCGAATTTACTGTTCTCCATCACTTCCCATCACTAAATCACTCATGGTGCATGGAAGTGAAACTTAAATGCTTAAAAGGAAGTTCCAGAAAACCTCAGTATTTGACCACACATTTTTAAATAATAATGTGGCATTAAAAAAGGACATATTTCAGCAGAATAAGACATAATCATTAAGATTTAAAGAAGCCATTAAAAAAATATTATAGGAACTTGGTATGGATTATGTGGATTTTGCCTGCATTTAGTGATGTTGTCTACATATTTTTGCTAAATATTCTGTTGCTCATTTTAAAATTGTAATTTAGTGTAAATTGTGTTCATTTCTGTCACACAGGCTGTCTCACAAGGGGATGATACGAGTATTTCACTCTCGATGTTGTAAAATGTAATGTGTGAGACACACATGAAAGCTCATTCAAGACAATGATGTGTGGAGCTGTGGAGATGTAACTTGACGAAGCAGCTTGTACAGCAATAAACGTGATTTGACAAACTAATGGCAGATGCATCAGCAGTATAAGTGGGTACGGCAACATCTGAACACTGTTTCTGAAAGGAGCGCTCATGGGCACTGACTAAAGAATCTGAAGCAACCAGAAAGTGAGGACTGTGAGGGATGGAGGCCACAAGGACTGGAATAAACAGTGGACATTTGCACTTAAATTACTTACTTATGTTGTAAGTTGACTGAGCACCAGAAACGTGGAGCCACTATGAGGAATGTTTTTTTAGAAAGACTTAAGGCTGTGAAGTGGCTATGGTTTGAGGACAGGAAGGTCGAATTTCTTAATCAACTGCACTTAAATGACTCGGTTTCTCAAATGTCAACCATTTTCACCTTTAAATGCTCCAAATGTGTTGTCAGCACTATTTTTCTTCTCTAGTTTGCTGCATTGTGACTATTTTGTTATTCCCTGGGGGCACAGACCACATACCGAGAAAGATTTTGACCGCAATATATGTAGATGGTTGATGGTTGTATTTCATAAAGTATAAGCAATAAAAATGTTTTTTTTTTTTTGCAGTTGCATTTTTTGAATACAAATCGACGATCTAACATAGTACCAGCAATAAGTGTGTTACTTCCAACCCTGCTGCCAAAAAACGTTTAGAAATGTTCACAACCAAACAAAATTTGTCACCAGTAAACTTAACAGTAAAGAGCGCTAAATTTCTCCAGAACATGTTCATTTTTTAGCTTAACCAAAAATATGTTTAAATTGAAGATCCAACACTTTTTTGAATAAATTAGACTGGAGTTACCAGTATAAGTATAGAAACTTAGTGTGTTGTCTGCTACCTTTATAGGTAGGTATATACCTTTTTGTGATATGAAAATTTCCAACGTCCTTTTTTTTCCCATCTTATGTACATTTGTTTAGTTTCTGGGTTTAGGCCACAGGTAGTTGTAATGTCAAATGGCTTCCAGTCTTAATCTGATCACTGTTAACCACTTGTTAAGAAATCTAAGGCGTCATGTCGGTGTTTGTTCTACTTAAGCCAGTTTACAAGATGAGGCCTAATGCCAGATGAAGAGGTGTGGGCAGTGAAGGCTGCTCCTGGAGAATTTGTTTCTTTCAGATGATATGAAAAACGAAAAATGAAAGTCTATCACAATATGCAGCATGGGAACTTGTTTGATATGCTAATTATCTGTTACGATTTTACTGTTTTTTCCTTTATCGTTGTTGTAAAGTGATTGTTTGCAACGTTAATGCATTTTTGGAGGGCAGCACGGTGGCTCAGCGAGTAGTGCTGTCATCTCAGTGCCTGGGCTAGCTGGGTGTGAGTTTGAATCTGGCTCAGTCTATGTGGAGTTTGCACGTTCTCTCACGTCTCAGTGGGGTTCCTCCCACAGTCCAACGATATGCCATTCGGGTTCATTGGTCACTAAGTTGCCTGTAGTGTGAGTGTGACTAGGTGTGTGTGTGGTCACCCTGTGATGGAGTGGTGTCTCATCCAGGGACAGTTTCATAGCCTAGTGCCCTCTGCTTCCAGGATAAGTTCTGGACCGCCATGACCCTCCTCCGGATAAATGGTTTTTGATGATGGATGTATTTTTGCAGATGTACATTTTGAAATTAGTTTTGCTCTTAAACAAAATGTGGTATAAATTGTAGTTATTCTTACACTTCCCTTAGTTTCCTTCGTGATTCTGGCGAATCACGTGATTTATGAATTTTGCGTCAGTAGTGGAGTTAAGATATGTCTTATGTATGACAGTCCTCCTCCTCAGTGCTGAATTTGGCTTTATCCAATGAAGAAAGGAGAAGCTGTGAAGTCATCTTTGACAAAGCTTTTTTGTACTTTGATGCCCATGTTTGAAAATAGGCAGAAATCATAGGCAGCCATCCGTGGGAAGCAACTGCTCTTTCTCTCTCTCGCTATGTTCTTTCCCTCACTTACACTTTCCCTCTACCCTCCCCCCCCCCAACCACATGACCCAGAGCATCACCACAGCGGTATTCTGGTTACACTTTGGTTTGCCTGCACAGCTTGATATTTGGCATGCTGCTGTCACCCCCCCCCCATCCCTAACCATGTCCATACATGGAACAAGGAGGCACCCCACACATGGGTTCAAACAGTCCCATTGCATCCCTAGACCCCTGTCTCATCCCCAGTGTCCCAAAGTGGGTCTTAGTGCAAAGGAAGGGACACAACCCTTAAAAGACACTCCAGTGCTATCACCCTGATGTGTCTTTTTGTGGCTGTGGTCTCATTCTATGGCCAATGCAGAAGCTACAATTGGTGGTGTGACCATCTCTTGTGGTTTTTCACAAGGTCCTCTCTGGTATTACTCAGCTCCTTATAGCTCAGCTCGAACTGGAGGACGTTCTTCAGTTACAAATGTTTGTGCAAGATTTCTCATTTCTCATCATGTGCAATTGTTTCTGCATTTGGATGAGTGCTGCCGAGCGCATCGGTCCGCCATCAGCCAGCAACAGCCATCGCTGTGAAATCTCCACAGGTAGAGCCCTGCTACCATATGTGGATTCGTGCTCTTTGATAGGCAGCGTTGTGTTTGTGCAGCTATGCGTTGTAAAATGAAACCTCAAACACTTTCAACAGATACAAATGCAGTTGCAGAACTCAGCAAAACAGGAAACTTAATGTTTCCTTTCCCAAGTTTTAGCAACAGCATGCAATACAGGGCTTGTGCAAAAGCACACAGCGCATGTCCCCACGCCCAGGCCCAGCACGCCTCTGCATAGATACGCTGCCACACGTGCACACCAGCTCTCCGGGGACTTGGAGGGACACTAAACCACACACTGCTAAACCTGCACAAGCAAAGTCACACCCTAAAGCCAGTGATTACTAGATATGTCAGATGAGATTATTACATTAAATGTATAGTTGTGCTTGATCATGAAATATATTGCAGTTTTTGGAAATGATGTGACTGATTCTTTTGTGCCACTTTAATTAAAAAAAAAAAAAAAAACTGGACAAATACCACAGTGCTGGTGCTATTTCACATGTCCTCATCGCTCCAGTAGACAGACCATCATCCCGGACTCAAATACTCCTTGGTCTGTGTTGAGGTTACATGTTCTCCACGTTGGTGTGGGCTTACTCCAGATCCGGTTCAGACGTGCGTTTCAGATGAACTGGCGACTCCGAACCCCTGGTGTTTACATGCGTGTTACCACTGCAGGTGGGCGGATGACTGTAGGCTGGTGCAGTGCATTCAGAAAGTATTCAGACCATTTACCCTTTTCCCCCCACATTTTCCTACATAACAGCTACTCTCTAAAATGGAGTCAGTTTTTTTTTTTCAATTTTTTCTCAGATTTTTAAAACATTTTTAATATATTTATAGCAATTTGTAGAAACCTTTTTTTTTTCTTTTTCTTTTATCTTATGTTGTGTCCAGATTGATTAAAAAATTAAATTTAAACCATCCTACAGTAAAGCTGTTTCTTAAGATGTGGAAAAAGTGAATTAGTGTAAATATTTTCTGAACACACCGTATAGTATTACTAGTGCTTTACACTTCCCTTCACAAAAGTATCATTTAAATGCCAGTTAACTGTAAATGGCCTTGGAAAAAAGGTGCTGATAATGACATTATTGAATATTAATTTTTTTAACCTTTTTGCAATCTAACATAACCGTGACATTTTCAGCTGCTTCAGTACGGTGTGGGACTTTGCCACGTCTTCTTGATGACTTTAGGTAGCATTCTAGGGTGGAATGTGGCAAGGAAGATGATAATAATGCCCAGCAGAGAGAGACACACAAGCAAAAAGAGCACAATATACCACCAAATAGGTTCTATGCCACTGTCCCCACACATGGGCCAGTGTCCAACATGGACTCTGTGTCTTTCCTGGTTAAACAGAACACAAGTCAGTTCCAGAGAATCCTCAATATTCACCGCCTTTGTTTCCTCAAACAATCTGTACCAGTCCAAAGTGCAGCAGTTGAACGGGTTTCCTCCAAGGAACAGAGTCTTCATTTTCCTGGCTATCACATTAGCTTGATGAAAAGGGATAGTGGTCAGTCTGTTGTTTCTCACATCCAGCCACCTGAGGTCAAGATTCATTAAGGATTCTGAGAGTTCAAAGAGGTAATTTCTGGAAATGTTCAAAGACCTCAAATGACGAAACGGCGTAAAGTCAAAGTTCAACAGACCAGTGTTTCCCAAACCCAAATGCTGCAATGTTCTACTGACACTTGTCAGAGCATCTTTTCCAATGTGGAGTCTTGGGTTGTCTGATAACTCCAAGTGTGTGAGGGGTGATCCCTCAAAAGCTGAAGGCGGAAGGAAACCCAAATTGCACCCTGCAAGATACAGCTTTTTGAGAGAGATTGTGTTTTTCCACACTACACAGTCTGAGTGCTCAGCACCTGTGTCTTCTACCTCTAAGAAGCAGATGCCCACTCTGTTATAACTGAGATCCACTGACCCAAGAGCTGGAAGCGAGGAGAAAAACTTAGAAGGAAGTCTTTGAAGATAGTTAAAGCTAAGGTTTAGATGTATAAGGCTGCTCAGTTTATTCAAAGATCTTTCATTAGCATTTAGCAGACTTAACCTGTTGTTGCTAACGTCCAGCTCGGTCAGAGTCACCGGGAGCTCCTCGACTGTCAGGTCCAAAGACTGCAAGCAATTTCTTTGCAACCGTAGGCTGGTCAAAGACGTCAATTTATTTAAGAATCCTCGAGGAAGGTAGCTCACCTGGTTCCCACTCATGTCAAGCAGTTCTAGGGTGGACAGGCCCCCGTGAAGGATGGTCTCATCCCAGAGTTTGGCTGACACATGGCTCTCACTGCCATTTATATTGGAAAACACCACCCTAGTAGTCCAGTTGGGAGCGGTATGGTTGGCAAGGTGCTCGTAGAAACTTATGTGGTTATCAGAGAGGAGCAGATTCCGAATGTGGCTTCTTATAGGGAGAAAGGGGAAAAATAGCAGGTTGTTGTCTGAGAGGTCAAGAGTGTCTAAACGGAAGGTATCTTCTATGACCTGGTTGGACACGAACCATTCAACGGCATTGTGACTGGCATTGAGCACCACTAACTCGGTGAGCTGAAACTGAATTAAGCAGGGCAGATTGTTGAAGGCCACGTTGAGTCGCTGCAGCTTATGCAGGCTATCAAAAGCACCATCGATCTCGAAGAGCATGTTCCTCTCAAGATTCAGCTCCCTGAGCCGGTGAAGGTCACGGAATGTTTTTTCATCCAGTCTCAAAAGGACATTCCTTGAGAGTGACAGGTACTCCAAGGAGGTCATGTCCTGCAACAAGAACGAAGCCATGTCTTCCGTTAGACCATTTCTTGAAAGGTCCAAGCTCTTCAGCCGCACCAAGCTGTGAAGAGCCCAGCCGGATTGATGGAATGAAGTATGGAGGTTGTTTTCGGCCAAATTTAGGTTCTCCAAATGGTAAGCATTGTAGAAGAAGTTAATCTCAATAGAGTCCACCTGACTGTTTGCACAGCTCAGGCTCCGGAGAGAAGGGTACTGAGCAAGACTGTGATTTCGCAGTATTTCTATTGAGTTGCCATTAAGTTGAAGGTCCTCGGTATCTTCTGGCAAGTTTCTCGGCACCAGCGACAGTTGGCAACTGTTGCAAAGGGCAGCTTTTTGTACCTGTGAAGAGGGAGAAAAAATTCTGAAAAATGTAGACAAATGCAGTGAACAGGAGGACAGTGAATGCTGTCTCAAAGTCAGGTAAACTGAGAAGTTACTAAAATCCAAAAATACAAATTACAAGTACATTGTATCATGTTAGATTTTTGTGTGTAAACATCTCATTTAGTGCATGTGTACAATGTGTTACATAGCATGATATGTGATGTGGTTGCACCACAACTCATGAGGCTTTTGAACACGTGCACTAAGCTTTCTGGTAAACTAGTCTGTCTCTGAGCAGGATTTCACACCCATCGACTGAACTTGCCCCACGGGGCTAAGTTGTAGTGCTCATATCAATGAAGCTGAGTTCACACCTCTGCCTGACAATGTCGAACCCTTCACCTGCAGCATCGTATCAATGCAGGCTGATCTTCAGCTCTGTGTGCAGACAGTGAGGCCTTAGATTTAACCCAGGCAATGGAAAGTTTTTTTTTTATGGTGTGAAGCTTCAAACAACAAGTGAATGTGCACAAGATGGGCTTTTTTCCCCACTTAAATGACTAGATTATTTAATGATATTCAAGTTTCTTGCAGGTAATCACAATAAAGTAGGAGGTTTCGGTAGATATTCGACATGACTTGGAGCAGGAAGACTGACGTTCATAAAATTAAAGGCCGTAAGGGAAATTTAGTTTTTAAGACAAATAAAACAGGGAGCTGGATACTTGGGTAGATTAAAGGCCTCTACAATCAAAATAATGCAACATACTTAACACATTTACCCCAAAGATGTCTACTGTGCTACAAACTGTATACATCGTCTCTGTGGTACAACTGCACAAGTTAGCCAGAAAACCAGCCACAACCTTACTAACACTCCTGTGTGTGTTAGGTGCCTAGTGCTATGTGAGTGGAGGTGGAGAGCGTCACTACAACCATGACGGTCCCCTCGTGGTTTGAAACATACCAGCCTGCATGGTAAGGATGCCATTGTCTGGTGGTTTTCCATCAGGCCCATTGAGAAGCACAACAAGGAGGGGAGGAAGCTCGAGATGATAAACATCTTAGGATCACTGGCAAAGAGAAAGGATGGTGGTGAGAACAGCATTTTTTACCAGGAACGGAGCAGATCGTGAGAAAACAACACATCTCTGTGCTGTATCGTCTTGTTGCCGGGGTTACCGTCCTCCTCAGACAGACGCTGCTCCTGCGCCGCTGTAGTTATGTCTCAGCAGGAGAACAATAACGGCAGCAAATGTGAATGTGACATTGTGCCATTAAAGATTGGATTTTAAACAAAATACTAATAAAACTTCTGTTTGGTGATGGCTGTCTAGATATTTGCTCATTTTAATTAGAAAAGTATAAACGGTTCCCATTAGAGGACAGACACGCGTGCAACATTCAAGCTAGAACCCAGAATTATTCACACTATATGATCAACAAAGGAAATGATATATTTAGCAACATTTGAACAAAGAAATGCTCAGAGCTGATCGTGCAAAAGAGTCAAATATCTGCCACATCCAAAAGCACAGTATAGATGTTTAGCTAATCAAAATGTGCATTTGTTAAACGTGAATAAAAAGTGACTTTGACCTTTATAACGCTGGAAAATCTCCCACCGCAAACAAGACATTCTTCATGATTCATCAGCAGGACTATGATGCTTAAGTCACACATCTAGTTCTTTATGTTATTAAAGTCCAGACACTTTGTCCATCATTATTTTATGAAAAAAACAGATTATAACCATTTAAAAATTCTATTAGTAAAGCAACACAAGTACTTGTAGGAGTGATGAATGGATTGGTTGGGTTAGCCTACAAAAAAGGGTGTGTAATAAAATAGTTTTTTATATATATATATATATATATACACAAACATATTGAAATTATTATGAGCCAAGTTCAGTATTTAGTTTCCAAAACTATATACATTTTAATTACATAAATTCCTGCCTCTTTTAAGTCTAATTTGAAACCAAGTAAAACCCACATTCTGAAATATGATGAAATATGTCACGTTCTGAAAAGGGAAGACGACAAGGGTTTAAGAGAAATTTTCAAGTTTCACGCACACCCTGCGAATAAGAATATTCCAGAATTCCATGTATAAAATGAATATACAACAGTACAGGTATTACATTTATCATTCATAATCACATAGTGTGTGTTGACCTATAACTTTAGGAAAAAAAACCAAACCAGCAATATCCTTTGTTAGTAACCTTTAAATATTTAACAATTATATTCTATTTTCGTTTCTCTTTTACATCATTAACTTCACCATGACGTTAATATCAGTTTAGCTATTAACTAGAAAAGACATTTCGGATCTTTAACTATTTCCATGAATATTCAAATGTTTGGTTTAAAACTTTATACATGCATAATATGTATATACGTTTAAAAAACTGTTCATCATACGGGTATTCAGATCAAATGAGATAAAAAATGGGAGAAAAAAAGAGGACAGAGCATTAAAAGTTTCTATACTTGTATGACTACGTCCAAATCTGAATGAAACTGGGCAGTAAAATGTAGGCGAGTAAAAGGTTCCCGCCTCAGTGGGCCACAAACCCAAACCAGACTGATCACAGATCAAACTCCAGAAATTCTGCCTGGTTACCCTTTCATGTTTGAACTTCTATACTTAACCAAAGGCCGCTTTATAGCAGCTGAGCGCAGTAACAGGATAAGAGCCTGAAACTGAACTGACACCATTCTGCCCAAATAGTACAGGTAAATATAAGAAATACCCCCCTCAGAAGGCCATGCCAGAAAAGCAGTGCTGAGAAAAAGTTTGAAAATGATTCCCACAGGTAATCCCACTCCAGATGAGTCAGAACACCCGCAAGACGGCCAGTCTAGGTGGGTCGTTACAGATTTTATTGTCATTTATAACTGATTTAACCGCTATTCGCAGATGAGACCGATACCTCCCCGTCGGTCCCAGCGCATCTCACGGTTCCAGTGCGGTTCTTCGCCTGGGAAACGTTACCTGGATACGATACATCACCTGCGGTCAGCCAAGCGCCCCCGCGCGCGACATGACGTCTCTATTGTGCCGCTTAAAGTCCAGAGTGACGTTAATCGTTAATCGGTGAACTTAATACCTGATTTACTCGTGTGCACAGCAGGGTATTGTTTCTCTACCAGCTCTTTACGAGCGCCTTCATCAAGAGAACAACCGCTGAAGGTGGGATTCAACCTCAGGATGTCCGCGTTGCCGCTGACGGCTCTAACCACTGCGCCACCTACTGCCTGCCTTTCACGCGCTCTGGTTTCTCCCGCTCCCGAGACGGGCTTAGGGCGCCGCAGCAGCGCCAAATGCTGATCGTCCGTGTGATCGTTTATTCCTCAGATTTTGCGGGATCGGTCGGGACTCACCGGGGTGTTGCGGGTCGCGTCCTCTGCGTCTCTGTGTGCCGCTGGGCTCGCGCTCATGTTTTCAACGCAGCTCCGGCGCTCCGCTCGGTGGTCTCGCCTGAAGGCGCGCGCTTCTGCCCGCTGCATCTCGTCCACGATTCGCTACGTGTTTGCGGAAGAAGGCCAGCTGCGGAAAGCGGGTCACATGGCTGCTCGCGCCGTGGGGGCCAAACACAGCAGGGGGCTTGAACGCACGCAAACAACCGCAGCGCTCTTCACTGTGGACCGCGTCCTATCAAATCAGATCAGATACAGTCTGTGGCACGAGTGGAAATATATATATATATATATATATATACATACAAACATCTTTATCATGGAGTCTGGGTGTAAGAGACAGCAGGAGATCTTTGGCATTGTTCATCACCACACACACACACACACACACACACACACACAGACACACAGACACACAGAAATGAATGGTAGGAAGAGGTGGTTTGACCCTTACTGTAGACTGCACCCACCTGAAGTCCAGCCTTGTCTACAAAAGAAACACGACATTTGTGTGTTTTATACTTCTGCTGAACAGAAGCTATTGGAGGAAACCACCAAACTTTTCACACCCTTCTTGTGAAGTATAGGCTGTTGCTCACACATGCAGTTGGTCTTCTCCTTTGTGTCACAGCTCACCCACCAGCAACAGTTCTGGGTGCCCCGGGTGCGCACGCACAAAACCACGCAATTCAGAGGTGTGAGCTGAAAACATGCATACGACACGCAAACATGCACACTTTTCCCACACTTCCTAAAGTGTGTCAGTGCACCCGCCATGTGCAAATGGAACAGCGGGTTTCAAACATCTCCGGAGAAAACATAAGTGCACGAGGAAGTAGGCCTGTTATCTGCCCCCGGCCTCACTTTATTCCGCACATAACTTGTATGAAGCAAGGAAACATTTTAAACTTTCCTGACGTAAAAGATTGAAAGAAGCCCAGGTTCGTGTTCAGCTCTTGGAGGACTCAGTCTGGCTACTGGCACTTAGAACTACCGTGTACAAGATATTTTCTAAGAATGTTCTTGCACAGTATTTCTGATGTTCCATGTTGTCCTTCCTGCTCATAACAGCCCAGCATTATTTTTATTTGTAAGAGTTTGTCCTGTGTAATAGTGGTGCCGTTCCTGAAGCTCTGTTGCTCAAACTGTGCAAACAAAAATGAACAATCGTATCTCGCAATGAAACCTTCCACCGATCAGCTTGACCGTCGTCCCCACGTGTGTCCTAACATGCCATTCTCTGTCCAGTGTTCTTTGTTACATGAGACTGAGAAATATGTTGTGTGGTACCTTTTTTTACTTATTTATTAACTTATTAACTGCAACAAAATACGCTATTTTGATTTTTCAGTTCAAATTTGGATTTTCCCGAATAAGGAACCTAACCTTTCAAAGTGCTGGAGGTTCAAGTATTGCGTGTTATTTGGCAAACTTGAGACTCTGATTCAGAACAATGTTATATATCTGGCTGTGGTTATATGAATATTTCACTGAGGCCTGCAGTTAGATAAACTGTACTGCAGCCTTGGGAAAAAAACGTTTTTGGTGGCTATTCAATTGAAGATGAAGACAAAAGTACTAAAACATGTCTGAAGAATTGAGAACAAGCTTTATTGTTATCTGGATACTAAACATGCATTTAGACTGGGGGAGGGGGGCTTGCAGTGGCCCACTAAGGATCTGCAGAACTTTTGTGCTATTCAAGCTCCGTAATTCTGTTCTTATTCAGAAATTATAATCGGCTTCTAGGAGGTAAAAATCGAATGATGTCTAGATGTAACCTATGTTCGTCTTCAAATAAGACGATTTTCAAACAATTCCTTCATATCACGTCACTTGTTATTTGGGCCCCGTGGATCTGGACGGATGGACAACTTCGTCTTCGTGTGATCAACGTAACCAGATCACCTGGTCACAACTAGACCACCTGGTGAAGACAACGTACCTCCGACTTTGGCAGAAATACCTGAATGTATATCAAAGGTACTGTAATCCACAGTAACACAAACTGCTCAGGTTACGCTGGGATCCCACATACTATAAATAACCCAAAATTACAGAATCTATTTAGGATTATGTCAATTTAAATGTTTGTGACCAATCTAGATCTAAATAGAAATGGCCTGGATTTTGATCAGTGAAATTAGGCACCTGTAACAGACAACATACATTTGTCTTCACCTTGATACTAGTACCACCTTTGTCTTTTACCTGTATTTGCTTGACTGGTTAACCGTTCCTGTGCACCTGCCTTCAGTGAAGAACTCACTTACAGTCCCATTAGCATACGAGCGCTTTCCAGTTAATAGGTGTTTAAATTAAAACATTTAGGCTCTTGGGGGGGGGTAGACGCTGCAAGACACTCAGCAGTCATAATGGGAGGCAAATATCAGTTCACATTAAGTAGTGGGGGGGGGGTGTTATTATTCTGTGGAATGAAAGATACTCTTACTGAGAATCTGCAAAAAAAAACCTGTCTCTGAGCAGAGTGGTTTATATTATCGAAAGGTATTGAGAAACTGGGAAGAACTCTGAACGGAAAAGGTCTGTCAGGCTGAGATCAATGACAAAATCAGATGACAAGTACATAAGAGTCACTAGCTTGTGTAACGGAAGACTGACTGTCCGAGATATCAAGGCTCAGCTAAATGAGCGCAAATATAAGAAAGCGTCCAGTTCAAGAACGCAAGGAAGACTTTGGGAAGCTGAGCTGAGGGGTCGTGCAGTAGCTCGGGAACCTCTGTTAAAGCAACAAAACAAGGTAGAGGCTTTTTTGGGCTAAGAAACGCATCAACTGGACTCCTGCACACCAGGTGGATGAATTCGAGTTTTTGGTACATAACAAGGAGTTTATGTACGTCGTCGACTCGGTGGGAATGAATTCTCAGTGTTTAAAAGCCAGTTAAGCGTAGAGGAGGTGGGATTCCGTTGTGAGGGGTATTTTGCTGGCTCTGAAGTTAGTGACCTAAATAGAGTGACTGGAATTCTGAACCAAAGGAGGTACCACAGTATTATTCTCCAGCACCATTCCACAACCCCTGGTGTGAGATTTATTTGGAAGCCCTTTGGGAGATAATGATCTCAAACATACTTCCAACCTCTGTCAGATCTGTCTGAAAAAGAAAGAGGATTAAGGAAAGCTGAAGGTGAAGATATTCCCAGTCACCTGACCTTAACCCCACTCAGCAGATTTGGACTGAATTGCACTGACAGGTCAAGGCTAAACTGCCATCTAGTGCAGTAAATGGGAAAAAAAAAAAAAAAAAAAATGAATTGCCATTCTGTGACTTTTTGCTTTGTCCAAGGCACTGGTAGGTGCGTAAAGTGTAACAAAAGATACAGAGCTCCAAAGTGTCCAAAAACTTGACAGGCAGAGTACAAAGCACGGCACGTGTGCATTTCAAAGAATCAGACGGACGACCACTTCCCTCGGTACCGACACCGACAATTGTCTCAACAGTCCCACAGCTATTTACACTACCCACCTACCCATAAACCAGTCCAAACTATTTACAACGGAATCGCCCACTCCAGCCCTGAGGATCTCGATCCCCACGTAAAACGAGACTCTGCCGTACTCAAAAATAGCTCCGCAGACAAGATCACGTTTCCCTGTTTCTTCTGCGTGCAGCTCGGACTGTCAAACGTTCCAAAAGCCGTTTGCTTTGCCCTTTCTTAACGTACTGTGCTGCTTTACACTGGGCTTTTGGTGCCCCCTAGTCTAGAATCAGTCCCTGAGACTCACACACAACGTAAAAGTTTAGATATAAATACACATACATCACAAAAAAGATAAATAAAATTTACATTTATATCTTTTTTTTGTAATTAATACTTTAACTAAAAACTAAGCTTATTTCCAAGACTGAAATTGATTAAGGGTTCAAACAGAAATATATCATTTACTGTGCAATCGTGGAAAATGTTACCAACAAAGCCACAATATTTCAGACACTTGGCAGGAATCTTTATATAATGTTCAAGGTAGCAGAGCTTCCTCAGTTTTCTAAGCAAGTTTTTTTTCCCCCCCAAGATTACAATAATAAATCCACACCTAATTTTAGCCAAAAGGGTAAAACTGGCCCTGTTTTTACTTCAGAATAATGGTTATGCATGTGGTTTATTTGCAGTATTTTTCTGCTGCTCTTGCAAAAACAGAAGCACAGCCTTATGGAAATTGTTAAATACTGAATCCTGTTTCTGGCTCTTTGAAGACGCACAAAGTTCCTTACGGTAAAACCACAGGACCACTGATCTGTCAGTCTGACACAAGGCTGATGAAACTGGATATTTTTTAACAAATAAACTATTCCATACCAACTTCTATTTTTTAAAAATGAAAGCGGCAACCATCCCAAATGGCACGTATCTTATTGGTTCAAGTTTCAAAGACTTGTGATTCTTCAGCCTCAGCGAGGAGAATGAAAACTAGTTCCATTTGTTCCTAAATGCACAATGGAAGGAAACTGGACTACAGCAGAACCGTGTTGGCCAGCAGACCACCGGCACTTTAACAGCCCAGGACAAACCTAGACTGAACTCAAGCTGTCTCACAGGCTGGTATTCATGTACTTTTTATTTAAAAGGCTCTTCTGACCTCACTGATACCAAAGTTAAAAGCCAGTAAACACTGCATGATGTACCACACGAATACGGGAGGGAGTTGCACTGTGCAGCCGGTAGGTTTCCTTCATCTTCACACGTGCTCGGCCACAGTCTCAGTCCAAATGCATGCAGTTACGCTGCAAAACGGTCTTCTGGAAGATAATAAGAGGTTCACAATATGCTATGGCAATGTACAATATGTTAGCACATCCACTTTTTCATTACAATATCAAATAATGTTTCGTTTGGTAAATACATTATAAATATCTGACAAAGCTTTTGGTTCGTTTGGTATCATTTTTTTTCAGCAGACCGAAGATGCCGCAACTATGGAATTCTTCCTTGTCGTTTTGATAAAATGAAATAAAAAGTTGTCCTTTGCTGTGTGCAAGTAAAAAAACTGCTCGGCAGCTGTGAGTCTACACTGAGAAGTGTTAGTACATGATCTGCAGTCCCAAAGTGGAATACGGTTATCCAAAGGTTCTCGGTGGCACTCCTGTCAAGAGATGTTCACAGCATTCTTCGTACTGGGGGGAGGGGGGAGGGGGGGGAAGGGGGTTCTTGGCACACATCGGTTGCCAAGGTGATCAACTTCTGCCCCGGTACCAGTAAGGATAACATTAGCCATCCAGCGGTTTGCCCAGATACACCATAGTCACTTCAGTGTTCCCGTATACAGCCGACACGGCGGGGAAAAGGCAGGCTTTGGGCAGCCCGCGGAAGGCCACCCCCAGAAACTCGAACCCCCTCTCGAAGGCCAGCGTCTTGTCCTCCATGTCCAAGATGACACGAATTCTCTCCCCGATCTGTAATGGCACACAAAGCAGTGTTAGTGCCATTTTCCAGCTGAGCCACACTGACCGAAACCAACAGGCCATCATAAAAAAACTGATAGGCGGTAAAACATACTTCATAAAGGCTTAACCCTTCTACATTTATGCATTTAAGGAATTTAGTATCAGCTGACAGAATTGCACTTGTCAGGAAAAAGTCCTTTCCTTTATAATGCACTACAGGAGTCATTTGGGTTCACGGTTCTAGACGCACACAGTGCAGTGAAAAACTTGTTACCCCCTTTGCAGCTTTTTGACAGGACGTTTGATCAGATCTTTTTGTCCATTCTAGCAGCACATGAAAGGCACCTGGGGGGGAATGAAAATATTGTTCCATGTCCTTTCCACGGTATGGCACATAAAGAACTGGGCAAACATAGGTGTGAAAATGCAGTTTCTCCCAAAATTTGATCAACCTCCTAGGGAGTAATCAGACTCAGGTGTTTGTATACGGTCAAGATGGTCTGAGTCTGCCCTGAACAATATCATTTTCCACTACTTCTACTACTGCTTAGTTGCTGAAGCCAGCCTGGACACTGTTACACAACCATTTCCGAGGCTCTGAGCTGCAACAAAACCACATTCAGATCCACGCTCATCGAAAGGAAAAAGATTAGAACAGAGGTGAATTAACCTAGGAGTGGCTGTTTGGCCAACGTCTCTCATTAGCAAAGCACAGAACTCTCAGTGTCTTTCTCAAAAAGACCCCCAGAGCAGCCTGCAGGAAACGGCAGGTCTTTCTTGCCTCGCTTCAAGCCAGCGTTCATGATTCCGCTGTGAAAACGTGGGATACATAGGAGCGTCAAAGTGGAAGCCACTGCTTACTGGAAAGAAAGCTCTGCAGTTTGCCAAAAGTAGCCAGATGTCTCCTGAGATTTCTGAAAGAAAGGTCTGTGGACTGATGAATCGATAGTAGAACTTTAGGATGACATGGTCCTTGTTACAGCTGGTAAAAAACAAAAACAAAGCATTTCAGCAGGAACCTTCTATCAAGCATCAAGCACGGTGGCGGCAGCAGGACGGTCTGCAGATGTGCTTCCGCCACAGGACACGGGCCCACTGCGATCACTGAAGGAGCGAAGAATTCCTCATTGTACTGGAAAATTCCAGACAGAGAAAAGCAAATGAAGAGTTGAAGCTGAAGCGTGTCATGCAGAAAGACAGTGATCCCAAGCGTACAATTCAATGGTTGAAAAGAATAAAACCAAAATCAAAGATCGGCCTGGTCAAAGTCCTTTCCTAAGTCCAATTGAGATGTTGCGGCAAGACCTGACACAAAAAAAAAAAAAAAAAAAAAAAAAAACTGTTCCAAGAAAAAACATGCGAATTTTGCTGAGCTAAAGCAGTTCTGCATCAAGAGTTGGCTAAAATTCCTTGCCGTAATGCGAGACCCTGGTCAGCAGCTACAGGAAGCATTTAGTTGCAGCCATTACAGCTAGAAGTGGTGTGAACAGCTATTAACTGTGAGAGGTCAATGACTTTTTCCCTCTCTTAGAAGTGTACATTTATCTTCTACACCTAGGAGATGACAAACACAAGACTGCTGACCGTTCTTTCTCTCCAGGCTGTATTCATACACTAGAAGAACTGACAAAAAGTTCTGATCAATTACAATGTCAACAGACTGCAAATATAGAGACAACTGGAAAAGCAGCAAATACTTGTTCCTAGCACCATATCTCATAGCAGCAGATGGTATTGTAGGTAGAGCTGCCACCCTTTAACTCAAAGGCCTGAAGTCCAAATCCTACCTCCGGCTGTCGTACCCTAGATCAAGGTAATTGTCGTAACTCGCTCCGGTAGAAATTACCCAGCTCTGTAAATGGGTAAATCACTGTAAGCAGCTTAACACTGTAAATACCTTCTGCAAAAAAAAAAAAAGTGTCAAATAAATGTAGAAAACACTGGACCAAGGGTGCTCCACTCATCAATACCTAACCTGGTATTTAGGTGCGTTGTTACACTGTGGGAAGTTCCCATTGACCTCCCCGTTGTGAAGCAGGTTGTTGTCCACCAAATTCCAGCCCCAGCTCTGATCGTCGCTGCCCAGAAGTGCAACGTAGCCCTGGCACTGCATGGGGGCTCGCTTGGTGGCAATGCCGATGACAGCAACTGTGCCCAGGGGCCCTTCCCACCAGATCTCCCAAGCGTGGCGTCCCTCAGAGAAGCCAATCTTGCCACGGGCCCCATCGGTGCTCTGGGCAATGGGGTTGCGATGCAGGGTGAAGCCGTTCTTCTTGACGTATACGTTGCGTGAGCAGTCATGGGAGCTCAGAGCATGCTGGAAGGCCTTCAGCTGGGACACACAAAATAGAAAAAAAAAAAATTAAAAAAAATAATCTTGTGTCATTCCTCACCGTGCTCATTTTGAGGTTTTGATTTTAGTTTACTTGCACAAAACACAACCTGGCTTAGTGGTGCTAAATCAAAGTAGCGATGGGTGTTTGATAAAGTTATTCTGAACTTTAAATGGGGGGGATGAAAATAACTACAAAAAAAATCTCTCGTGCTCTGTGAGGCCTCACTACTTCAGGCGGACGCCAGGTTGAGACCCACAAGCGGGCGGACGCTGGCGCTTCAACAACACGTGGAAAAAATGAGACGTGAACATGCTAAGTGTGTAAACCTGAATTTCATTTCTCTACAATTTCATGCATATACAGCACGACACCGCCTAAACACGCAATAAATAAAACACACTGCCGTCGGCTAAGCGTGCACGTGTGAAAAGAGAGCCAAGGCTGCAGGACATCAGATGGTGGTAGCTGTTTGCAGCTGTCAGTCAAGCCCTAATAACATGATGTAATACAGCAATGGCTGTCTGAGGCCTTTCTCAGTGAAATAAAAATAAATAAGAAAACAGCCATCTGTACAATGTAGAAGTTAAAAAAAAACAGATGAAGCCTTTATTTTGGCTGTTAACTAAACAAATCATGCAGTTATGCCTGGACATCGCACTAAAACTGCAGCATGCAAAAGAACTATAAAAAGTACTAAAAAAAAAAACTACTTGGAGGCAAAGAAACATTCATTCAAAACATTCTGTATAACAACTCCCCAAACCATCTGGATGTTCCATTAAGATTACAGCAAGTGTAACACATACCGCTCCAAACCTGAACACAAAATGATGAAAACCATTAAAAGGTCGCGCCAATTTTTATAAAAAGGACTTATTTATTTAATAACCGGTCAAGGCGTCAAACAATAACTGTCACACATAACATGCAAAACGGGCACCGCGCGCTGCGCTTCGAAAGCCACACTCCGAAGCTGCAGGCGTGCGATGCGACCGCGGATTTAACGGGAATGCGGTGCAGTGATTGCGGGTACCTTGCCCTTGTACGTGGGCAGGTTGCACAGGATGTCGGAGCGCAGCGCCTCCTCGCTCAGCGTGCGCACGCACAGCGCGCGCCACACCTCGCTGTTCTCGTCCGACAGGCAGCTATTCCAATGCCAGCACACGAGCATGCAGCGCATCAGGTCCGCCAGCTCCAGGTACGAGAAGATGTGCTCCAGAACCCGAACCGGGAGCCTCCCGGCGATCCCCGCGCCCCCACCGGCTGCCAGCGCCAAGGACCCTGCGGCGCCGCCACCCAGCGTCGCGGCCCCGCCGCCGGCAGCTGCGGACATCGTGGACCGATTGGGGCGAGGAGCGCTGCACAGCGAGATGGCCGAGGAGAAAGGGACGCAGAGCGCTGCAGAGACCGTCTACGAGCGCATGGGAGCCATGATGATCGCCGATGGACCGGAGACGTCCTGCTCCTTTCGTACGCTGACAAGAAAAGAACCAATAAAGACGAGGGTCCTGATTGTACCATAAAACACGACTTTCCACTTTCAATCTCTCTGTAGAGCACAACGCATAGTAATCGTTTATTTCCCCCCGTTTCGACATACATGAACAGTAGAGATTTAACAGGATCTCTTTACAACGTTTGCGTTAGGAAGGGAAGAATAAATTTTACAGTGCTGCTAGGACCTACGTAGCAACTGTTTCCCCGTTTATATAAAGGCTGTGGCTCGTGGTCGCTCTGCGCCAGTCCGGTTCTTCCAGACCAGGGGCGTAGACGAGGGTGGAGATGGGGAGGAATTTGAAAGTAAACCAGTCCATTTAAAAACCAGCACCTACGTAGCACTTAAATAAACAAACAAACATTTTTCATGCGTCTGTAAAATGTGGCGAATTAACGTATAAATTAATCAATAAACAATGGCCGCTAATACACAAGTGCGGTTTGGACCCCTGACGCTGAAGGTCCTCCTTCGAGTAAATTAAGATGGTCACTCATCTTCGCTAACAGAACAAAATATAGAAATAAACTTTCTGCTTCCTCCCTCTCACTTTCTCACTCCATCAGTTACAGCCGTCCATTAAGGTAAATACAAATCACAGCTGAAATATTATCAACTGGTTTATTGAGGACTGATATAAATAATCAATTGAGCTGATTTAGCTTTTTTCTCCACAAGGCAATTATTGATAATAAATGCATCCATTTATAACGATATAACAATTAATCATTTATAACAATTCATTTATATTTTCTTTATAACATTGAAAGGTAGAAATGGTTTTGTCATAATTATTATAAAATATATTTGGCTTATCATTGCCATTTAGAAATTATAATACCGTTATTTTAGTATTTTTAGTCTTAGGTGGCTTTTTTTTTTGCACAGGAACCAATTTTTCCTTAAAAAAATAATGGTAATTTGACCCCCTCAAAGGGGTAATTTCACGTTATGTGAAGCACACTTTGTCTCCAAGAGGTCACTGCGCTGGTTCTATGAAATCTGCCCTCGGTGCGCATTTGCATAAATCATTATATGTGACTGGAATCCTCACATTAAAAGTTAATCTTAAACAATTATTTAAAAATGTGTTAGTTTAATTTTAAATAATTTAAAAAATTATTTTAAAGTATTTATAAATTTAGTTCAGGTGGTGGTGTTGGTGCCTCCAAGCTACAGGGCTGTGGGTTCAAATTTGAGCCAATCTTTGAAAATAGTCTTTTTTCACACATTCCCAAAACAAGATGTTCAGGGCAATTTAAGGTGGAACTGAACTGAGCCAGAAACAGACTTCTTATGCCAGTTAATTTTGTAAATCATTTTGGAGAAAATTGTCCTCTAAAAATATATGTACGTTCTTTATGTACGGCTATGTTTTTAAAACCACAGACTTGAAATTTGGCACATAGGTACTTCTCACACTGTTAGGTTTTTGTGTAGTAAAGTTAATTCAACTCCAAAATGGTTACTTGCTGTTTCAAAAATGTAAATTTAAACAGAAATAATATATACTGAAAAATATAAAATATATATGTGTAAAGACACTTATAAAGGCCAGGGGAACATAATTGCAGGATACATTTTAAGTGAAGATATTGAATGGTTTGCAGTATAAAAGTCTTAACTGCTTCTGTATTATTGTAGTCTTGGATAGTAATGATGTGCTGCTTGATTTTACTTGAGAGCCATAAAGTCAGGCTTCTTTGCCAGCAAATTTGCATTTATATATATTGAACTTGGTTAATCACTAAAATAGACTAAGACTGTGTTCCTTGCAAAAGAGGCCAAAGAGCACATCTTCCAGTAAAAAGAGTGTGGCTTGCAATGACAAATGTTTACATTGATGAATTTTTGCCCTTTTTTTCCAGCACAGAGCATAAGAATTGCCAAAACAAGTGCAAGGCAGTTTCACAGAAAACACAATCTGTATCAGTGTGTTTTTGAAACTTCTGAAGGTTATGACGCCTTGGGTAAATTCTATGAATCAATTTGAATGAATTTTATTTAGGAGAAGATATTTCTGTCGTAACAACCAGACTTTCCTTCGGCACACCAATCTACCACACAGGAGTTCCAGCAGGGGATGATGTGGGGTACAAAAGTTATGTCTTGTTTAGATAAATTATAAATGGCTCTGTTATTGTTTTTAAAGGCTGGAGAATAGCAAATCATACTAAGTGGTGATTCGACCTAACAAGGTCTGGGAAGTGTTTCAGGCAGCATGTGAGCACCAGAAGGAACGGCACCAAGGAAAATCAAGAATTTCCTTGGTGAGAGGGAGCTTGAAGCGATAAAGGAATTCTTCATAGGTAAATAATAATCGTTCAGAGTTGTATAATTGATCCACCAATAAAATGTTATTATCAAACCAATATTTATAGAACACTGACTTATTTTTATATAAGATATCTCAGTTGTTCCAAATAAAATACGCATGGAGAATAGTTGTGTTTGTAAATCAGTGACCGAAACTGAAGTACCGTTTACAGAAAGTGGATAATTTAAAGGGTTGTAGTTACAAAATAAGGTGGAGTTAATATAACCAAATTTGTGAAAGTACATAGTAAGGTACAAAGTTCCAAATAAAAGTTAAGGATTTAAAGTAATGTTTTATCCAGCTCATTTTAAATATATGATTCAGGGTGGTAAACTCCAAAAAATTAAGATGTATGTAATCCTTATTGGCCCTTTATCATATGTAGTCATAACTAAAGATTTTTTTTTTTTTTTGGTTGTAACATATTTTTTTCTTCCAAATGAAATCCATTCTAGTATTACCTTACTAGTTTCACTATTAAAATGCACAGGCAGAGCAGCATAGTTTAATCCCGCGATAACCTCTGCATTTGTAAAACTTTGCCTTTGAGAGAAAGACCTCTTTGGAGGCAGTGACTGAGTTTTTTTTGTCTTCTCAGTAATGGGATTAAAGTTCGGCGAGCATCTTTTTTTCTGATCAAAAATTAGCCCCTAATACATAATACTTTATCACTGAGACATTGCAAATATGGGATAAGATACAGTCTTTAACTGCCATAAGATCACATTTGTTGATGTTAACGTGTAAATCTGAAACTTTAAAGAAGGTATTAATAATGTTTATAGCAAGGGGAATGTTGGTGCTGTCTTGTAAACAAGGGTGGTGTCATCGGCTAACTGACTAATGATAATATTCCTGCTAGCAACTGAGATTCTTCTAAGAGCTCTCATTGGAATACAATTAGACGACAGTTGAATAGCAAGTATGAAGAGGTACGGAAAGTGGGGGCAACCTCGCCTAATTCCTGTTTTCACATTAAATCTGGGGGAGGTACCAAATTTAAATTTAACTCAACTATTAGTATTGTTATATAAGGTTTTAACAGCTTTACAGAAAAAAAACTGAGTGAGAAAAGATGCATTTGTGCTCAGTAGTATCGAAGGGTTGATGGAAATCTAAAAAGAAATGAATCTATTTTCAGTAATGAGGTCTGAATAAGGAAGACTATTCAGCGCCAGTCATATACTGTTTGAGATATGTCTATTCTTTATAAAACCAGAGTGGGTTTCTTTGATTCAGTCCAAAACAGCTTTGATCCTCTTAGCAAAAAATTTCACAAAAATGTTATAACTGTTGTTCATAAGACCAATAAATAATTTTACATTTCAGGAGGGGTGCAAGATGAAGGCGTACTACCCAGTGAGCCGCCATCTTGCACCCCTCCTGAAAAGGTAAAATTCACTCTTGGACAAAGCCCAGTAATGACGTCACAAGCATCACGTAGTAACGTGACACGAAGAATATGTACTCACGCTTGTGGATGTTTTTGCTCAACACGCACGCGTGCTGTGTGTACCTCACTATGGCTGGTGGTGCCTTCACCAAAGGGGCCTGTAGCTGTTATATGTGAAATACAATGTAAAAATAATAAATTATACATCACACACACACACACACACACACACACACACACACACACACACACACACACGACGCTGCACACATTAGTGAGGTAAGGGTAGTAAAGTTTGGTGATGTAGGTGTTGTTTTTTCTCTTTCACCTTTACTATAGGTGCGGGCATCACCCACTACAACTGCGTCCAGAAATATAATAAACTGAGTTACCCAGCAACTTTCACAGTAAAACAGTTTGGTGATATATAATGTGTTTTTACTTTTTACCTTTGCACTGAAACACCTTTGTGACTCGGGCAGTGCTGGGTAACTCAGTTTATTATATTTCTGGACCCAGTTGTAGTACAGTACAATCCCATTACCTCAATGAAACAAAAGCCACAGCGTCACACTATTCATGCTAATAACATCAATTAGCAATTTGCTAATGTTAGAAATAATTTTTGCCTTTATTTTTTCACAGTTTATAAAATATTCAGCATGAATGGTGGTCAGAGCAAACCAAAATGAATCATAGAGAAAAATATTATGATCCCCAAATTAAAGTTATTTTCATATATTATACATCCGATACATGATGTCAGTCTTAAACATTTTAATATTCTAATATATGTTAATGACCACACCGGGGATTTTTTTTTTTGTTTGAAGCCGCCTCGTGTGAAACCGACCCCATCACGTGACAGGGAGCTTGGTGCGCGGTGAAGCCGGAAGTGACGCACAGTGCCGTTGACTCGGTTAGTGCGCAGCAGTGGGGATCGAGCGGAGAGGACGAGAAGAAAAAAGCCAACATTCCGAGAAGAAGCGGTTCCGATAAAGAGGACGCCAGGCGATAAAAAGAGCACAGTAAATGTAAGCCAGACCTGTTACTCAGTCCGGACGGCCTGTTTTAGCGCCGCGGTTTTGCCCGGGACTTGTTGGCGAGCGTCACGGAGCGGGACTGAGGGGCACATATGGGGGGGACTCCTGGACGCCGTGGCTTGCCGAGATGCGGTTATGCTCTCCGTGTTCGGGTCTTCACGCACAGCACGTGTTTCAGTCCCGCTGGAAGGAGGCGGCTGTAGGACCGGGGCTGGTGGAGATGCACAGGTGTTCCGCCAGGTGGCACAGTGCGGGATGCGGGGCTCCGATCAGGAGAACAGTGATGCGCAGCACTGAGAGGGACCTGCAGACTGGCACCGCCAAAAAAAGTTGTTCAGTATCCTTGTCTATCTGTATTCTTCTGTCTGTCTGACTACATGCCTGTCTGTTTACAGATCTGTCTCTGCACAGGTTCCTTTCAGAATTGGGCAGCAGGTGGCACAGTGGCCAATGACAACCACTGGTGACCTGAACGTTGTAGGATCCAACCCCATTCTGTACTCTTACGACAGTGCCGTGGACCGAGGCATATATCCTGAAAAACCCTTCATAACACAGTAACTGTGACCCAAAAAATTCAATTGTGTAACATACCGGCTCACGTTACAGCGACGTTACTGAAAAGCAGGATCGGTTGGTCTTCAAGTTACTGTGTGAAAAGAAAATGGAAAAAAGTTTTTACGTATTTGTTTTTGCTTATTGGACATGTAGGGAAAAAGACCGATGGTTGCAAGCAAAACGTGCCTGTGACAAACATATATTGACAGCGGAGGACTCGAGGAAGCTGAGTTGCACCACAGATGCTTTTATTTCTGCACCACAAAATGCGAACGTGTGGACTCCTCCAAAGCGCATGCGAACACGGAAGACAATAAATGCAATGCAAGGCACAGTGGGAACATTCAATTAAATACAGTACATATGTACAGTATCCCTCCCTAAGGACTAAATTATAGTTAACAGAAGAAAGAATTAACACAGTAAAGTCAAACCCGTTTAGGTGGATATCCGTGGGACCAGAGTAACGTTATCCACTTAGGAGGAGTATGACTTTGTCCAGTAGGAATACAGAAATCACTTTTTAGAATACCAAGAACATACCTTTATTTTAAAGGTTGTATAAAAAACTATAATTAAAGAATTTTAATTGCGTGACTAAACCAATACAATAAACTCTTTTCGTCTGCACGGCCAATTTCTTTTCCGCTTGCGAGTAACTTTGACGCGCTGCGCTAAAGTTAACGTAAAGTTCGCTTAGACATTGTGCACTTAGTACACTGCGTGAATAACTGCAACCGATATTCACTAAAGGGGAGCATGAATGGTGTCTTTTAGCCGTAGTGAAAGCAGGATCAGCTGTCCACTAAAACGGGGTACCCACTTAAGCGGTGTCCACTTATGAAGGTCCAGCTGTACATCAAACAACACTAAACGTACATTAAACGTAACGAAAACAGCACACTGCGCAGCAGGGGGTGATGGGAAGGGTCTGCGGTCCTGCTGCTATAATATGTACTAATAATACTGATGGAATAATAGTACTAATCAAAATTTTTGCTCATTTACGATCCTTCGTCCAACGTTCTTCTACACGTCTTGTTAAGATGGCATCCAACACCTTTCCACCAAGGTGACAGGAGGATGGGAGTCGGTTGCTTTCTGAACTCGTCATTTCGTGGGGTTTTATTGTACTACAGTTAACGCTGACATGGGTTATGCATTGTAGGAAAAATGATTTAAATAGAAACAGAAAGGCAGCATAAATGTATGTAAATTTCGAATAAGTGAAAGAAACAAAGCGGAAAGACTTTGGAAAGAAGTAAATGCGACTGAACTGAGAATAAAAATGCTCATTTTACCAGATACTCATTTTTACCACATACTCAGTTTTCCATGGGGCTCAAACCGAGTGCACTGAACTGATTGTGAATGGAGTTTCACCAGTCATTTTTTCTTTTTATCATCAACAGAAACCATTGCATCATGAACCCCATATACAGTCCTGCACCAACAGGGGGGTCCTACGCAAATCCAAAGGGGATTGGATACCCAGGTAAACAGAATTGCTTTCTTTACTGTTCACAGAAGGTGGTCTGCACACTTGTTTCAACAACCCATTGTCACATCTGTCTAAAATTAATCTATTTTATTTGTCCATTGTGTTTGTGTGCGTGCGTGCGTGCGTGCGCACGCATACGCAGGAGGGTTTCCTGTGGGTTACACTGCTGCCCCTGCTTATACGTCCAGCATCTACCCCGGGGCAAACCCAGCATTTCCAACCGGTAAGGGCTCTGTCCCCAGTTGCCTGAAGCCCATGCATTCCATCTCTCTTTTTATTATTTTCAACAGATGGAACTGTTGGCACTTTGTATTTTATGTAACTTGTTCTGTGAAGTCTGAGAAGGATAGTTTTGCTGCCCACACTCCATTCCGAAAATATGTATTTCTGACGGCATTGTGCACCTGCATGTGGGTTTCAGGCTACTCTTCAGGCACGCCGTACAAAATGTCGTGTTCTCCAACCACGGGGGGCGTCCCGCCTTATTCCTCTTCACCCAATCCCTACCAGACAGCAGTCTACCCCATGCGGAGTTCTTACCCCCAGCAGAATCTGTACGCACAGGCAAGTGTCTTTTTATTTCTCCATAGACATCAGCAAGTAAGCAGATGCTGTATAAATTGGTTCAAGTTGCTGCCTTTGGACTCAGGTTTGAATTCTATATCCTGCTGTAGTGCTTTGAATTGCTCCAGTTTAAAAATACCCAGCTGTAAAAATGGGAAAAATCATTGTAATTACCTTAATATACATTCATTGGCCACTGCCAGTGTGTCCCGGTAGGATCCAAACCCAGAGAGCAGATTCTGCTCTTTAATAGGCAACATGGATTCAAACAGCATGGATTCCTCTACAGTGCACTGTACTGGTTTCCACAGGGTTCTTTTGTCCGTGGTGGCTGGTCGACTTTACTGTTTTTGCAGATTTTTGATGGCATGTTTGTTCTCATAGCATCACATTCCACCACATCTCAAAGTTCTGTATTAACTGGAGCGGTGGGACAGTACAGGCTACTGTAGTGAATTAAGGCCTCTAACATGTTTGTGGAGCTGTAGTGAACAAAAATCCCACAAGTTTGGCTGTTTCTGAAATGCTGGAACCAGGCAGTGATCAAGCCGTGTTCAAAGTCACTTAGAGCACATGTCTAGTTTATTTTAATCTTCATTCAAACACTAACTTGACCTCTAGACCTTATCTGCATGCTTTACATCCTGAGTCACAACCATACGCAGTGCCACTGTGCAGGGCAAGCTGTGTGTATAAACAGCCATGTGTACCTAAAAAAAGTGGTCACTGTGTGTAAAAGTCACGTAAGTAAATAATGCGCTCCCAGCCCATCAGAAAAACCTATATAACTATCAATCCGTAATTTCAACATGATAAAACACTGTAAACACCAGTTACCTACTTAGAAAACATTTAATGTCATAAATAAGCATATCTATAATGCTTGATGTAGTATGTACTTTACAGGCTATTTCATGTGTTAGTACCAAAAATGGCATTTAAATAAGCTGATTTATTTTTTAAAAATATGTATTGTTTATTATATTAAAAAAATGCCGCTAACAGTTTAAACAAACACGATTAGCAACGTTTACTGGATACTCATCAAATACAGTGAAGAGCCTTGTGAGGTTTGCTGTATGAAGGAGGAAGGCAGTTAGATCACAGAAAATGTGGAGAGACAGCGCAAACCGATTCAAGCACGAGACTCACAAGGAAGCAAGGAAACGATCGGAAACAGATGATAAGACAACGTTTCAAACTTTTGCTTTGAATAAATTTGTAAGAGTATACAATACGGTTTATGATAGTACGCCGTATGGTGCTGCATGATATGTTTTGATTAAAAAAATGTTTTTTATTTGATTATTTGTGTTTTAATTTTTAAAGTTTTGCATAAGCTTTGGCTAAAAATACATTATAGCTAAGTTTCTGTTCAGATACCGATACTTTGATATTTATTTTGATATGCCATTATAGTGAAAATTTGTATACAGGGATACCAAGGAACTGCTATAATGTAAATGTGTAGTGGCCATCCAGGCAGCACAGTTTAAATCAGAATCTGGGCTGCAGGGTGGCAATATGGTTAAGGACATGGATTTTTAACCTGAAGGTTATTGCAGCTGCAGCCACTTGAATAACATCTTCAGCACACGTTTTTCAACTTAAAAATTCAGGTGTGTAAAAATAGGTCCAATTCTGGGTCAGTACAGCAAACTGTCTTTTACTTTTTTCTCGGTTAACAGCAGAACCAGGCTGTGGCAACAGAGACAGAAACGTTACAGTGAGAAATTCATTAAAAAAGAAGTTGTAGTTTAAGAAAGAAATACTGGTATCCCCCTACTTACGAATGTAATGTGTTTCCGGAGAGACGCCATTACCAGAACGGCTCTTGTTACTCATAAAGTTGAAAAATGGGCCTCATATTTAAACTCCATAAGGGATTTTAAATAATTTTACTCACATAGGTGAAATCTCATAAGTTAAAGTCTTGTATCTCGAGGGACAAACGTACCTATGTTCTTCAGCTAACTAGCAAAATAGGTTCAAGTAAATCTTTGTCATATGGTGCTTTGTCCTGTGTTTTAACCTGTTGACCTTGTGGTTGCCATAGTTTCAAAACAGCTGAATTGCTGTGGTGCTCAGCGATGGAAGCAGTGAAAGACGTGGTGTTTCTCTTCTTCTGCCGACAGCAAGGCACTTACTTTACACAGCCACTGTATGCTGCACCGCCCCACGTCATTCACCACACTACGGTGGTCCAGCCCAACGGGATGCCAGCTGCCATGTACCCCCCACCCATTGCTCCGCCTCGGGCCAGCGGGGTTTCCATGGGCGTG
Organism: Arapaima gigas; assembly: GCA_900497675.1. Lineage (NCBI taxonomy): Eukaryota > Metazoa > Chordata > Actinopteri > Osteoglossiformes > Osteoglossidae > Arapaima > Arapaima gigas. The sequence continues at coordinate 410,487 of UFQX01000253.1, forward strand.
GTCACAGGGGCCACCATGGCAATGTCAGCTGGTAAGACTTCAATGAAATGCTTTTAGTTTTTTGTCTCTTGTCAAAACCTTCTGCACCCTGACCAGATGTTCCACTCGACACCCTCACAGGGACGTTGCTGACAACTCACTCCCCAACTCCGGTTGCCCCTCACCCTGTCACGATCCCTCCGTACCGACAGTCTGGCACACCAGCTTACAGCTACATGCCCCCCTCCATGGTGAACAGTTGGCAGTGTGAGTAGCAGCTGAAGAGCCCTTTCACTCGCATGACTTTTAAATTATTGTCACACTCAACTTTCATGGTCACAGGTTTGCTGTGCTAATGCTTTTGGTGCCCCTTAGGCAAGAATCAGTCTCCTTAGACTTCTTTCTTTATCTCACTAAAAGGGACATGCACATATATCGAGTGTAACAAAAAAAAATATTTTTTTTAAATGTAGATATATGTACAGATCACGAAGAAGGGGAAAATAAAAACTGCATTTATGTATAACTTGCAAAATTCCTCTTTGATGACTGAAAACAGTCTGAAAAATTGTTTTCAGCTCTAAAATTGGGAACTGTTTACTGCACAGAGCATGTTTGTTTCAAAGAAAATCTTATGTACAGAGACCGTAGCGGCCGATGTTTACAAAATTTGTAAGGTGGCAGACCTTAGTGTTTCTAATAAGTTTCTAGTGATGCTGTTTGTTTATTATTGCACATATTTTTATAACTTTTTTAAGATTAGGGTGTGTTTTTTTTATTTTTAGTAGCAAAACTTAGTTTTGCCTAACTATGAAATCTGACAGTCTTTTTATGCATGGTTTTGCTTATGTATCATATAAACTTTACTGAATTAGATCAAGTCTGCAGATCATTTCTAAATCACACGTGAGGTTGTGGGAGCAAACAGACCAAAATATCAGGTCATTCTGCACTGCAGCTTTTTTCCTGTTTGTGCCAGATTGATGCTGGAGGCTCTTGCTGATGTTTTCCACAACATTACGACACTCCTGGAAAAAATAAATGTGAGCTGTCTCTAGAGGTGCAGGAGGAGTACATAAAAGTACGGGTTTAGAGAATGTTCTTAGCTCTACTGACAAACATTTAAGCTGCCGTAGAATTCAACTGCCTATAAGAGTGTTTCTGAAAAAAAGCTTTTTTGCCATTGCACATCAGAGACTTAAAATCTTACATTTGAAGTAGCGATAAGAAGAAAGAATTTTCTTTTCTTTTATTACTATTATTACTACTATTATATATTCTTATACTACTATTATTATTACTATTCTGTTTTTCTTCTCAATTATAAGTAAAATGCGGACATTAATTTGTTATTTTATTAGTGTTAGTTTTATAAGGTTTACTGAGTATCAGGGTAAGATTGAATTGTCTGCTGCATTTTAATTTTCTTTTTCCCCCCAAATATAAGGGGTATCGTCTTCTGTTCAGAAAAAGTAAAAAGCTTAGAATAATATTTGGCTCAAATTTTGCCAAAATTTCGGTTTCCACGAGTAACTCCTCATTCTTTGGTTTTTCTGGGCTTTGTCCCTGTGAATGTACTCTGAAAAGGACCCAAAGCTCATCCTTTGGCTGCTCTGAAAGTCTCCTATTTCTACATGTCTTTTTCAGGATAAGGGGGGGCAGACGCTCGTCCCCATTCAGTCCAGGGTTGTGCAATTGGTGCTGACCTGCCTGAGGTCTTCAAACATGACCTCACTTTTCCAAACAAGTTCAACATCCCGAATAAGCATTATGTGAAGAAGAAGTGGCTCCAAGATGTCCCCACTCTGGATTCCCCGTGGAAACACTATTGCCGCCGTCTGCGTATCTCCCACCTGACAATAGGGCCTCAAAGTAAACGTGTGTTGTAGACGGTCTTGCAGCTCTTTTTAAAGCTCTTTCTGTAAATGATGGAAATGAAGTTCCGATTTATTTAGTGTGGGGTTTATGTCAAATTGAATGCATGTTTATATTCTAAAACGTTGGAAAATTTGATGCTTGCTCCTTCTACCTACAGTGTCAGATGCGAAAATTGTCATAAGCAAGAATCCAAAGGAAGTCACTGCGGTTTGACAAAAAACACAACCTGCAACTTCTCTAATGCAATGTCTTAATGTGAGATACTTTTTTCCTCAAAGTTACCTGTAAGTTAAGTTTACAAATCTCTGTGCAGTTTACATAGAGCAGTGTGATGGTGTGTTGATGTATGTTTAATGTTGCCATATCTATTTTTCATGTTACAAGGTTATAGAGCATCAGTGTGTTTACTGGTTCTGGGAGGAGTCGATGCTTCTGTGTGGTGTGTTGCTATCGGCGCAACAGGTGTGTGTTTCTGTTGTCACTGAGTGTGCTGCAGAACACAGTGCCTGTGTGTGTGTGTGTGTGTGTGGGTGTGGGTGTGGACAGGCTTTGGGAGCAAAGCAGTCTTTCCAAAACCAGTTTTCCTTGGTTTCATACTAGTTTCTTTTTCTCTATTAATTATAGTCCAAACTTGAGAATTTTTTTTTAAAGTTAAACGTGTTTAAATACATTCAACTTTTATTAAACTTTCGCTGATTTGAATTTGCATCTGTCTGTTGTTACAGTTATGCTGATGAGCACAGTAACCGTTGTTAAGCTTGATCTTTTTTCCCTCACTTTTCTAAAAACCAAGCAAGTGACAGTTACCTCAAGGTTGCACCAGAAATGTAGTACTTTGTCATTTTTAAATTCACATTTCCTTTAAATTCCTTCAGATGTACAATTTTTTTTGTTACGAAAATGTGTAAGAGCAAAAAATATATAGTCGTAAGTACTGTCTGCATTTTTAGTTAAATATTTCATAGCACTTTATATAGACCACCGTTTATCCTTCAGCAGACACTCTTGGCTTGTGAAAAAGTAGCAGAAATATTCTTCTAAATTTAGGGACAAATGCAACAGAGTGTGGAGCAAACGGCAGAATCTCTTTTTAAGAAATGCTTGGTTCTCCCAGAATTCACAACAGCAACTGAGCAGTACTGTGCTTTTTTTACTCAAAGTTCAAACGCTTCACTCAAAGTCATGTAGAAATATTGTTCAGTCAGTAACATGAGAAAATAACACAGCAGCCTGAGGTGTCAAATTAAAACTTGGTTGTGCAGTTAATATAATAAATACAATTTTCACAACAGTTAAATCAAAATATTGATGTTATCAGAACTACTGGCGTTTCTCCCCTGAATACCAGTCTGGTCGGAGTTTTGTCCTGTTACAGGTTGATCGTTTTTGGTTCTTCTTCCACTGGATATGCAAACCTGGCAGCTGTTCTGCTCCATACAGCTGGTTTGGCAGACAGGTAGAAACTGGCCCTACTTCATGAAAAGGTGTGTTTATGTGGTCTGTATTTGTTTGTAATTCTGCTTCAACACCCCAAAGCAGCACTTAAAATGTGTGAGAAATCCTGGTCGAGTTTTAAAGTCCTCTTTCCTTTTCTTGTCTGCTACTTTATTATTTGAAATTCAGTTCAGTTTATTTTAATAGGTGCTTCTCACACAGTGACCCACAGCACTGAACAGCGGATTAAGACAACAGGACATATATAGGGTATGCAGTGAGGCTACAGAAAGAGATTGTGGAATCTATAAGAACTGCTATACAGGTTATAAGTGCAATACAGTTAACCTGTTGGCAACTGAGGAGAGGAAAACAGAAAACTCCCAACCAGGATAAGGCAAGCGAGACAAACTTCTGGGGATCCGAATGCCAGCAGCTGCCCCCCCTCCTGGATGTTCTACACATAGAATAATAGAGCCAGTAGTAGCAGCTAAGAAAGGACAGAATTCTGTAGGACAGTAAAAGCTGAATAAAGTGATGCCGAGGCAACGGTTTGGAACGTAAAAGTCAGTGATCACACTAAGGTACACAGGAACAACGCAATGAACTGCCTTACAATCGAGACTAAGATTTAATAATCCAAACTAAACCTAACAGGAAGCCAATTCGAAGGCCTAAGAACATCACGGGTATTCCTTCAACACTGCTTGGTAAATTTAGCACCCACGTGAAGGTCAAAGTACTCCTGGTGATCAGTTCTGATTTTTGTCAATATATACAGTGCCTTGCAAAAGTATTCAAACCCCTTGCCAGTTATCGGCATTGCATTACTGTGTCGTACCCTCAAACTCCCACGCCCCTGGCAGGAGATCCGAGTCTGAGGAAAAGTTAGTGCCCACAGGGAGTAACGGAGTTAGAAGGTATTTTTTTTTATATCTATAGTTCAAGCATTTAGACATTCATTTACAATCTATCCATGTTTAAGATGGAAGAGAAAATAAATCACACATGACCATAAAAATTTATGTTCCACACATTAAATATATTTCTTATCTGAGGACATAGTACAAAAAAATTTCTCCTTGATTATAGTACAGTATATGTGGAAATAAAAAAAAGTTCACACAGAGGGGGAAAAACAGACAGGTTTGCACTGCTGAACCTGGTCCCAGAGGCCCTTTCACCAGTGGTTCCCAAACCCACGGTCACAACCCAAACAAGGGCCACAGGTCAACTTGAATAAAATAATAACTACAGTGTTATAAGGTGATTATTGAAATAGTAAATAATGGGCAATCCATCGTCCATATACACTTAGTAACTGTGTGGATGTGCATGAAGCAGACCTGTGAGGAGCCCCCTGGGGACCAGCACTCATATCTGAATGCCACATCATAGATGATGATGATTTATTTTTAGCAGATCTTTGACTGTGTCTCATTTTCATGTAAATGTTCTTTTCCATTCCATCCAACTGAAAATCCTGAAACTTGTATTTGTTGGTAATTAATTCAATAGACCTATATGAACAAACACAAAATGATTTGTTTCTATCACTGCACATACAGTACTGTGCAAAAGTGTTAGGCATGCAACTCGAATGTGTGTTGAGAAGTACAGGTAGATTCTTATCTACCATCAGGGAGGTTTCTCATTGGTCCCAAATTCATTCTGCAGCCTGAGAATGACCTCAAACACCCAATCTCAGTCATACACAACTATGTTGAGCAAAAAGAAGGAATCCTGCAACAGAGGGTATGGTCCCCACAGAGCCCTGATCTCAACAGGATCAAGTCAGTCTGGGAGGACATGCAGAGACAGTCAAAGTGTGCAGAAGAACTGTGGCCAGTTCCTCAAAATGTGTGGAAGAACCTACCGACCTCTACCTTAAACTGCATGCAAGTTTGCATAAGAGAATTGATGCTGGCAAAGGGTGGTCCCACCGAATATTGATCTGATTGAGGTTTTTTTTGTCTGCTGCACTTTTTAGAAGGTTTATTGACTAATAAGTATTCATGGCATTATTTTTGGAACCGTCCTCGCTTTATAGCATTTTTCCCACAGGTGCCAACACTTCTGCACAGTACTGTGTGTGTGCGTGTGTACACACACACCTGTGTTTAGGGCCACCATAGCAGGACTGGGATGTATTTGGTGCCCACAACTAAACTAAATATACCCTCCAAAGGTGACACAGTGCAATGCATGAAGCACATTTCCATGGAGGCAAAAATACGTGTGACAATTTTGAACTGATACAGACCTACAAGCTGGAGAAATGTTTGCTGAATCACTGTTTTCTGGCTCCTATTCCTTTGGACAAGCAGTAAAGGCTCAAACTGTTCACATGGAATCGATCATAATGCGCAATAAATATTAAAAACCAAAGTGTCTCAAAGAGCAGCAAATATCAGAAGTCTGCACTGATAACTTTTGTGGATTGAACTTTATTTTCTAAAACTTAATTTTTCACCTAGATTTCCTGGAGGCCCAGAGACAAGGTTCCACACGTGGTGTCTTTACGCTGACGTACCGAAAACAAAGTGAAGAAACCATGATGTTCACATTCAGATCACCTCCATTCGCCTTCACGCCCTCTACCAGTTAGAAATTTAATACATTTAATGATAACTTAACTTGAATGAAAATCTGAACTGAAGGAAATGACCGGAAGTTTCCAGTTTGAAAAGCTGCTGCGGCTTGGAAGAGTCGCTGTTATTGCAACCTCTCAGCAGCAGATACTACAGGGGTGATACATTTTTGTGAATTAACAAATGCAGTTTCTCATCCCCAGATCCATTCCTTCTAAATCATGCCCGTTTCATAGTTCCCACAGAAGAGACGTAGAAGTATGAAACCGGCACCAAAAGTCAGGTTTAGGTTTAGATTCCTCGGTTCCTCATTTTCATTCATTTCAACTCCAAATGAGGAACCGAAGAATCTAACCTCAACCTGACATTTGGGAACAGATCACTGACGCAGTGGTCTTGGTCATACAGTGTCTCTCTTTTTGTTAATATTTACATTCCATTTCATCTGTTTGACGAACATAAACACCTTTATTTTGTATTACAATGTTGGTGAACTTCCCTTTGCAGTTATACATTTGTTAGCAACATTTATACCTTGACAATGCTGCGAGACCATAGTCCAGGATGCCAAATTTTTCAGAATATCTGCAAATATATACATATTTGCCAGTAGTCCCTTACTGTGTAAAATATATTATATCTGGCTGCGTTCTTGAAGAAGAATTTATAGATATTAGCTGCTGGTGCTCAGAAAATACATCAATCTGGCCAGTAGTCTGCTGTCCTGATATTGGAGTCCAGCTACATCCAACATAGCTGCCTTTGTCCCATCAAAGCATGCGTACAATTCATTGCCTCATTTCACAGGGTTAAAGCACTAGGAAAAAAAATACTTTTTGAGTTTTATAGTTCAACCAGCTCTATGCTTATGCAACACAGGGACTATACAGGAACTCTAATGTATCTGGTGACACCATCTCGGTGATACTATGAATAACTCTTAAAAACACAAACATTTTGTTCCAACACAAGTCATGCAGATCTATATGTTTCTTGGCAAAGCTTCACGTGGCACTTCAACACAAAGAGTTAACTAAAACAAGTTTGCAAATGTAAGGCTAAACGAAGTTACTTTAAAAACAACTTTAAAAGACGACATACGCACAGTGAGACAACAGTTTGAGGACCACTACTATCACCTGATCGAGTGCATCTGAGAATATCTCCGGGCTCCAAACGTGTTGCTTGCCAACAACCAGCTGCAGAAATTCCCTTAACAATACTGTAACGTGACAAGAAAAGTGACAGTCTGGCAAAATGTGTCTGTACAAAAGAAATCCTGCAGTAGGTGGAACCCTTTATTCGTGCTGAATGCCAAAGAATTGAGCAAATTGTCTAAAAAATTAATTTCTCCGCACAGCGAAAAGTTGGCATTGTTCGAAAAACAAAACAAAGCAAACGAAAATAGATCATTTCTCCATAAAGTCCTCCCAGCGGAACAGACACAATAGCAGTCATACCATCACTTGAAGTAGTAGCAGTAGTAGCATTAACAACCAAAGGGAGCTTAAGCTGAAGAGAAGTAGTACATCTAGATGTACAGTTGACAATAGCGGTAATGACTTCCAAAAATCAGCGGAATCCAGAAACCAACCTCTGACTGATACCAACTTGTAAAGTGCTTTCCTGAAGGAAAAAGAATGTCATTGAAATAATAGGTATTACATCTCTAACTGTGACAACTGTGGTACTGGAGGAAAGATACAAAAGCTAATTTAGGCACAAGCATAAAGTGTCCCCTCCTCCTCCTCCTCCTCCTCCTCCTCACTTCTTGAAAGGTGTCAGTCTGCCAATGTTGTGCCAGAAGTTGGAGGCCTTGCGCTTGGGCTCCGTCAGCAGGAAGACCTGCTGCTGTGGCAGGGTGGCGGGCAGCGACGGGTGCTTCTGTCGGAGCAAGAAGTCATAGTAGGACCGGGTTACAGCTGCCACAAACAGGAGAGAGGCGGGTCAGCGATGCGGAAGGGACAATGACATCAAAGCAATAGATCAACTTTGAAGTTCTACACGCTAGTACAAGACCTGGAACTATTTAATGACATAGAGAATTTTACAAATTGTGTTCTCTGGTGAGGTATTTTCAGTGCATTTTTGCTTGCAGTGGGTTTGAATGACATCATTTGCCGCTGTGATTTATGATGTTGGCCGGACCGTCTTTCAAGGGAAGCTCCTGGGGTGCTTGTGCGGTACGGGGTTTGAGTGGAACTCAGGGTGTGTGGATTTTGCATGTTTCTCACCATGTTTGCAGCCCTCATAAAAGGGCAATAACATGTATGGGAGACACTTATATCGCTCACATGCCAGCGGTCACTAAGAGTCAGAATTGACTCGACGGCACTTATACCGCCAACAAATTATGCATATGTATACTTATTTATTTATCCATACATTTGTGTTTGGCTTTGTTTTATATGTGTGTATAAAACTGAAATCTTATATATTTAATTATGTTTAATTTATATGTATATTGTCATTTTATTATTTATAAATGTTCCTGCCCCTGTTCTGTGCGCCATGGAACTTCATTTTAGTGCTTTCTTGTATACCTGCTGCATAAGGATGTTCAACAATAAACGATTTAATTCTTGAAATGGTGCAGTGGGTGTCCATATGTACATGTATCTTGTATGTATGCAAATGTGGCAAAAGACAAATCTCTTGCGAACAGTAACTAAACAAGCGAACTGGCAAATGAAGCGAGAAAAACAAAAAAACTCCACATTCATTTGAAAGGGGAGAAATAAATCAGTTCTGCATCCGCATCACTGCTGATGCTGCATCAATGCAGCTTTTGAATCTCCCGCTCCCTCCATTACTTGTGAACAAGACCCAAGATACTAGAAGGTCTCCCCTAGGGGCGTTTGTTCCCCTTCACCAGGAGAGAGCAACCAACTCTTTTCCAGAAGAGGGCCATAACCTCAGGCTTAGCGGTACTGATTTTCATACCTGCCTCTTTGTCCTCACTAACAAACTGTTCACTTAAAAGCTGAACATCACAGTCAGATGAGGTCAATGGACATTGTTTACAAAAAGCAGAGATGACACCAAAAACAGAGATACTGATTGATTATTTGTGGTTATATAATCTGACTGGAGGCCATATGTTCTGGACACTTGTGTGGGGCAGAGCTATTAACTGATTACCACTTGGTGGTGAGTTGGGTTTGACCTACAAGGTGTTTGACCCCAACGTTCTGGGAGGGTTTTCTGCGACAGACTGTCAGACAGCTCTGTGCAAGATCAAGTTATCTCCCGCCTTGGAGAAAATTTTTATCTTGTGAATGAGGTCGGAGATATCGAGTCTGAATGGACCACGATTAACACCTCAGTCGTGACTGCAGGTGGTGAAAGCTGTGGCCTGAGGGCAGCTGATGCACACACTGGAGGACACGAGCACGTGAGGCCTTCTAGGCAATGTTCTCAGGGGGATCTCCTAATTTAGCTAAACGGTACCATCAACTCAGAGAGAACTGCAGCAAAAGCAATTACTAAATTGCAAGCTTGGGCATGGGAGGAGTTTTGAAAAGCTGTTGAGAACGACTGTTGGATGGCCTCTAGGATGTTGTAAAAATCATCTGTCACCCTCCATGATGACCCTTGGTGTGACCCTGCCCAGGCTCTGTTAAGCAGGAGTGGAGAAGTATTGAGCACTTCTGAGGAGATTTTAAAGCAGCGAGAAAATTTTGAGGGACTTATTAATCCAGTGGACGTCCCCTTCTAGTTGGCAGTTTTTGATAGCTCTGGTAGATTAGACTCCTTTGCTGTTCGTGAGGTGTGGTGGTTTGTGACCTCCATGGGGGCAGGGCTGTAGGGGGTGGATGAGGTTCTACCAGAGATATTCAAAAGCAATGGAGAAGGTGGGGGTTGCATGGCTCACATGATTCTTCACCATGGAAGGCAGGTAAGATACCTCTGGATCACCAGACTGGAGTGGTCCCTATATATAAGAAAGGGGACTGGAGGATGTGTTCCAACTATAGGAGGATCACATGCCTCAACCTTCCTGGAAAAGCCTATGCCAGGGTACTGGAAAGGAGAGTATAAAAGTTGAGGCGCAGATTCAGGAGGCATAGTGGAGAATTTATCCTGTCAATGGTACAGTGGACCAACTCTTCTCCCTGCCACAGGTGTCTGAGGGGTCATGGGAGTATGCTAACCTAGTCTAGGTGTGTTGAGGACTTGGAAAAGGCATATAACCTTGTCCCTCGGCATGCGTATGTGCTGTCCGAAGTGCCCATGTGAAATACTAGAAACCAAAAGAAAAAGCAAAAACCAGTCGGCTGTGTAAGTGTTTGATTTTTAGGAGACACGTAGGTAGAGGGAATGCAGGTAAGTACCTTTGGGTTTTCCGGCTGAATGGCTTTTGCATGCGTTCAGCATGGCCTGGTTCCTCTGAGCCTCTGTAATGGTAAATCCTGTACAGTACAGATAAAATCTCTCTTAGCACTGTTAGCGCACCGGAATTAAGCTATACTGCAAACAAGAAGAAGTTAAAAGTTCTTTATTTCCAAGTATCAGCCATAACGGCTTAAACACACGCGCCTCCTGAGGCTGTAGAGGGTGTCACCTATTGAGTTCTATTACAGCACCTACTAACACATCCAATACTTTTTCTAGTGTCAGTGAAAACATACAAAGTGTGCAGAACCCTGTGAGAAGTGACCCACCAGTCTCGCGGTCATTCTGCACCTGTGCCCGCTCGTCGGCAAAGGCGCGCAGCCATCTTTGCTTTTGCTCGGGCTTCTTAGTGCACAGCAAGATCTCGTCCGCTCCTGCCACCAGCGGGCGTAGCTTCAGCGCGTTCCTCACGCTCACATTGAAGTCCCTGTCCTTGCCGTCCTCCAGGTCCACCACCTCCACGAAGTCCATGTCCACACGGCCTTTGTAGTAAAGTATGTCACGGCGCAGGAGGTCCTACAGAGGTTGAAGGAGCAAGGTCAAGTACAGGACTCCCACTTGGTGAGACAACCAGATTGGAGTCAAGCCTACATACATGCACATCTTTCAGGCCTGAGTGAAACTTCTATTTCACTGCACACTAAAGACAGGTTCTTCAAATAGGTTCAAGACCAGCTGATGTAACAGTGTTATTATGATAAATACTTTGGACAAAAACCTTATTCAAGCCAAATAAAGAAACAACAATTGAATATTTCAGATGAGCAAAATGAAAAAAGGAATTTTTTTTGTGTTCTGGTCAAAATACACCCATTCCTTGAGTTACGAACCTAATTCATTTGTGAAAATCTGTTTGTTAGATGAAAATTTATGAATGGAAGTAACAAATTCAATGATTTCTTATGAGAAAAATTGATACAATAAAATATTACTACTGCTATTTCACCAAGAATACAATTTTCAGATTTCCCAACAAGTTCGCCCATTTGGAAAACAAGGAATGAGTCTATGACCAAAAATTGTCCTTGAGATGAAGGAAAGGACAGTAGGGCCTTGCATTTTCTTGTATACAAAGATGGTTGACATGAGACAGTCACACAGACAGGATGACTCACAACCAACAGACATTTCTCGCCCACAGGCATAAAAAAATTGAAATCTGATAAAAAAAAAAGTTCAACACAAATACACAAAGACCGGTGAGAAGAGGAAGACTGAAGCCATTCATTTCTGAACACATACTAAATATTGCACTGAATGTGAAAAAAGAGAAAGCTTGACATGGCTACACAAACGCTGTTCTTGTGCCTGGAGTCTATACTCACTTTCTTGCAGTAGATCATCTGGTGGTCAAACAGAAAGAACATGCGCTGTTGGCTCTTGGCTTGGGGCTGGGAGATCTTAGTCATTTCCCCTGAGAAGATAAGATCTGAGCTCCTGCTGAGGACATCTTCACCCTGAAGACAAGATGGACACAAATACAAGCTTCTAGAGCAGGCTCTTGGAGACCATGATGCTTACTGGAAAGGAGATCTTTTCACTAAAGTCCTATATTACATTATTATATTACCTCCCAGTCCTCTATGGAGCTCTGCCACTGTGCAATCTTATCAATGTTCTCTAGGCGACGCTTCCGCTCATTGATCAGTCTGGCAACATTCTTCATAGCGTTTAAGGCAGCTTCTACATCCTTATAATCCCTGTTTCAAAAAATAGTCAATCAGACACTAAACCCAGACCCACTTTTCTCTACATGACTCCAGCAGATGGGTTAAGTGTCCTTGAGTCAAGTTCGACTCACGGGGACTTTTTACGTCGTTTTTGTGGTAAGGGAGTTTGCGGAGGTCGTCTACCATCACCTTCTTCTATCAATGCTTTTGGGTGGCAGATAAGAGAAAATAATGCTAATTCTACACACTCGGAGCAGGAACCTCCACCCAAACATGCAGCAAGGCATTGCACTATCCTCTGTGCCATCAAGACTTGTATTTAGGAGGAAACCTCTCAAGAGATTACAGCAGCTACAGACATCAGATGACAACTAATAATGGCTGAAATAAATGAAGTCCTGAGATATCAGTCCTGTTTCATGTGTGTTGTCACCAATAAAATATCAATATCAGTACGTAATTGTTCAGCACGAGCACAATGTTCGTGTACCTGTGCTGGGGATTTGTGTACTTGAGAAGCTCAGCCAGCTGAAGGGGGTATTTGCAGATCTTTTGGACTGGCGTGAGCAAGAATCCATCGAGTGAGATGTCGATCATCTTCTGGAGCAAACGGCAGGCTTCGAAGAAGAACACATACTTGTTCACCTTCATAAGCTTAGCAAGCTGGAGGCAGGCGTTGGGGTGGTTATTGCAGTATTCTGAGTAGATCTGGAAATCTGTTTGCTGGTTGGCAAAAAGAGAAGGGAGATGCACCTTTACACCATTTAACAATTTTCAAACAATGTCCCAGTTATAAACCCAAGGCTCTTTGTGCCTCTTTTCTGTAGAAGATCGGACCAGGAAATATCATTTAGTCTATTATGGACAAGTTGGACAAACATGAGTCAGGTAACAGGGTAACTTTCACACCCCTTTGTTTTTGTAAACTTGAACATCAGTTTGCTGCATTAGCAGAAAGTGAGGAACAGTTTCTTCTTTCTCCTTTTGGCTTTGATTTGGTTTCAATAAACGCACAGCACAGCAGATCTTGGTAACAACCACACAGACAGAGAAATGTTGACTGAGAAAATGTAAATGCACACATGCACATCACGAGACCAAGAGGTTGCAGCATTTAGCAGGGGCGGTCGTGTAACATAGTCTAAGAAATTCTACTGAGCAACTTCTGCATTGTTGCTGACTTGAGCGGAGCAGCTTATGAGTTAGATTTACAGTTTTTAACTTTTCTTTTCTTTTCCCTCAAGAAGGACATAAAGTGGAGCTAATGACATGTCATTTCCAAACGTCACTGAGGCTCAGTGTCGGGACTGTTGAGTGTTGACAGAGGCTGCAGGATAATGCAAAAAAAAAAAAAAAACGCTGCTACAGTTTGTTGTAACTACACAATTTTAATTGTAATTTCAATTTGTACACTACCTTAAAAGATCACTTTCCTGCACCATACAAATGTGTTTTAAGCCTAGATACTGTTGTTGACTGCACTATACAAAATATATGCAGTGTATTATTTTGTCAGTATCCAGTATGTTGTAAAGACTACAAAAACAACAAAAAAGCAAATAATAAATCAGGTGACTTTGAATGCTTTTGAAATTAGGTCTCAGCTTCCTTTTCAGCTTTGCTTGCCTTCTGTCTGCAAACAGTATACACCGAGAGCTAACACTACTGAGCGTCTGAATTTTTTAACAATTCGCAAAAATACCGGCAATGGAAACTGTACAAAACAGGTCCGAGACTTTGTGGTTACGTTTCACTTTCAAATGAGCTTACGTGGTCTAAGAAGCAGGAGCCTATTTCACTCAGATGGGGCTGCTCTTTGTAGAACTTCTTTTCTAGGCCCTTGAGGAACTTCTTCTGAAACCGGTAGATGTCCTCAATGTTGCCGAAGATGGTGCGGAGCTGGTCCTCCGTGAACATGTCTGTTCTCTTGCGGCACTGCTTGATGTAGCCCTGCCGAGAGACGGGGTCATGATACCACAGAGTTCTTACGCTTCACACCCCAAATACCCCCATAACCAGAGACCGTAAGCTGTCACAGAGGGCCACTGATATGGTACTTCTCGTAATTTCTTGTCTGGTTGCTCATTGCAAAGGCTCAGTGAGATCCAGTCTAGAGTTGGGATTATTTATTGCTGCAGTTTGAAACAGTGGATTCTAAAAACCCCTTTTAGTCTGCTTGTACCACTGAAGGTCGGTGTATCATAGGACAAATATCGCATGAGGCTGAGCTCTGCTTACACCAGGAACCTCCTTGCGTGAAATGCAGTAGAATTTGCAACTACATGTGGCTCCTGCCTTGCACTCAAGGCTTGGATTCCAGCTTCTGCTGCTGGATCCTTAAGCAAGTTACTTTCCAAGAATTTCTCCAATAAAAACTACCCAGCTGTATAAGAGGTCAAATTAGTTTAAGTAGCTTAAATTTTAAGTAGCTTTGGGAAAAGTTCCAGCTAAATACAAAAATGTAAATGCATGTTTTGGGGGAACAGACCTCGCAGATATCCTTTAGGTGCTTGATGTAGTCCCTTTCAGTACTCATAATTTCATTTATGACATTGGCTCTCATCTGTTCCTTGCAGGGCAGGCCGGGTCCCAGCAGCTTCCCGATGGCCACACTGTCCTCTTCCTGCTCGAACTCCAACTTGTCCAGATATTCCTCCATGGGCTCATCTTGATTCACTCTCAGCTGTTACCCGACATGAGGAACATTTCAACAGGTTGCTCTATACCCCTCAGCATTTGTTGGACTTATGAACTTTCAATATGCAGAGCCAAACAATATGCATAAGTTTTTATATATTCCTGGACCTCAGCTGCACAAAAAGTATCACTAACTAGCATTTTTGGTATGTTAAAATATCATCATATAACACGCTCATTACTCATGACATAACAAGGCAGTTTCTCCTCACGAATTACTCTACAATACTCAAGGTCTGTCTACCCGTTTTCATTCAACTCTATTATATACTGTGCATTTAATAAATGTCCACAAACAAACAAACATATATTTATCACTTTATGTTTATGTATTAATTCAACCTTCATTGGAACCGAACAATTCATTCATTCGTTCGCAACCATTAACCATTATATTCTGGTCAAGATGGCATTGGTCCAGAGCCTTTCCAGGACTCATTGGGGCAAAACAGAACAGTAAAGCCAAAAGAGATCAGTGAAGACTCTGCAAATGATATCACGTTTGCCAAAACCAGTCATTTGGATAGCTCAGACAAGGGCCATGATCACAAATATTGTAACAGTTGAAACTAGCAAACAAGAGGTGATGGAGGTTGAGAACCTAATAATGCAGTTAAACCATAACTGCAAAGACTGCATGGTGGCTCTGGTCTCATGCCACTCAGCTATCAGAAGGCATTTGAAAGCCACATTCAGGCCTCATAGGTTTAGAAAGTTGCCTGTAAGCAATTTATGTTAAATTCTTGTATCTCCAGCAGTGGTATCTCAGGGTATAGCTATACATACTGGCGTGTATAGAACATATATCAGACAGGTAGATGGATGATGCAGCAGAAAGAGATGGAAGAGGTCTGCAGCTCACCCGGACAAAGCTGGCAGGAAACCAGCCCTCGCTGTCCAGGATGCGACCCCACCACCACTCCTTGTTGGAGGCATCCACAACTTCGATGACATCACCAGCTTTGAAACCCAACTCCTGGTCATCCATAGTGACATGGTCCCAGAGTGCTTCGGCATAGACCACACTGCCATCGCTGATCAGCTGTGGCGTGACATAAATGGCAGTTTCAGCACAAAAGAAACCGAAGAATGGCATTTAAAGCACATCTACAGCTGACTCTGAGAAAACATTTGAACCCTGTATGCAGAACTTAGTCACATAAATCTTAATTTTCCTTGTACTATACAGTAGCCTAGTCATTTATCAACAACAATTTCTACATGTTACAAGTTACTTTCTTGTAAATTACATTAAATTAGTTGCAGTGAAGAACATAGAGACACTGAGCTGTTTTGAATAATTTAGCAACTGGTCTACACGACTAATTTATTCATGAAAATGTTGCACATGTCAAAATTGCACATACCAGGATGTTACTTTCCATTACTTTAAATGAGAAAATTAATGATACGTTATCAGCCATCCAGAAAAACCTCATAACAACCTTCCCAGATAACTCCCACTGGCACAGCAAACAGAGGATCGTCCCGCTTTATGTATGAGACTAAAATGGAGATACTCCATAAACACGTAGAAACAAAGGAGCACGACTCATCAAACTGTGTGGGTATTTGAAAAGTATGTTCCTTACAGGTTGCCGTACCGCACAGTATTATGCCACAGACAGTGTTGTGCAGGAACAGGCAACTCGCATAACATGGCAACTTGGAATGTCTTGGTTTCTTGCAAACTTCTGGCGCTGTGTTGTGACTCTGCACTATAATGGGGTGTTTATTGCAAAGCTGGGAGCTGCTATTAAAAGCGTAGCTGCATTATAGCAAAATTGTGTATATCGGGGCTGCATTTACTGAGATTTACCTGCATATTTTGATCTAGATGAAAATAATTATTGTGCTGAGGCTTCTGTCCAAGGTAACTTAGAAGGCATAGTAAGGTAAATAAAATGATTTACCCATTTATATCACGGGGTAGTTTTTATTTATAATTAAACTGAATTGTAATTCAATGTAAGTACCTTGCTCATGGGTACTAAAAAGTGGTTGGGGATTCGAAAGCAGGATATTCACAGAGCAAGGAGACATCTGTCCCAAATATGCTACCTGCTGCCCCCATAACACACATAAATAATCTGATTTGCTCATACAAATACGGCCAGAGCACACGCCCAAAAGCAGAGTACTAGGTTGAGGAGGACAGTACAGTAATAGACTTGAGGACAGGATCTTGGAGCAATGGCCTCTTCTAGTAACCTGTCATGACAAAGGCAATGCAATCCGTTGCTAAGAAACACACCCACGGATGCTCATCTCCCCTCTGCCTTCCCCCATGGATCATATTATTATGTAAGCAAGCACAGAAAGACCTACACAGATGGAATTCAAAACAATAACAAGGGGAAAAATACTTTTGAACTGGCACACAGATTCAGTCAACTGTGTACAAAATTCAGCATCACACAGATAACAGGCATCCACCAGTTCCGTTTTCGATTTCCATTTAATGTCCTTCACTGGAATTTTACATTTAGATACACTTGTACTGCCAGAGCAATGGTGGAACATTTGTACCCACCAGATTATTTTGTAACAAAAAAACTATTATTTAAAGTAAAGAAATTAATATTTATGCATTATACTGAACATCAAGATCCTTGTACATTTTTGTGCCTAACTGGGTCAAACACATCCATCAACCCCCATGAACAGAAAAGAAAACTCTTCTCTGACCAAAGATGGACGATGCCACTTATAGTTTGTTATCCAGCCAACATGTCCCTGAAAGCCCCTCTGTCGGACCCCCATCCCAACTTTCACTTAAAGTACACTAGCAAACATGATGGCCCATGCGACCCTGAGTCAGATCCTTCTCACCCCCCGTGGCCACGATCTTAGTATTTTTAGCCTCCTTACATACGAATAGCATATGTTGTTTATACTGCCTATATAGCAACAACCCTCCTCAACCACCCCTCACATGGATCTTCTCACTCTCAGGCATAAAACACACAAAACAGGCACATTTTAAAACTTTAAACGAAGCAGCAACACTGAAGCAGCGGTTTAGCAGTTGCCTCCACGAGTGCTGCTGTCCTCTTTACCTGTTGTCCTGTCCCCATCATGTGCGATAACATCCACTTCTGCGGTCTGCTCTACTGAAAAGCCAGCAGGAACATGAGCACCACGTTGATGATGACCAGCAGCATCATGATGGCAAACACCACCACCTTCTGTGTCTCAGGGTGCAGGTTGCAGCGAAGCAGCGTGTGGAGCAGGCCCAAACGGTGGCGTGCCCGCTGGGTGCTGCGAGCCATGCTTCCCAGCAAACCCGCCCCACGCGGTCTTCACGCCTATAATCTCAGCTGTGCCCTCCACCTGCTACCTCCCTGTCCGTCAGAGTTGGCCCACACTGCTTCTCAGCATCCCCTTTGGGCTAGTCCTCCCGTACTCTGCTCCTCATCTCCCTCCTCCGTGCCTCTTCTGGCCACACACCACTCTTCCCAGTGCCCACACTCCTCCACTCCCGACGCAAGCGATGCTTCCAGACCCAGACACACCTACATAGTTTCTCCTCTCTTCTGCCGTTTTAAGGGAAACGCACAAGAGAAAAACGGATGCCGAGTCTGCTTCAGGCAGCAGCGATACAGCCGTCCATCTCGCTCCCAAAATTGGTCTCTCTGCCCCCCCCCCCCCCCCCCCCCCCCGCCCCCCCCCCCCCCCCC
>UFQX01000253.1:428831-541408 GCA_900497675.1 Arapaima gigas
GCTCCCCCCCCCCCCCCCCCCCCCGCTGAGGACAGCCAATCAGGAGGCAGGGCTTTGTGGTGTATCCTGGATACCAGCATAGCTGAGACTGGCCTTAGCAGCCCAGGGGAGTCTGAGGGGGAGGAGGCGATGCAGACAATGCAGTATAATAGATCTTAAAAGCTGCTCTCTGGTAGAACGCTGTTGGCAGATTTGTCTGCCCGGTGCTCCTACTCCCTTGCCGGACCACCCTAGTATTAAATGCTGATGTCCTGATTGACAAAAATGTGAAAAAATTAGACGATTAAATATAAAAACATTTCCATTTTAGCGGAGGTGCTGGAAAGATCATGAATGTTGCGCAGCGTGATAGATTTGTTCACTGAAAGGTCATTCAAAGATGCTGAGAGCTGCAGGCCGAGAACAGGTCACGTTCCCTGGTTGTTCAAACTGTGGTTTCATTGTTATCAAAACAGTAGGGTTCTTTATACCTGTTTCTTTGGAGCCGATTTCCAAACCAATCACCTCTGCAGTGGTTCTGATAACCCCCCTTAACCCCACAGCATGTTACAAGAAGCCAAAGTCTTATCTCTGCTGCGCAGGCAGGTGAGCAGGTGCATCTCAAACGATTCCTGAAAATTCAAGATCATTGAGAACCCTTCATGAAATGCACGCCGCCCTTCTGTCTCCTCTTGATACAAACAGGCGTACACACACTTTTGATACAGAAAGGTACTATTCCGAGCAATTTTAACCAGTCCGGTTAGGAAAACTAAAATGATACATTTTTGAAGGTACTGGAATTATCCAGTTTATGTCCATCTGTCTGTCCATCCATCCATCCATCTGTCGATCATCATTTGCCACATTTCCTGGTCAGGGATGTGGTAATCCAGAGTTTTTCCAAAATTGCTGGCCACACACACACACACACACACACAGACGTATGCAGTCGTCCCTCGATTTACACGACTGTATACGTATGAATGAAAAGACGGTAAATCATGGGATGACTGTACATACATATTTTCATTTACTATGGTCATATCCTAGATATTTACATAATGTTACCTATAAATAAATCAAAAGAGACTTGTTGTATTAAATTTTTTCTGATTGTGTAGATAAGTTGAACAGTTGAAAATAGCCTGTTGCTGACAAATACTGGATATGCCCATATCATGCACTGATCGACGGAGTTGCAAGAGGGGATGTGGAGACGGCAGTGTTTTATTTTCACAAATTCTAAGCGATGAATAAAAAAATTATAATTTGAAAGTTTAAGGAAGAAGCACTTAATAATTCGAGAGCTGCCCCCGCCCCCCGGCATTTAGCATTGTATAGGAGTTTTGAAGTCAATAAAAAACACATAAAAAGTATTGGAGTGAAATTTTTTGGAATGACGCCGGGCTGTATCGCGTCTTCGCTTGTTTTCAGTAGAGGCCGCAGATGCTACAGCGCTATATTAGACAAGTGGTTTTTTTTCTCCTAACTGTATTAAGTAGAGGGTAGAGTTTCCAGTGCAGTGATTTATCTAAAGACTCCCATGTGGAACCACGCTCAGCAGAGGAAGGCGTTGTCAATCCCACACAGCTGGCCACATAAAAGACGAGGTATGTGGCAGAAGTACCTCATTGATGGCTAGTTGTTCCCCTCCTCCGCCGGGGTGGCCAAAACGATGTCCAGAGCCCTGCAACTCCTCATAGAGCTCCTCCTCGCTGCCCGCTTCGTCCCCGAGGCTGATTCTGTCTGTTGCTCCATCCGGAATCACCATCGCTGGGAGGGACAGAAACAAAATCTGCCGTGAGGACGTTGTTTAACTACCTCCTCCCCGAAAGCAGTCATGAAATGTGTTTTTATTTTTTTGTTGACAATGTAGCTAGACTGACACAAAAATGAACAAACAAAAAGGTGAAAAATACGATCAAATAAAAACATATAATAGTTCTTTGCTAGATAATTTACTTATACACCTGTTCAGAAGCTTGTCAGATCTTCAGACCAACTTATTACAGTACGAGAATGCAGATCACTGTCGAAGAGTGTCAGTTACCTGGTGTAAATGGGAACAGTGCTGGGTCATATAACTTGAAAAGATCAGGATAGTTTTCTAACCGTATGTAGTAAGAATTGTATTTAGAAATAGATTCTCAGAGAGGCTTGAAAATTAAACAAAAAAAATCTATAAACACCTTCATTTACTCACTTTCGATCCAAAGCAGTAATTATTATTTCAACGTTTTTCACGTAAAACCTAAAGCAAAGCAAAATTAAACATCATTCCATTGTTACATTTCGGCACACAATGAAATCTCAGTGGTGGGAGAGCCAGCATTTCGATGGCCGCAGGCGTCTGCCGCACAAAAACATTCTGTGTCTAAAAATAAATTGGGCCGACGGTGCACAGTCCCGGCACAAGTCCTGCCCCCTTCTTTCAACTGAAGAACAGGTGTTGATAACTTTACCAGGAGCGTGAAGGTGAGGACAGCAAGGAACGTCTGCCGAGTACGAGATCGTACCGCTTGCAAGTGTGTCCTCCTGGCATCCCATTGCCCGCTCTTCTGCGTTTGTCAGTTTTTCCACTAAGCGGCGCTCTAGCAGAAGGGTCCTGCGCCTGGCGCACCGTGCGGGTGGTCAAGGGCATCTCTCCAACTATGGAAGGCTTCTTGTTTGTTTCTGCTGAGCAAAGCAGGGGGCAAAGACAGGCTCCCCTGCAGTGGCTACTGTTTGTCACGCTTGTTCTGTAATGGACCAGCTAACTAACGGAACAGTTCATTTATGCGCTCCAAGAAGTCCTTTCCACGACTGAATTTATTAATGCAATTACAATTATTTATTTAGATGATGCTTTTCCCCAAAGCAGCTTACAATGTTAAGGTACTTACAGTGTTGTACCCATTTGTACACCAGGGTAGTTTTTACCAAACTAATTTAGGATAAGTACCTTGCTCTACGGTACTACACCAGGAGGCACCTGCTGCCAAAAATATTATTATTATTATTATTATTATTATTATTATTATAGGAAGTCAGGAACTCATCTGCAGAGGTTGAACTGTGGCAGAGCAAGATGCTGCTCTGCTATATAGTCACCTCGCATGCAAATGATGTGAGATTCAAAGGTGTGCAACAGGTGCTCACAATCACCTCCGTCTGCACCATCAAGACTATGAAGCGGGGGCTTCCACTTTGCTATCTGTCTATCTATCTATCTATCTTGTTCTTATTCTGGTTTTATAACACAGCCGCAGATGCAAAATGCAGAAAGAGGTAGGACAGATAAAGCGTGCTGACATAATCCCTTTGAGCTCCTCTATGTGGGTTAGTTGGTATTACGAGGTCAAACACAGTCTGCAGTACTACTCGATAAGCATTCTGGCCCTGGGGGTTGCAGTCAGCTGTACAGATTATATTTTCATTACCCGCCTCTGGCTCCGAGTGGTACAGCACGTGGCACCTGAGTCACGAGCACTCGGCGGGAGATGGTGTGTCTATGGATAGCTTGAGTAGCCAAACAAAAGTAAAAGTGTTTGTAATGTTACTTGTGCACAAACAAACAAACAAACAGACCAAAGAAATATATAAAAACAGGGTAAAAAAGCTACTCGAGACCTTTATTTACCTTTAGTCACGTTGATTCAAATGAAGTAAATGGATAACAGTGCAGTGAGGGTTGGCAGTATAATCCGCAGCTGCCGTTAAGAAGGTGCCCAAGGTACGAAGGGATCACATATGTACATATACTCCCAGGGATGGATTTAATAATTTTGGCGGCCCTCATCCATCCCAATTCTCATCAATCTTGAATCCATAAAATAATTATGTGCGCAGTAATTTGTGAAACGTAAATTTGGCATTATTTTTACTGTTAAATGGTACATTGGGTCTTTACACCACACACCTGTTTAGGGGGGAGGAGGAATGCCACATGAAGAAAAAACAAAGAAGAAAAGCTGCGTGTTTGAGGACCAGGAGTGCCATGCAAAAACAATGCAAATTAACATGTGTTCGTGCACCAGTAAGGAACACTTTTCTGCCCTTATACACACACACACACACACACACACACACATATAATATGCCCTTATATATATGTGAGACAACTGTCTGTATTTCATTGTCAACAAGACCAAGAAGATGATGGTTGACTTCAGAAGTATTCAAGGTGCTCAAACTCTGCGCATTGGTGGTTGGCAGTGGGGACTCATTCACTGCTTCAAGTTCTTGGGACTACAGATCATCGAGGACCTCTCCTGGTCCCACACCACACATCCCACCTGGTAAAAAAGGCTCAACAGCATCTCCACTTTCTGAGGAGACCGAAAAGAGCTGCACTACTACCTCCCATCATCATCACCAGCCTCAACAGATGTGCCACCCGCTGTCTCCAACCAGGGAGTTCTACAGCTCTATTGCAGCCAAAACCATCAGGCCCAGGAACAGCTTCTTACCCCAGACTGTCGGACTGCTGAGCTCCAACAGCTCAGGACTGACCACCACCACCTTTGCTGCCCATGACCACTGACTGCTTACACATTTACCCTACATTTACATTGTATTACCATGTATAACGCAGTGTGACACTAAATGACTGTATTTATCACTTGGTTTTTGCGTCTGTTTTTTTTTGTAATCTGAATGAGCTCTGAGTTGAGGTCCAGGTAAAGCAATGTGCAAGAATAAACTGTCATATTGTTTGTCTACATAAACTGGTTGGTTACCGACCAACGAGACAAAAAAAATGTTCAGATCTCAGCGACCAGCGAAAGTGCTTCTCATCTGCAATGGTTCAGCGTGGCATCCCTGGTCTCCCAGCAGAAAAGCAATTAGAAGAACAACGCAAATGAGTAACGGGCAAAGGAATGTGCTGATTCGAGAAGAAAGTTTTAATTTGCATTTAAATGTGGGCTGAAGATATTTATTTATGTGCCCATCAGTACGCTGAAGGCTTTCTGCATTGTTTCATTGCTTTCCCTTCACTTCATTGTTTGATGTTTCGTTTTCCAATTTAGCTTTTTCGTTTTCCGTTCTGACCTGCAAAAGGTGTCCGGTGACATCATTACCGTGTCGAGATGCTGGAGGTTCTACTAAAGACACGCAGCGCTTTCTATCGACTCCTGCACGTTATATCACATTTTAACGGTGTCAGCACTTTAACATCAAGCCTTCGGTGCTTTTAATTCAAGTATTTACATAATTCATCTTTAAAATTATGATGCTGAATTCGTCAAACCCATGACATAACTAATACAAATATTTGGGGAAAATGTTACTAGAAAAACCATGAAATGAAGCCATAATTTTGTAGAGTTTAGGCCTTTAAATTTATTGTGGGGTAACAGGAGAGGATGTGCGCCTAAATAAAATCAAAAAATAGAATCACTAGACATTTTAAGTGTTCATTTGAAATAATGCAAAGAATATTTTTTAAAAAATTATGAATTATTTTTTATATAATTCTAATTTTTAAATAGCTATAATTAGAATTATTTTTATAACTTCATTTTTCCACAACTTTTTATTTTAAATAAAAGCAAGAATTAAAGAGTTGTTACTGTACAGTTCTGAGTGACACCCGAGCAGAAAATGAAGATGCTTACAAAGTGGCTGGACAAAAGCGCAGGTTGCTTTTAGGAGCAACATACCTGGTGTGACTGCTTGCTCTTAGCTGGATTTAGATGGTTTTGGGGCTGCGGATGATGGAGAGCAAAAGTGACAGACTGAAGCACCACTCGGTGCATTTCCCCCCCGCAGGGTGGACTGGCGCCGGCACCCAGCCACTCCTGCACCCTTTGCCGCTCCAAGCGGAACAATTACTGCCGGAAATAACACAGGCGAAGGAGCTTTCATGCTGATGTCCCTTCATTCCTTTCACTGCCACCACTTACACCTCCCCCACACCCCGTGTCCCCATGCCTTGGTCTCTTGTCCTCCCCTACATGACAGCTTTGGGTCAGATCTTCTCACCACACAGTGCATACTATGCAAAAGAAAGAGGCCAGAGCTGGCGCCACGCCACGACCAAGCCTTCCACTTTGGCGTAGAACTATTATCCTCTTGTCTCACCTGCAGGTCATAAATATTCATTATGGGCTGAAACATAAGCATCCTGATAACCCCGACACAGCTTTTTCTAAACACTACAGTCCAGGCTTTCCAACTGGCCACCTGGGAGGGTGGTACTGCAGTACTTATATCTGCTGCTTTTGGGCTCCGAGGTTGCAAGTTTGAATCCCGCCTCTTTCTCCAAGCGTCCTTGAGCAAGACAGCTATTCTGAATTTCTCCTGAGAGAATGATTTAGTCGCACAGAAAAAAACAGCTCATGGTAGATTGACACTGTAAGTCAGTTTGGAAAAGATGTCAGTTGTTGTTTATGTTCTGGTGTCACTTTGCAGGTTTGTCCCTTTCCTCCCCCTCTGTTTGTCTCTCTACACCTTTATTTCTTTCTCTCTCACCACCTTTCTCCTTTTTTCTACCACACTGGGTCATGTGTGCTTCTTCAAGTCGTTTCCAACTTTCCGACAAGGGTTGGGCTATATAAAAGGTTTAACATATTTTATTTAAAATGGAAAAAAAATGTTATTTAAATATGCAGTTGAATAAAATATATACATTTTATTATGCATATAGATAAATGAAGTGCCCAATAAACCCTTCATATTTTAATATATGTGATGTAATGTTAGGAGCATGTTAAACTATACATTAAGTTGTTTGCAAAATAATGCATTTAGGGCTAAATAGAATATTTTTTATAATAGTTTTGCTTGGCATGTATCGTTGTTGCCAGTTAGAAAATTGACGCTCTACTGTATTTGTAACAGGGAAGGGGGTGTCAGTTAGTGTCCCCGCGCTGAGTGCCACCAACACTAAGGCAAGTCCTGCCCATGGGCTATTGACGCATCACCTTGGTAACAGATCGGTAGAT
This sequence comes from Arapaima gigas, assembly GCA_900497675.1. Classification (NCBI taxonomy): domain Eukaryota; kingdom Metazoa; phylum Chordata; class Actinopteri; order Osteoglossiformes; family Osteoglossidae; genus Arapaima; species Arapaima gigas. Next base: position 435,740 of record UFQX01000253.1, read on the forward strand.
GGCAGAAGGGGTGGCAGAAGAAAGCAGGAACCAAATGAGCCACGACAATCCAAAGATGTTTCACGGGATATGCCAAGAACATATGCCTCCTTGCTCTGAGCCCTCAGTTTACCCTCAGCCGATTCTACCGAATCAGCTTAATCTTCAGCTCCGTTTTTACAGCGGCTCACATGATGGAATGAAGCTGAGCGCGTGTCACGTTCAACACACCCGCTTGTTCCTCACACGCTGTGTCGGTTGCGTCTTGGAGTTGACTGCTTTCTTTTTCAGAATATTAAAAAATAAGTGAGGACTATTTCGCTGTTTGTCAAACAGCCTGCCGGAAGAGGTCACTTCTGGACTAACATTTAGTCTGGTTTTAAGTAACTGTACTTACGCAAAATCCCATAAATTGACTTATTCTAAAAGGTAACAAGAAAAATGATAGAACAGTAGTCGTGCTGCTTCTGCTAAAGATCTATTCCTGGTTTTTTCAAGCCAGTCTTAGGAAAACAAAATGTAAATAAAATTAGTCAAAGTGTTGAAAATATTGGAATGAAAAACACTCAGAAAGAAACCATAATGAATGAAAGATGAACCATGTAGGGGTTACAGCCCTACAGTACTGTCGGGCCTCTGTGGTTCTACAGGACAGTACAGTACTACAGTACTATACACTGACTTGCCAGTTTGCTGGGGACCCTCTATGGTTTCGCACAAATTATACATTCCAACAAGTCACACATCACTTGACACTGATATACGGTATAAATCAGGCAGGGCGCAGAACGACTGACCTTGGTGACTTTGAACAACGTACGACCCTTTGGTGCTAGGTGTGCCGGTCCTGGCATGTCCCAAATGGTTTTCCCTGAGCTTTTCATCCATGATTGTTTAAAGAGGTTATGGAGAATGCAAAAAAGCAGATAAAAAAAGTAATCGTAAGCAGCAATCCTGAGGCAAAAAAAGCTGTGGGACCAAGGGGTCGAAAGGAAAATGACCTGAACCGCGTAAGCAAACAGACAGACAGCACGCAACCAGTCGGGTCACATCTGAATATAACAAGTCATCTCAGACTGCACCAGTTTTTAGACTTTGTCTTGAATATGCTACAATGGCCAAAGACCACGTGAGGTGCTGTCAGTGACCAAGAAAGTATGTCTCCAGTGGGCACTGTGGCGTGAAAATAGATCATTAAAGAGTGGAAAAAACATAGACTAGAACTACGAACAGTTTAGGCCAGTGGTGCCAGTGTGATGGTGCGGGGAATGTTTTTCTGGCACACATTAAGGCTCACGATACCCACTGAAAGATGACTGAATGGCACATAGAATTCCTGACCAAGTTCATTCTTCTTCAAGGCTACACTTTCAGCATAATAATGCACCGTGTCAGAAGGCACATATCCTCACTGAACGGTTCTAAGGAACCTGACAGCATGTTTTCAGTGCTTTTGTGGCCTCCACTATCCCATGCCCGTAAATGTGTCAAGCATCTTTGGGATGAGGTAGAAAGTGTTCTTCATAGCCAGATTGTGCAGCCATCTGATTTGCAGACCGATGCAAGGCAAGCATTTCTCTATGGTACAACATTCCTGAACAACGCATCGAGCTTCTTGTAGAATCCATGCCTACATGAATTCATGTTCTGAAAGCCAAAGGAGGCTCAGTACGATGCTTGATAGGTGTAACTTACAAACTGGCAACTCGGTGTATAACCAAACAGTAACACTGTTGAAAAATTGGACAATGAACAATGATTTTGCTAAAGAACTTGGCAGAAGAAAAAGAGCAGCTTGGAAGTCTTCAATCAAATTAAAAGCACAATAACAAAGCAGAAACTAGATGTTAAACCAAGACCCTGGGCGTACAACAGCTACATCCTGCGACTCTGGCAGTGAAACAAGACATACCACATTAGCCATAAAAAGTTCCTTCGCCATCCTGACAGCAATAAAGCAAATTTATTACATAAACAAAATGGGTTACAATAGACATTCAAAAACAACAAGAAAATCAGGCCTCAGAAATTCAAAAGCAGAAGAGATGGGTGCGTTACAAAGCAAGAAAGAAAGCATGAAAGACAACAGTCGGTCGCTTAGCGGTATCTGAGAACATCAGATGAAAAACACAAAGACAGGAACACCTTCTTATCAATGAAGAAAGTGAAGGACTGTTGAAGAGAGGGAACTATGACATCACAACAAACCGCAGTCTTTGAGAAATGCAGCCTGAAGTCAGGGGTTAGACATACAAACCTTTTCAAAAACTATCGTTCATTTTCAGTATTGTGAGATATGCATAGAAACAATTTCAAAATACCAGACCAGCAGGTAGAACCCTCTACTAAGAGGTTGAGTGAAAAGTTTTGAGAGCCCCTATCATTCTGCATGGGCTGGGGATGTTTTCCATTTCAAAGTACCTTTTGTCACACTTTATAATCTCCTCACAGTACTCCAGAGTGCTCCAAAAGTCATGCATCAACAATTTTGTTACCTCATCTTCAAGGCAGTAATTTTTCCCTCTTCTTACCTCTTCATCAGGTCATAAACGGCAGCAGGTGGTCTTCCACATCAAATGTCATCGCTCAGTCTTTTGATAAAGTTCTTGAAAACTGGCTACTACCTGAATAACACTGTCACATCTCTATTGCACAGTAGAAGAAATGCCACTGATGGCGCAATACTATCTCTCTTTTTCCCCCTCCATATGAATGAAAAAACATCGACACATACTATATATTCCTGCGTAAGACGGAATGATGGCACAGCAAGTTGCACTAGTGCCTCGCAGCATGTGGGCTGTTTGGCTGTAGATTACGATCCAGCTCAGCGTTTGCGCAGTTTGCATGCTTGGCCTGCGTGTGTGCGGATGTGTTCCCACAGTCCAAAGACATGTGTTTCAGGCTAATTTTCCACTCTAAATTGCCCAAAGTGTGTAAAGGTGTGTCTATGGCCACCCTGTAATGGACTGGCATCTCTTCCAGGGTGTGGTTTCCAAACCTGTTGCCTGCTGATTCCGGGAGAGGCTCCAAAGTTCCGTATAGCCCCTAATAAGGGTCTAACCCTAACCCTAATAAGGTGTTTGTCGGAAAACTTCTTTTGGTGGTTGCGGATTGCTGCAAAAGACTGTGTAGTGAAGGTGCTGGAAGCTGCAGAAATGTTTGCCATGTTTGTGGGCTCAGCAATGTACAGAAACAAATCAATTTACCAGGGCTACAGAGGGGCTGTGAAAGGACGTATCGACCGGTTCTCTCCCCCATACAGTCACACTTTCTCCAGCCATCGGCAATTAATCTCCTGTGCGCTTCTATCTGAGACTGTCCTGCTTTGTGAACAGTGAAACTGTAACAGTCCAGTGGACTTTGTTTTGTGCCCTTGTATTACAGGACCGGTATGATAAATGTTTGACCTACTTGATATATTATTCCCATGAAAGTACATTTGCATTTATTGTTTTAGCAGATCTTTTTCTCCTGAGCGATGCACGGTAAACATAAATGATGACACAGTTATAGATGCACATATGGGACTGTCAAAACACAGTCAGTTTGTTCCATACCACAGTTTTTTTTTTTTCCTCACACATATTACATGAGTTGCTGCTTGCAGGATTTTTAAGAAATACAAAGGTGACTGGGCCAGATGGTGTGATGCAAGTTTATTGAGCACTTAGGAGATCAGGACAGAAATAATCTGAAACAAAGGGGTTTAGAAACCCTTTTGAAATACTGAAAGTGATTTAATGCTTCTGCAGGACAGGGGGAGTTCATTCCACCACATAAGAGACAAAACTGAGAACCTACAGACTTTCAGTTTTGGACCTCTTATGTGGTAGGCACAAATCTCTTACCACCTCAACAGGCTGTGGACTACAGTGATCCTCACTTGGACAAGGGGCTACCAACAATGGTTGAATGGACAGATGAAGATTCAGCAATTCCTTGGCATCTGGACTCTATATCCAAATTTTTGTGAGCCTTGAAAATGAATACCTATATATTGGTATCCAAATGAAAACTTTTGCTATAACAAATTTTCATCCAAAGCCTAACAATAATAAAAAACAAAATGCGAATAAAAATCAAAATAAATGTAAACAATGCATAAATAAAAACTGCGTAGAATCACGCAGTGCACTGTAATAAAATAATGCTGCATGTATTGTAATAAATTCTATTGTTTACTTTTACAACTTTATCCAGAATCAGACACGTGTGTTCAAAGGTGTTATCAACTGTTTCTGCCTGTTTCACTTTTTCTGAACCTGCTGCACATTTGTTGTGCATTTCGTGTCATAAAAACGAAGCTATTTATTTAAATGTTGGAAAAAAAAAAACAGAACCTACAGACTTACATAAAAACACAATAAACCTACATACATAAAAAGTTACACACAGGACACAAACACACAAGCCGCTTGACACATATCAGGAAACTAACTTCAATGTTAATAAAGCTTAGACGTTGCACCATTTGTCATATTATGAATAAAAAGACATTTTGGGCTGATTTTTAAAGCACAGGAGTAGGAGAATGTGAAACAAGCCAGAGGGGAAGTGAGTAGATTTCTGTTTTATGTTCATTTAAAGGTCCTAATGAGTCACAGCGTGTGGGTAGGGGATGGATTGCACGCGGCCATTGGAGCTAAACACTAAGTTGCAGTTAGCAAAACTGTACCCCTGCTCCTGATGTCTAGGGCATTGTGCAGTTCCAGAAGGACGTCAGAGCTCTTTCAACTCTTTCACACATTTAGTCATAAGTAAGTGCAGTGCTATTTACATCCGTGTGTACAATGTGCCTTTGTTTATCCTTAAAGTGCTTTTAATCCCCTAAATGAACTGGTTGCCACGAGTTCTTTCAGCCACAGTGCTATCTAGGTTGAGTGCATAAAACAAGCGCGTTTAGGGGTCCTTCCTACCAGCAGCCATTTGCCTTCATGATGTCACCCAAAGACTTATCGACTGTTAAGCTGTTCTGCACCAAAGGAACCAAATGACCTCGGAATCAGTAAAATGTTGTTTCGCTCGCTATAACTGTCTTCTGTTATTTGTTGTTTATTGGTCTTTTTTATATTTCGCACCTTGCTATTTGTCTGATCACTAGTATGAAAAACGACATGATGTATAATGCATACGAGATATATAGAAGCAGTTTCGACAGCGGAACCGTAGGCCCTAAGGCTCAGTCCGGTGCAACTCCCACACAGTGTTGGTAAAAGGCTTTAACAATATCAAGCAGTACGTTGCGCTGCACTGGCTACTTGCACAAATTTTAACATCCTCTTCAACTTCAAAATTTGTGCTTGACAGTCCCTCGACAGCACGTTTAACCGAGTGGTCATTCTCATCCGAAAATAAGTGCTATAAACATGTCTGAATCACAGTCATTTTACCAGTTATACGAGGTTGTTCTTTAATGCCATTTTTTATCATGTCGTTCCCAGTTTTTTTTTCTTCAGCAGTTTTTGCTGTTGGATTACGACGGGCTCAGAAGGGATCATAAACCAACTCCGCACAACTCTTCTGTCCTAAGTAGCATTGCTTTCCCATACAGACTTCTAGGGTGTATTGAAATGAAGGGGTCAGCCACTGGGGGTATGATTTGCGGAGTCAGTTCAAAACAAGAGGGCATAAAAGGCAATGATTTAAGCTAATATATCTGTCAACAGATGAGCTATGTCAGCACTCCGGCCATTTTACAGTGCGGGAGTACGGCTGTTTTGTGACGGGTGCAAGGAAATGTTGACCATCCCGAGTCAATGATCATGGGAATGAGAAGAGAAAACTCCACCCACTTTGTTCTGGAGAAGCTGTAAACTCCCAGTTGCAGCCTCCCTGCCACCCCTGTCATAGGACGGCATTTTTGACTCAAAAGAAAGGAATTTATCCACAAATTGACCAATCTGTTGGATGTTTAGCTGCATAATAAGGGCAGGGTTAGCCCTTCCCTCAGCTCCTTTAAGTCTCCCATTCTCCTTAAGGCTTTCAGTTGTCGGTGGGGGGGTGGGGGGTAAACACACCTTCATTCTACTTAAGGCCTGTGGTTGCCACAGAGCTTTTAAAAAATTTGTCAGAATTCAACAGGGTTGAGTTTTTTTGCTGTGTAGGGTGTTTTTTTTCTCCCGGAGTGCAAGAAGTCAACAGATGTGGAATCTGAGGTTATATGTCCAGTACAACAGACCACTATAATTCCCTTTACATTCCCCAAAATCGCACAAGTAAAGAGACACTCTTAGTTGAATTTGCAGCAACAAGGTTTGGGTTTCTTTATCCCTCCGGTCCACCGGGCCATGCTTATTCCTTCAAAGTACTGTCACTAGACATCTTTCACCTAGCGCTGAATACCTGTTGGAATGATGTGCTGATGTGCTCTCTTTACAGGTCAAGGACTGTTGCACATTCTTTCAGAGAAAACAGTTAAGACTGAGGAAGCTCAGAACTCAAAGTAAGTTTTTTTTTTCCCCAGTGGTTATTTAAGCAAAGAATATTTCAGCCTCGGTCTTTTATTTTTGTCAACTGCAGTACAGCAGGAGGGAGAGCCGTCTCTGAATGTCCTCTGTGCAAGAGACGGACCACTGCACGTCAAAGAGGCTTACATTGATGTCATTTCATGTCATGTTGTGATTCTAATGCCTGTATGTCGCTGGTGGCAAGGAAACAGCCGAACGGCAGCAGCAGGGCAGTGGCAGTGGGGACAACAGTGGCTTAGGGTCAAAGGTCAGTGAGTGGTTTGAAGGAGCGTTTTTCCAATTTCAGGCCCTGCTTTGTACTTTTGTTATGTTGACAAGACCGTGCAGAAGAAACCCGTGGGTGGATGTGTCGGCTTGAAAGAAAAATTTGACTGTAAGTTCAACTCTGGATGATGTGATTTACGGTTCTTCCATAGTTCTGTCGCTTTCATTCATCTACATTTCTCTACATTTACAAACACAAAAGAACAGCGACAGATGAAACGGTCGGGGGTATCAATCTTCATAATCCCCTTTAAAACAAAAGTTCCCGCAGAGCATCTACTAACCTTCCATGAACCTCACCCAACAACACATACAATCCAAAACGTATTAGAGCAATGTGCCTACAGCGCATTGGAACTCATAAGCAACAGTCAGCGTCTCAAGGGGCCACTTCAATACAATGACATGCGGCAGATAAAGTGTAAAAATTACATGTTGAGACACTTTTGCCAAGCCAGATAGAGTTCACCGGTGGCCTCTCACGTGACCCATTTTCATCTTATATCTAACACGAACATGGTTTCTGCCATTTCATTCTCATTATTCTTCAAGACATCCCCCTACAGTAGTAGACATCTGAACACAAAATTAAGGAAATTCTAATTTCAGCAGTTCACACACAAGTGGTATCATGACAAATAAGTAAGGTACATAAGGCCTATGGCAAATCCCAAAAAGAAGCGTAGACCTTGAGTATAAAAGTTAGTTAGAAGGAGTAAAAAGACGAGGTGATAATCTAAGATTAACAGCTGCTTTATAAAGAATTAAAATGGAGTACCCATTTTGAACCAGAACAGCTGCCTTGAACACCACACAAGGGTTAAAGAAGGAAAGGGAGAAACATGGGAAGCAGAAGCACATTTAGATCTACACATTCCCAAATGACTTGGATTCAGATACGTCAGTTCCATCACCTTTCATCCAACATAACATTCTCTCGTATACCCCCTCCTCTGATCCCTTGCATGTGTTATACAGCAACTATCCAGTTATGCCTTCAAAAAGAAGTTTCAAGTTCCACAGTTTAGACTCAATTAAGTTTAAGAATTCCGTTATTCAGTCAGTTAGTTATGATTCTTAGCCTAGATGGTGGTGTGTTCGGGACAGTTACAGCCCTAAATACTGTACAGCACTTGTTTTGTGATGAGGGCCATTGTGGCCAGTGAAGTGTACTGTGAGTTTTCTATTAATCTCTGAGTTTGTTGTACGGTATTACATTTTTTTTGTCAGCTTTTTTAATCATTGTGTTTTTTTGTCTGTTGTGTAACATGTCTTTGGCGGGTAGAGTTACTGTGATCCAAAAGAAATTTTGGAGAAATTGGAGTTTGGAGTTCAGTTGCATCGCTTACCCCCAGAGACACAGGTAGAAAAAAAAGCAAACCCTTTACCTGATCATACTTTTCCTCCGAAAAAAAGAAATAATTTAGATTTCTTCTGAGAACAATCAATAGCCTTGTTAAATCTCATTCCACAGTATATTCGATACCACGATGACACGAACCGCAACGATGTCCAACGATTTTGCACTTTTTCGAGCGCATTAGCCGACTCCTGAAGCACAGACAACCTGCATGTGGTGGGTAAGAAGATCGATGGTTTGAACTGAGTCTGAGGATTCCAAATGGCCTTCCATAACGTAAGTATCATGACATGTTCTCTGCTGGAAAACACACTGACAAATAGAGCAGTTTAGCTGTAGTTGAGAATCCACGGCTACGCTCAATATGGGCAGTCTTCAGTGAAGACACGAGGGAACGATTTATACCCCAAATCAACAAGCAAGAGCCAACAAACCTAAATACTTTGCCTTTAAAATGATGTCATTCAGTAAATTACTTAAGGAGCTCCTCGCTGCTTCCACTGAAATCCATATAAAATTGTTGTCTTGCAAAGCGCTGTAGTTAGATATGGCTGTTCGAACCAGCGGCTGTGCTATTGATAAATCCTTCATTTTAGAGACTTTTCTGCTACTCTGCTACTCTACTCTATTGATGCTGTAATCGATACTGAAAGTTGATCGCTTGGGTCGTGTGGAACGTACAGTATAGCTTTATCAAGACGATCGAGTCCTGAATTTATAAGCATAGCAGTTGTTTACTCTGTCCTGACTCTATGTTTGCGCTGTCTGTTCTCCACAAGAGCAGACAAAGTAGCTCAAGGGTATTTGGTTTCGTAAACATGACCCATTTAAGTCTCCGTCTTGCTCCTTTTTGGGCTGGATGCTTCTCAGTGCTGTTCCCTTGATGTTCTTGTCCCCTCATTTGGGCAGACAGGTCAGGTTTCGGCAAGGTCGGCGGAAACTGACAGTTCCGGCCTCCACGCTCGCTTCTTCTCAACAACTCTTTCCATAAGTTCGTTGTTAGTTTTTAACGAATACAGTTTTAGCCAAAAGTGACGTAAAACACTTGCGGCTGGTCTTTGTTCATTTATTCATTTTATTGCTTAATAATGTTAGTTTAAAATTAGGCATACTAATGTCTTGAGGTTTAACAGGTAGATTCCTTCTGGGTGATGGAAATGCAAACCGGTTTTTCCATATTTTATGCATTGACGTGTGAAAGAATCCATGTAGAGCTAAAAACCGATGAATGCTCTCAGCAAGTTCCTGCCACATGAAGGGTTCGCTTTGATGCATCAGCCCTTAAGAAGAACAAAGGAACCGTGAGTGATGTGCAAGTGTCTTAGAGAGTAAAGTGTTCACCTGCGAAATACCCATACAGGTTACAGGCATTTGACTTTACGCCCAAGTCTCATTTAACACCCTTACATCAGCTTACAAAACACTTCCTTGCATTTACGGGCTCAGGAATGCATACGGATTTCACCAGCGAAGCTAATGTTAATGCTAATAATGCTAATGCTCATGTTAATAAAAGATCTGACATGAGAATTCACGCTGCGAAAGGATCAAATAACATTTGTACGGCGGCGGAACACCGTGCTGATAAAATAACATCACGCCTCGGCGAAAGGACCTCCTCACCTGTAGAACTGCATGGAAGTGGCTGTGATATCTGGGCACGAATCAGGGCGAAAAAAGAAGAAATCTGAGCGTCGCACATAATCCCTCCTGGCAATGATGTCCTTCAGCATGCTGTCCCTTTTATGACAAACCCATTTTTTTTTGCTTATTCACTGACAAAAAAAAAACAAAGAGCTGATGATTATCTGAATCTTTTGCCAGTGTGCATGTGAGCTTCTGGGAAATCTATAACCCTTAACCTGAACCATTTGAGAGGTCAAGTGACAAAATCAATCTCATCATCATCAACCATATCTTCACAGCACCTTTCTGACCCAACTGGTAAAACTGCTTTGATAGCAACACATGAAAAACTGTGTGTGTGCGTGCGTGCGTGCGTGCGTGCGTGCGTGCGTGTGTGTGTATACACACACACACACACACGCACGCACGCACGCACGCACACACACTGCAAAGGTTCCCAAATGTAACAGCTCTTACTTTTGTAGGCGATGCCTTCCCATTTTCCTGCACGCTTTTGTGTTCTATTCAGTTCAGTAGAATTATTTATTTTTACTGATGACATACAGTATATTCATTCTATACTGCAACCTTCGCAACAAAATCCCTAAAAGCAGCAAACGCAGAATAGTTTTGACTGCGCAGAAAAGCATGCAACAAGTAGCACGAGTCCTGTTTCCGTCGTGATTCCAGGCTGCGGCTTTCTCTGGTGCGTCTTACCCGGTCCATTGTTTCTCGCCAAAAAAAAGCTTCCACGCAATTTTACTCCACAGCCTAACTATCAGACCCAGGGTGGCCGCACTCACATGCGGACTTATTACGTTCCGCCTCTTAGCGTTAAATATTGCAATTATTCGTTCATTTGGCCGAGGAATTTCCACCTATTCACCCATTTGTTCAGTTGGGTTATTCTTACAGGAGTAATTCAGGGTTAGGACCTTAATGAAAAGTACTACACGCGGAGGTGGGAACTGAACCCAGGTCCTTCAAGTCCAAGACAGCAGCTGCAATCCCAGCGTCACCTGCTTTAATTCCAGCCTGAGCTTCCTGGAAATACTGCAGTTCGGATGAACGTAACCATGAGTGTCACATGGCCGTGCAAAGCTGCTGGTTGTAGAGCAGCCATCTGTTTGCCGCATTTGGAATTTTGTTCCGCTGTTTATCTGCTCTCGCATTTTTCTACAGTTGCCCGTGAAGCTTGAAGTTCCAGACTAAAGAGACAGACGGGTCTCCTCGAGGGGGAAGCGAGCCCTCAACACAGTAAAAATGCACCGAAATGCATGCGCCAACATCTGACCAGCGCAAGATGACTGGTTTAAAGATGAACACCCACCAGAGAAATTTCTCACATTCACTTTGGTGACCATAATGATACTTTCTGAAGCTGCCTTATCACAACCTACAGTTCAAGCACAGCCGCAAGGAGGGAAACCTTAAATTATGCTTGTTTTCCAAGGCCTGCACTGTTCAAGACAGTCTTTGTCTAAAGTTCCTCTCAAGAAAATGGCTTTATCTTAAGTATTATACACAATACATAAATGCATCTTATTTAGAACTCTTTCCATTGCCATGAAATGAATAAACACAGTGAATATGCCTAAAAAGGGGGTGAACCTATGTAAGTCCATTCAGTGCATTTAGTTTTGCAGTACAAGGGGGACTGGTGACTTGGTAACCATCATGAAGTCAGCGAAGGGAAAGACGAGCGATCCCCTTTGATAAATTTGCACTGGCACCCGGAAGATTAAATCACGTCTTCTTTTTTTCTAGACCGAGCTTAGACCACCTGTGCTGACCGCTGTAACCCTGTGGTTCTCAGCTGTATTGCGCATTATTTGCATGTTTGCAGTACATTGTTTAGGTCTCTTTGATGCTCTAACTCAGTCCAGTTCTGAAGAAAATGAATAAATAAATGAAATCACCCCGGCATCAGAAAGCCCGAGTACACCCGCTAAGTCGACCCCCTGAGATCCACCTGCTCCTGTCTCAGGAGGCAGCGGCCCGTTGTTGCTGACCTGTGGTGGAGTGCAGGCTTTCCAGGCTCCAGTAGCGGGACAGGATGCCTCGCAAACTGCCACCTTCTAGCACGGTCCCAGGGCTGCTGTCCGAATCGGAACCAGGTGACAGCCCGGTGCTGCCACTCCCACGGCTGCCTCCTGGCAGGGGGACGACCCTCTCGCTGCTCTGTGTTCGCATGCTGCTGTAGAGGCTGGTGATACGCGCTTATGCGCTGCCGCCCAACAACTGACACGGTGGTCTGCTGCTCAGCCTCCACGGAGCCTACAGCACTCTCTCTCTCTCTTTCCCTCTCTCTCTCTCTTCCTCTCTCTCTCTGTCTCACTCACTTTCCCCTCGACACATACACACACACTGACGGAGGAGCACAGACCGGCTCCCTGCTATGCACAAAATGCCCCACAGTGGCACCACTGGGGTCTGCAGCAGGAGGGGGGACTTTCCAAGCACAGCTTCTGCATTTCCGCTATGACTGCCTACCCCAGAGATAGCATTGAAGACCCACCCTCATGCAGCCCCCCCTCCTCGGAGACCTTCCCACCCCTTTCCCAAATGTGATCACAGGACTGGGGGATTTAAGGACTGTTCATTAGAAGCAGCTAAAATGATCTCACTGGGAGTTTGGTTCATGACCTTTCGTGGAACTGACTGAATGAGGCTATCTTCTCCAGCTTAGAGCTTTTGAACACAGAAGGAGCTCACGTCTCCCAGTGTCACACTCCATTCCTCTGCTGCACTTGCCCCAGCAAGCGTTGAGATGATACACCAGACGGCTGTGCTTTTTAAACGTGTTTCTTTACTTTGCACTGTTACTTCAGATTTCTGTGCGGTACCAGCTGGATATTTGCTGAACCCGTTCAGAAAATGTCCTTCAGTCAAGGGCACGTCTGCATGTTGATGTTAAACAAAAGTTAAACAAAAAAAAAACCTCTGACTGACAGGTGGTGAGTTTATCATTGTGAGTCCAGGACTACCTTTATTCACAGTATCCCATGTAGATACAACTTGTTCAAGGCATGTTAATAAAACATGTACGTTCATCTGACCCATAGTGACCTATACGATCAGCAGATGGCATTCTTTGAATTATGTTAGTGCACTGGATTATACTGCACATAAAGATTATGGTTTTATTTTATTTCTATAAAATAAAATCGCTTCGATCTCAGCGATGAGAATCAACAGAACTAAAAAGTCTTTTAAAGCTGACCCTATAAAAACAAATAAGTACCACCCCACCTCTATTTACACTCTACTTGTGTGTAAGTCACTTTTACCACTAAGTCAGCCAGTAAAAATAAAGTAATGCATCCATCCACCCACAGTTTAGGTTCTGTAAAATCCTCATACAAAGCTACAGCCAAACCCTTGCATGTAACACCACAATGTCACGGCGCAGCGCTTTTATTTTTTTACTTTTCTAACTTAAGTCTAAATTCAGATTTGTGTCAAGTTCCTGAAAATACGTCACGCCATCTCCACAACTGCCCACTTGGTGCTACTGAGCAATTTAACACACAAGCAAGTGAGCTTTTGTTATCCAGACAGAAAATGAAAAGGTAACACGTATGACGTCCCCTTAAATTATGTACAAATAAAGACTTTAGCTATACCCACCGCAATAAAGAATACTTCATTTGCAACACGTTATGAACCTTGAACTACATTAAAATAAATAATTTAAAAATGACGGAAAAAAGAATGCAGTACATTCTCAGCTGGGTTCAGATTTTTGACTCTTTAGTTCCACAAATACGCACAACGTTTCTCATGTTCGGCACGAGGCTCAAGCTGCAAACGTTGGAACGGCTCCTCCGTTGTTTCTAACCTCCATGTGCCAACTCATGATGGCATGTGGAAACGCACGTCATTTTTTCCTCCAGTGGATGAAAATTTCACAAAAAAAGGCAAAAAATAAAATTGTTAAATAAAAAAATAAGCAAATGAATAAATTTTGTCAAACTCGAGCAGCTGTATAGGTGTTTCTAAGGGAGTGTGTGTGTGTGTGTGTGTGTGTGTGTGTGTGTCAGCCAGGGTCTGATGGATAGAGGTGAGGTCCTGAGTGGGTCTCCTAAGGGAGGTCCTCCTATTCGATCTTAAGTCAAGGTTGAATGGTGGGAGATAATCGGTTTTATTGTATTACTCTCATGAGAGGGTGGGGTGTAACAACTTTTCAAAACTGAGATCTATCCTGACTTTACTCAAAGGTGACCACTGTACTCCACCGAGTTTCGAAAACTTTCCCCTCTAAAGCCTCAGAGGGACCCCCCTCTCGTAATCTGGCTTTCAACAGGATCTGATTTTTGTGACCTATAATTCTTTAAGCCTTTCAGACAAGGAGATCGAAAGGGTATCAGAGGTCAAAGACATTAAAATTTTTAAAAAACATTTCTTTAATCGCCATTTTGTCTTTCACACAACTGTGTTGTGTGTTTGTGTTTTTTTAATGGGTTTATTTGCATGAGGATGTAAAATGGTTATTCACGTTCAGAACTGCCACTCTGCAGGCCCCTGCTATTCTTTTCCCATCATACAAGTGCCTCCTGCTGAACACCAGAAGATTTTCAAGAGTCTAAAGATCACCATCATCTTCCATGAAACAAGGAAGATGAGGAAGCAATTCTTTTACTCAGGTTGCTTCTGACAATAATTCTAAATTATGAGTGTTTCTTGAGAAATGTTTGCATACTGGACTTCTTAAGACCTACTCAAGACCATGAGAAAATCCAGCGCTTCAACCTGGCAACTGAAGGTCCAATGAGGACAATAACAGGGAAGGAGACAGTTAGGGCAGTGAGTGGAAGGTACTGGAAGGAAAGCTTACCAGAGATGGAGTTGTGCTGCTGCCAGCCCAAACAGTCCAGGCCAACAGGGGTGCTCTGGGAGAAGCAGTGACCTTTGGGAGGTAGCGATGACAATGGTTCCAAGACAGAGAGACAGAGCCTGGTCCGCGCCTGTGTGTGGACCCCCCCCCAAAAAAAAACAGATAGTTATCAAATCAACTATAGTTCAATTTCCCGTCGTGGTTTTTACTTAATGTCACTGCCATTTCAGAGTTAAGGTGTCTATCCCAGAAGCCCAGGGTGTGAGGCTGGGTACACCCTGGAGGGGCTACCAGTCGGTCACAGCTTAACAGCATACACACTCTCACACACACCGTAAGGGCAATTTAGAGTCACCAGTTCGCCTGAAGCAGATGCTTGGATTGTGCAATGAAACTGGAGCACTTGGAGGAAAATTACTCAAACACGGGGAGAACATGCAAAATCCACACCATCTGAGATGAATTCAGACAGATCTCCCAATTCACAACCCACGTGCTGTGAGACAGCGGAGCTATTATCCGCTTAGACGCGGCACGTAACGCCACAAAACCGAGCTGCGCAGTTCTGCTCACCTTAACAGGCACCCTCGCATTTTAGATGTACCGTGTACAACATCTTCCGCAAAATTTGTGTTTGAGCACCAAAATATTTTAATAGGATGTCCAAAGTTGTACAAAATGATGCCTGTGTTGTTTTTTTTTAAGAAAAGAAAAAGAAAATATGACAGACAATGTTTAAGGTCCCTTCCAAGTATTAGGGAAAATACTTCTGGAAAGATGATGTTCGCTTCTCTAGGTAGGTTTGGGCAAAGCTAAGTTGCGTCTTTTTACGTTTGAGTTTTAACAGTGAGAGACAGAGCTATTGCACACGATATGGTTAAAATTCAAGGGTGCCAATAATGTTCATCAGAAATGTATAAATTTAACTTTTTCTGCAGGGGATACACCGGTAGGGTGACTGCTGGAGCATGTTAGTTGGATTCCACAGGAGGAGATTGGTTAAGGTGAACAGCTTCTGATGGTGGCAGAAGAGGCCCAGAGAAGATGCAGAAGTTCAGAAAGTAGAGAAAAAAGTCAAGAATAAGCTGCAAAGAAGGGAGGTGCAGCACAAGAGAACGAGCATCTCATGCAGACTTGTCTTCATTTCCCACAGGTTCATCTTACATCCTGCAGCTGAGCATCCAGCCTCCCCGAGATGCTGTGCGCCTCCCGAGCCAGGCGCCTTTCACGGTTCTTCACCTCCTCGATCCACAGGTCATCCACACAACACAGCTGGCACCTCTGCACCCCTAGCCCAATTTTGGCTGCGACCAGTGCCATGTGCCAAGCTGCTTGCTGGTCTTCTGCATCACGCACAGGTCTTGGCTGGGCCAGAATCTGCTGCCAGCTCTTTCCTTGCAGTACGTTGACCCGGCCATGTGCCTGTGTGGCAGATGTGCTGCCTTCCGTGGTTTGCTTTGAGTGCAAAGCAGACGAGTCAAAATGAGCTTTCAAATGCTGCTATATGCCAGGTTGCGATGATAATAACAATATAACAAAATTATTATTATAACAACATAATCAATATACCTTTTTGTCACAAGGCTACTGGCACTGATAATAATAATAAAGAAAAATAAATATAAATATAAGAAAGATAAATAAAGAAAAGAAGTATAATAAAAGTTTTCTTATTGGATTGGAAAGTAAAAAGTTTAAATATACTTTTTGCATTAGTTAAAAAAATAAATTATAAACTGATTAATTTTGGCAGCCTAATGGTTAGCACTGCCACATTGCATCTGGACCCAAGTTCCAACCCCACCTTCTGCTGTAGCACCTGCTGTGTAAAAATACCCACTCGTATCAATAGGTAAATCACTGCAAGAGGCTCAGCATAATAAAGCATTTTGATAAATAACAAAGTATTTACATGTTTTAACTGGTAAATAATATATTTATAATATAAATGAATTAAAATGTGCTTGTTTTCAGGTACCTTTTGCTACTAACACTTGTGCTTTAAATCTTTTGTATTTAGGTGAGAATTTTGGCCTTTTCAACTGCAGTTTGACAAAGCATTGCTAGATGGCGCCGTCCATACACAGCTGGGAAAGAAAAAGTGCACGCAGAGGACACGGCAAATCCAATAAAAGACTTAAATCACACTTTGCGAACAGGCAGGGGCAGATAGCAATAACTTGGCGACAATTGTTTTCTCTTTCTCTAAGACGGGGAGGAGCATGAAGTTGAGCATAAGGAGAAGCTTACTTTGGCAGTGAATGACCTGCCACAGCTCTGAGCTGTCGTGTCTGAAACAAATCCAAGCCACAGCAGAAAAGGGGGATTAAGTGTGGGTTTTAGCTATTTATACATTAACTGCACAGGATGTGAACTGAGAAAAGGTGAATAGAAGTTCGATGCATCGGGATCATACATGGAGCTGAGAAGTACTACCTAACACTTAGGTTAATCCTTCCTCAAACTTGTTGACGGACATGGAGGTAAGCAGGCTAACCTGGGACTGAGCGTCCAACCCACTGTCTTCTGGTTGAAAATCCATGTCAAGAAGTTTCGTGGACATCAGCGGGGACGTTCTAGGCTTGTGAGTCCGTGGCCTCTCAGGGGGGTCAGTGACTGCCTCTACGCTGACAACTTGTCCTGATAAGGTGTGCGAGAAGGTGTTTGACCGTGAGGGCAAATAGTGGAAACTTTTTCGATGGGTCCCAAGTCGAGGACTCTGGGGTTTGGGACTCAAGGGTCTTGAAGGGCTCTCTAGGCCATCAGCAGAAGCTGAAGACCTGGTTTTTGTAGGTGTGACTTGGCTAGCCGCGGGGGTGGGGGGGTTTGAACTTATCGATAGAGGGAGGGTGGAACCATCCACTGAGATAGCCTCCGGGATTTCCAGGGAGAGTTGGCTGGGGTCAGGACAGAGAATGGTCAGGCCATCAGGAGGCAGCCTTCTCCTCTTCCCCTCTGTCTTGCTTTTCACAGGGGACAATTCTTGTGCAATTCCCTTTTTACTCAAGGGATCAGTGTGGCATGATGCTGCCTTGTTGGTGGGAGACCCAGAGAAGCTAAGCTGATCTCCTCTGGAGTGAAGGCTATTTTCACTTTGGGTCTCACAAAAACACTTAATGTTGTCATCTTCTGGCACTGATACAGTCGGCTTCAACATGTCTGTTTCTTTTAACTGTTTTAATCTCCTCCTAGACTGTTTTTTCCTCGACTCCCCACTCCTTTTATCCTCTCCCTCACTGTCCTTTTCTAGGGTTCGAGATTCAAAGAAAGATGAGAGGGACTTATGTGCCTGGGCAAGCCTCATGCGCAGATTCAGACTGTCTGAGCTCTTGCTCCTTTTGCAGGTCACTTTTTCCTGCGCTTTGGGGATGCTAGAACTGTCCTTCTGCATAGTTTGGACAAGGGCCTCCTCCTGGTGGAAAACACTGTCATCGGTGTCCTCAGTCTTTTTCTCCAGTTTGCTCAACTGTTCTGTATTATGAGACAGATGGAACCTGTGGATGGGAGAGGGTGTTCTGAGCTCTTGACCACCCTCCCCACTGTCCTTGTCTCCCTCTCCTTCTGGCCATTCCAAGGAACACGCCCCCAAATTGCTGTTTTTGTTCTCATGGCCCAAGATTTTACCCTTTCGGAATGAGGGTATCTTGGAAAAAACGGAGAATTTTGAGCTCTTCCCAGGTGAATTACCCTTAGTTGCCTTGTTCCTCACTGCCTTGTGAAGGCTGGTGTTGCTCCCCAGGTGGAAGTAAGCACTGTCATCTGT
The DNA here is from genome assembly GCA_900497675.1 of Arapaima gigas. Taxonomy (NCBI): domain Eukaryota; kingdom Metazoa; phylum Chordata; class Actinopteri; order Osteoglossiformes; family Osteoglossidae; genus Arapaima; species Arapaima gigas. The sequence continues at coordinate 454,039 of UFQX01000253.1, forward strand.
TTCGTCACTGTTGTTGCTGCTGGTAGTATCCAGGTCTTGAGGGACTGCCATGGAACAGTCATGTTTCTCACTGCACATCTCCCTATTAGGCAGTGCTTGTATAGGTCTTAGGTCGTTTGGGTAGAGGGTACAGGATCCCAGAGGAGTTTCTGAATCTGTACTAGATGGGTTCTCCCTTGCGCTCATGAGACGATGGCCTTTGCCCTGCACTGCAGGCTGTCCTTTAGCCTTTACTTTGTTCTCTTTTCCTTCTACTCTGCATTCATCTTCCACTACAAAGGAGTTGTCTGATTCCAAAATTGGTTCAAGATTATTAACCAAGGCCAAATTTAAACTGACATCCTGGCAAGCGCACTGCTCTATGGCCACAGTGTCCTGAACCTGATATAAAGTTCCAGGTTTTTTATCCGAAGTGCTGTCCACATTCCATGTTTCGGGAAAAGAACAAGAATTATCCCCATGCAAATTAGACTTCTTCCTTAACCTTTTTGGTGTCTCCTCATCCAAGCTTTCTGCACAGCATGTCTTTGAGGTAGGATCCTGACCAGCTGCACTGTCTTTGCCTGTTTTTAGCTGCTGCTCCTCCACCACAAACTGCTTAACATCATAACAGATCCCCTTGGCATCGCTGGCAGTGAATCCATTCTCCAAGCAATTCCAAGATGTCTCTTCACTCAAGGTGCAGAGATCATCGCTCTCAATTGACTCAGTGGAGAAAACAGTGCCCCCATTTGGGATCTGCTGCAAGGGACTGAGGTTCAAGGTCAATGTTGTAAAAGCAGCACGAGGTTCACTAGCACCTTGCAAAGAGCTGTACACCTCTTCCGAGAAAGAGGGTACTGGTTCATCAGCCCACAGCTGTCCATCAACCAGAAGTTCCTGCGTAAACAGACCAGTACCACTTTGCTGTGAATCAGTGTTTATGTTGTTGTTGGTGTCAGAATGCAGTTCAGAAGAGGAAGTGGACTTCTCATAATGACTCTTCTCAGGAACACCATTCAGGTCAATGTGATCGATGTTTGACTGCACACGCTTGGCGAAGGCATGAGGCCCCAGTGTAATTTCTATTCTCCTCACTGGAATGTCCTCCAGCTCCAGAGTTGTCAGGCTGCAGTTGGACTCAGTAAAATTTTTTGAGTTTGCCAGCAAATGTGTGCACCTCTCATCTATTTCGCATCTCTGGTTTGATATGGTTTGTGCGTGTTTTTGGCAGTTCAGTTGAAAGTCATCTGCTATTTCAAAATAAATGGCTGTGGGGCTGCATGGAAGCAAATCTGCTGAATTTGTTAATCTGTGCAGTGCAACATGGGAAATCTCTGTGTTTTTTTCTTCTGGTTCTGGGGAAATAGATGTGCTGTCTATATTTTGTTTCTGTGTAAAGGAAACATTGCTAAGGTTATCCTTTTCTTTGAAAAGAGAATTTATTAATTCTGGCCTATCCTTGCCAAATGACGGCTTCGGGGTCAGTTTGGAGGAGTATGACAGTGCACATATGTCAGAGGTTATTACCTCATAGTCTCTATCACCGAGGAGCAGGCAGTGTTTTAGTGATTCCTTGGGTTTAGGTAGTCCACAGAGAACGGGCAATTCTGCATGGTTCAATTCGTTCTTCTCGAATGAAGTATCCCCCGGCGTGGTCCTACTTCTTTTGCCCAGAGACCTCAATGGCTCAGTGACTAAATGCTGGATTTCAGAGGTGTCCTCTGACCCGCGGGCCCCTGGGGGAGGCAAGCAAAATGTGTGGGAAAATCTGGCTGGAGAAGCTGGCTTCACTTCACATTTCTCCAGTGATCTCGCTATGCAACTCTCAATTCCTGAGACAGCTGCGTTATGCACGTCTGCCTCCCGTTCACTGGATGTGTATGCTTTGTGGAGACAACACGTGTTCAAGCAGTGTCTACCTTCTGCATCTGTGCTGTGGTCCCCATTTACTGCTTGTTCTCTGCTTGTTTCTGTACTCTCAGTACTGCTCTGTGTTTGCGCTCTGTGTTTCTCATGCCCCCCATAATTCTCCACAGCATAATGGCTGCTAGGATTCCACCTCCTGTGCTTGGATCTGATTTCCAATGGGCAAAAAGTACTGTCAAGGCTCCACCCAAGGTACAGGTCTTCTGCCCCTAGTAAAGTAGAGAGGCCATCTTCACTTTCTGGGCCAAGGTCAGAAAAAGCATCGCTGTCCCAAGAGTGGAAGTGATGATTTTCTTCGGAGGCATCAGGTATCCCCTCACTCCATTCTGAAACATCTAATTCCAGGCTTTTGTCTTCTAAACCGTTTAGGTGATCTGCAGAGTCCTCAATAGCCTCTTGGGTCTGTACAGTAAAAGAAGAAATGCTAGATATATACATCATGTATAAAAATGCATAGATCGATTCATTTCTGTTACAATACCCTTGTCCAAGGTTCTTAAAATGAATTTAGGTAATTTTAGTATATGTATCCATCGTTATCAAAAAAGAAGAAAACAACTTAAGACAAGGAAAAAGATATGTACAGTTTATCAGCTAAAGACCTAAACAGGAAAATAAAATTAACAGAATGAAATCCATGTTAATTAATCTATAAAACCAAAACATCAGATTATGTATAAACACCAATGGGATATTGATCTCAGTATCTATAAAGCTCAGTCTCAGGTTGTGTTTGTTCTGTATACATGGCTTTGTTTTTCAAGCTACAGAATTGAAATTTGGCACAAAAGTACTTATTCCAAATGCGGTTCTTATGTAGTCAAGCTAAACTCCAGAAAGGGTACTTACTGTTTTGAGAATTTTAAATGAACTCTGACAAGACTCAGATAGGCAAGAGTAACGGTATCACACAGAGCACATAGTAATGTCACATGCAGAATTCATAGTTGTGCTGGCAGATTTTCTCACTTTACACATATACACATAGACACACACACACACACACACACACGCACACACACACACACACACACACACACACACACAAATGTAGTGTGTGTGCATCACTACAGCGTGCATGCACGCAGCTGTCATTGCCATCTGCATGTTCATCCACAGGATTATATGATTGGAAATGAAAATGCCAAAACTTATAAAAAATTACACTTGACACACATGGCATCGCACACATTAGTGATGTAAGGGTAATAAAGTTTGGTAATGTATATATTTTTCCACTTGACTATGACCGGTGTGTGCGTGTCTCTCTGTTCTCATCTCAGCTCTCTGTGGCATCTGCCTGTTTGGCAGCACTAGCAATAATTTCATGTCAATGTCCTTAACACAACCACTTTAATGGTAAACCAGTTTGGTGATATACAGTGTGTTAATACTGTTTACCTTACACCTTTTTGACCTGGGCAGCACTGGGAAACTCAGCTTTGCATCTATTTGTCAGGCACTGGAACGAGTGATACAGACATCTTTCAAGTAGGAAATTTAAATGAGATTTGTCTTCATAACCAACATCTTTCTTAGCATTTATATCCTTAATAAAAAAAAGGTTCCCTGTTCTATTGTAATGACATGCATTACCATTGTAATAACTACTACTATTTTGTCACTTTCGATATATTTGCACAGTAAATATGAACAAACATCATGACTGCATGGAAAAAATAACTTCATCGCCCTCTTCGAATGAATAATTTGTTGATATGTTTGAATTTTCTCTAGTTAACTGATTATGTCTCTATAATTATGTCTCTCTATTCGTGACCCATCGCCATTCTGTTGCTAATAAATATACGTTAAAAAAACTCCATCACTACCTCACTTACAGTCCGACGGCTGGTCAGTGAAGCCAGATCCAATGCCAATGTGTAGATGTGCACAGCTGCCCAGCTGAAAACTGCTCCCATGTTATTTCAGATGAAGACCAAGTGTTCTTCTCCCCTTTCAGCTATGCTGCTCCCACTGTCTTTTTTTACCCCTCTATACCCTTGTTTTGTCTATGTATTCACCTCCTTTAGAACAGCCTTTTCTGTCAGACCCAGATCTTTCTGGACTGGGGGGTTTTAAATTACAGGGACAATGCTTCCACAGGGGCCCCTATACCTGCTGTGACTAGCCCCTGCCGCACACCCCAGCCCCCCACCAGGACGTAGAAGGAGGTGGTGGCTAAAAGCAGGAGAAGAAGAAAGATGTGTACAATAGCTGGGTTTCTTACCTATGTTCTTACCTACCTAATATATATATATATATATTAGGTAGGTAAGAACATTTAAACCAAACCAACCAAACCAATTTAAAAGTTGGTTAAGTTCCTCACCCTGAACTGATGCAATAAAAATGATCCAGCTGTATAAATGGATAAACAATTTTAACATTAACATTTTAAGTTCCTTTAGAGAAAAGTGTGACCCAAGTAAACGAAATAAATGCAAGAATGTGAGAAGATAGCAAACATTATAAACAAGGGAAGGCTATCCAGACAACTTAGAATTTCATCTACATTAAATATTACTTTTTGAAAAAACTGAAGTATTACTGAACAAAGCAACTACAAATACAGTAACCAGTGAGAAAAACAAAGGCGAGAATGAAGTTTTTTAAGGTTAGTTAGTTTGTTATTTTATTCATTCAGTTCTTGTCTCCAAAGTGCCTAACAATGTTAAGCTACTGTATAAAGATTTACCCATTTATCCAGCTGGGTAATTTTTACCGGAGCGATTCAGGACAAGCACCTTGCTCAAGAGCTGGACTTGAACCTTCAAGCTGAAGTCAAGGCCACGTCTTTGACCTCCATGCCACCTGCTGCCCTTTTGCTATCATTTGAGTCAATATGTGTTAGAACTTGTGTAGTTTTTGAGTCTTAAGTACTCTAATGCTTTACAGACACACCTCTATCAGGGCAAAGAGGCTGCGATTTGATATGTATACTGAGCACATTAAAAAGAAATGGTCATCTTATAATTTCTGTTCCTGTCAGAGGTGTTATGAGCTCAGGACCACAAAGGATTTGACTTCATGGATCACTGTGAGTCACAGACTGGGCTCTAAATCCTCTGTCAACAGTTAAGTCTCTTGAGAACAGGTGCAGTTCTGTCAATACCAAACCATCGGCCAGGAATAGCAAGTTTTACACGAGGAAATAAGAAGAAGATATTCCACCCGACTGACTGCATTCACTAAAAATAAATAAAATAATTATACTAAAGTTAAAACAAATCGCTGATATGCACTTTCAAACAATTCCCAGGAGTTAGATGCTGCAGACTGGGCTTTAGTAGTACAGGACAATGAAACAGTACTATTAATATAACTTCCATGCAACCATTCACCAATCAAACATGCTATTCAATGTGATAAATTAAACAATGACGGATAAAAAGAAGACAAACTAATAACGCTGAAGAAACAGCTCACAGTCATTCTGAAGAGAGTAACCTGAAGTTACACTCGGTGTCTTCCCTCACACCTTAGCTCACACTGTCATTTTCTCACGAAAATACTCACAATGACTCCGTGTGCAATAGTCCCTTTAGTAAACCACTGGTCTCTGCCGGCCTGTTGATCACACCATCATTGTTCAAGGATGTAAGAATGTATTTCTCTGCCTTCTAAGTTCTCCTTCTGTTGTTTACAGTCCTGTGTGCAGAAGTTGGTAAAAGTACAGCTGCACTAAGCAAACTGTATTGGGAGACATAAGGAAAAAATCTTGGCACTTAGTCCAATATCATTGTTTCCGCTGGTGGACATCACACAGTAGATGCAGAACTGATAGAGTCATTTTTAAGTGTAATATAATGATCCACTTGGATGGTTTTCTTGCTCCGGGAGGGTATTGAGGGAGGTTGCCTTGGTTTCTTTGCTTTTGAACCACTATCAGATGTGTGTTTTCTTTTTCACTGCCGCCTTTACTGTTTCTCTTCTTAACACTGTTGCTCTCTATCTTTAATTTAGTTTCCCATTTGGAAACACTACATTCAGGTATCAAAATCCAATATACTGTCACCGTGTTAGCATTAACTGACCAACTGCTATTCACAGAAAACATCAGGAGGGCTCATTCCTCAAGCTGCAATATTACTGTAGTTATAGATCTGGCTGCACGGTCAGTTTTGAAGGTGAACGTTGGCAAATCCTTTACACAGGCCTTAAACTTTCAGTCCAAAAGTCTCCAAAATTCCCAACTGCCAGCGCACAAATATTTTTTACTCATTTTGATGTTCAATGGGCTGAAGACCTTATAGACCCTCAGAAATGGTTTGGTGCTGAGTTCAGGACAGCGTTCTATTTTTGGCGTTCGTGTCCAAATCTCAGCGGACCATTATAAGTTACTATGTGCTATACCTTTTAACCCACTTTATTTCTGCTCAGTAGCATCAATTCTGCACGTCTTTTTAAAATGTATGGACCATAAATTGAAATGATGTGCCTTCTGTGTGTGTGTGTGTGTGTGTGTGTGTGTGTGTGTGTGTGTGTGTGTGTGCGTGTGTGTGTGTGTGTGTGTGTGTGTGTGTGTGTGCAAACTTCTGAATCGGGCACTTGATACTCTTGGCTTTGTAATATTACAGTCTACTAGTTCATGACTTTTGCCAGATCTAACTGGATGTACCATGGATGTACAAAATGCAAATCATTCAGACTGGTGACCACTAGTTTTATGTGGTAAGATGTCTAGTATGAATAGTGAAGCAATCGGACAAAAAACATATGAATGACAGATAAGAGACTGACACACACCCTGAGAATTATCGCAACGCTCAGTGGAAGGCAAGTGAAGCTTTGCTGTACATGTAGCACATTTTGCGGCCTTTGCAAACCTAAACTGACTGCTACGCTCAACTCAAACCAAATCATGTTCTAAACTGCTTTCTGAGACACCCTGAATAAAGTCAAGTGTTGTTTGACTCAGTGTGGGGTAACATGGTTTCCCATGCTTTCCTGCTTTGCGAAGGGTCTGATACATCTTGTGGGGGAGAAGTACAATCCTTTGTAGACATGAACCTGCCTCGTGACCCGGGCTTCCTCTGTCTGGACTGTTTACACTAAAGTCTCATGCAGTTAAACAAGCGCACAGCGAAAAAGACAAAGTTGTCTACATTGCATGCTGTAAAGGCAACAGGAGTGAGTCTTTTTTAAGCATTTCCATCAGCGCCTTTGAACCAACCTTCTTCTGCATGAAGGGTGCAAGAAGGGTGAGAAGATAGCAAACATTATAAAGAAGGGAAGGCGATCCAGACAACGTAGAATTCTATCTAGATGAAAAATTGGTTGGATTTTTTCCTTATGTCTTCTGATACAGTGGTGTAAGGGTGGACTGTATGGAGAGAATCTTTTAAAAGGTGTTTCAGATTAAAAACCGACTGCATATTTCTTTTTGCACAAAGTCACAGATGCATTAGAGAAACACTTTTGTCAGCCTTTGACTGACTTAAGCTTGCAGTCTGTTATGACCAGACAGCCACACTTGCAATAAAATGATGGTTATATTATATCTCAAACACAGACACGTGCCTAGTGTCCCAGAGCTGTGAAGCACCCAAACAGCTGAAAAAGCTACACTTACAGCATTTCCTTCTCACCAGGAACACCCAGAAGCCCTGGTGTCTGCAGGCTCTAATATGCCCGTCCCTGGAACTTGTAGCACGGCATCCCCTACAATTGCTGAGGAGTCAGCAGCATTAGTTCGTCTTGGGTTTAAAAAGGGGTTCTGATTTTTCGACTGTGATTGTTCTCAAAGTCGGTCGATTTGGCATTGTTGAATCCTCTGCTTGCACTGTTAAAAAAAAAAAAAAACAAAAAAACTGGGGCTCAGAAAAGCACCGAGGCCAGAAGGTGAGGCATCACAAACCGGTATGAGTGGCTTTTGCATGTCATAACATGCAAGCAGTCTCAACAGTGCCTTGGCCTCCTTGTATGCTAGATCATGAGCCACTGCCCAGGGCCATTGCGAGGACCGAACAAGCAACCTGTGCGACAATTCCGGAACAGTGGCTTCATTTATGAAGAAGCTACTGTAAATGTTTAATAACCCTACAAATGCTTAAAGCTTTGTTTTGTTACGAGGTTTTGGAGCATTTCTTAATACTTCCATCTTTTCTTCAATAGGATGAATGCTATCTCTGCTTGACTCTGGTCCCACAATTTTGACATCACTAACAGAAATTGCACAATTCTCCTTCTAAAACCCAAGTCCCACACGTGATGCAGTTTACTGCTTCCTTTAATGTTCTTCCTAGTAACCAGTATTTCATCCACATAGGGCTGCTCACTTGAAAATCCTTTCTCTGTTCACTTGGAATAGAAAGTGCAAACTTGCAGTACAGCCCCCTGTGGGTATTAATGGCAAGGAGTTCAGCTGAGGTCACATCAAGGACCAGTTGCTAGTCTGTTTGTTTTAGGTCCAGTTTACTGAAGGTAACACACCCCATGGGGGCATCAAACCATCTGCTGACTGTAGGCAATGGATAGACGTTTGGCTTTATTGCTCTGTTGACAGGACATCTGTACTTGCCACAGATTCACAAACTGCCGTTGCTTTGCAACATGGACCACAGGTCTCACCCATCTTGAGTGTGACACCAGCACAGAAACACTCTGCTTCATCCGTGAGCTGAACCAAATCCTCAATTTTTCAAAAAAGTGCAAAATGCACAGGGTGCGTCCTACAAAACTGGGGTCTACCGCAATAGACATAGGTGGTTCCTAGCATGTGCCACATTTTTGAAATGGTTCTACTTTTCTAGAATTTTGTGCAATGGAGTGGTGATATCTGTGGCTTGCGTTACTTCAGACAGTGGAATTTCCAGTTGTTCATCACAAGTTTTGGGTCCAGATAACCACACTTGCCAAGTAAAATGAAGGCTTTATTATATTTCAAACGCAGACACGTAGCTGGTACTCCAGCATGACAAAGCGGGCAAACAACTGAACAAACTACATCCGGGTCATCCTTTTCTCATCAGGAACGCTCAGAAACAGCCAATACTGAACATCCCTGGAAAAAAACAAAGAATTTAAACACTCAGTCTAAATACACAAAACAGGTGAAAAGTGTAATAATACACACTTCTATTTCATGGACTGTGCAGTAACTGCTGTAGTCAGTGATACCCAACTCTTCTTCTCTTGTTCTCTTGCCACCCCCCCCCGCCACAGCAAGAACTGTTTCCTCTTGTATGACAGCTTGCCTCTCAGACATCTCTGACTAGATGGTTGATCACCATCTATAACTCATCCTCTTCTAAACCAAGGTCCTTCGCCTCGCAGCAGGTCTGTCGATCTGTCAGGAAATCTCCATCAAATTAACATTGGTTAAGAGCCTGGGGAGAACGACTGACTCTGCTTCTTCCGACACACTGAAACCGTAACAGAGCCTTACAGATAGTTCCTGCATAATATCTTCTGGATATGCTCTTATCTCACAGTACATTCTAGGCACGTCCTGGTCCAGGCCATGGAGATATCCAACCTAACATCTTGCAAACCTCGGCTGTCAGGCTTTCTCTCCTTTGCCATCAAGCCTCTCCAGCATAACCAGAATGCCAGAGCAGAAAGTGTGGTTGACCTGTGAAAGCATTCTTATGTATCTCCCCTTCTCATCCCTCTCCACTGGCACCTTTTAGTCAATCACTGGATCTGCCCCAGATACCATCAGGACCCGATCGCGCCCTTCACCCCAGCCAGACTGCTGCTCTCCACCTGTAGCTGCTTGGCTGTCCCACACACAAGGCACCCAGAACCAAAGACCTAAAATTTTTCGACTTTGAACTGAATATGGGGGAGGAGGAGGGGTGAATGAGTTCCCTCTCTCCCTCGAAACTGCTGAATCCCTCTCATTCGCATTCAAGAACCGTCTCAAAGCACATCTTTCAGACTCACTTCTCACCCGATTTCCCATCTGCTCCATAACCTGCACTGCATTACCTGTTCAACCAAACCTTGAAATCTACTTCTGTTTTCTTCAAGCTGTAATACTAACAGTAAATGAAATAAATGTAAAACCATCCCGTAAGAGTACTTTTATTTGCTGGGTAGTTTCGGTGAAAGTGTCAGATATGACGACAGTCATACATACAGACAGTAAAAAACACGCTGGCTAAAGTCACGCGGTGAGGCTGTTTTGACAGGTAAATAACGCAGATCTACTGTTGTAACATTTAGAGAAAGACGAGACAGGCTCTGTATATTCAAAACACATGCTGGCTAGTGGCTGTTGCAAATACCATCCCTCCCACTTCACACTACAGTGTAAAACGTCCCTTTTCAAAACAAATGTGTTTGAGCCTTGTTAATGCGCATTACTTGCTTTTTTCCCACCAGGAACACAAAGAAAGGTTTACAGGGTGAAAAATGTCATGATGCACACGTTTGGACAGTACACATCATATCATATTTGTACCCACAACAAATGCACAACAAAGATGGCTCTCTGCTTTGTTTTTCCTTTGCTCGGTGGCTGGTCAGCAGTTTCCTTCCCAGTTCACACGAAACGTCAACTGGCAGAGTTACTGAAGCCACCTGAAGTCATTCCTGTATCTGCTGCAGATTTGAAAACCCGGTGAAAAATGTGGCCAGAAGCTACATCTAACTAGAAAGTGTAAAACGCCGCTCGCAGCGAAACTTTAAAAACAGGTGTTTTGAGGCTCACACCTGTTTTTGGTACTTAAGAAGAAGCACTAAATTCTTAAAGTGTTAAAAACACTGTCACAGGTGCCTGTGTCAGCTGCCGAACAGAGCAGTAGGAGCGTATTGGTTAGGCTGGCTTAGTGGTTCTTTGCCGGGGAAGGACGCGGGTTCAAGTCATACCTTCTACTGTGGTACCATCAAGTCAGGTTCTTACCCTGAATGGTTGCGGTGAAAATTGCCCAAGTGTGTAGAGAGGGAAATAATCATAAAAGAGCTTAAAACTGTGACTTTCAAGAAACGTGAGCTAACGGAATAAATGCACACGTGTAGATATACCCCAAGTTTCAGTTCATGGGTACCAGCCAGACTACAAAGTTAAAAGAACACACACAGCATTCATTCACACGTGTTTTTGTTTCACGCAAGCAAAACCCTAGACGGACTCACTTTAGCTTCCTGTCAAAAGACATACAGGTGACCCTCTTCCCAACACCAGTGCGCGTGTGACACTTCTATTGTCCCTTTAAGTATTAACCCCCCCTCCACACACATACCTGTGTCTGCGTGATGCCGGCCCCGATATCCCATCCCTGCCTCCCCTCATAATCCCGTTCTTTACAAATGCATGAAGGCTGCCGATGCCTGAGCTTCCGTTGGTCGCGTGACACTTGGCAGCCGTTACGGGCTCCGCCCACTGGGCTCCCGGTGCGACAAGGGAATGTGTGTGGGAGCCCGCCATTCAGCCCTTGAGACTACCCCTATTGTGCTGCTCCACTGGTTCCCTATCAGAGCCACAGCTTAGATACTGACCAAAACAGAGGGCAGTTTTGACTAGTGCCCATGAGGAAGCTGAGGGAAGGCTGTCCCACGTCTTTGAAAAGTGCGTCGAACCACAGAAGCGCGAGCTTGTCAATGCGCTTGCGTGTATTCCTTTAGCTGATGTTTTTCTCTAAAGTGGTTTAAAATGATTTATTCATTTATACAGCAGGCTCAAGTGTGGGTAAGTGCCTTTATGAAAGGTACTACAGCAGGAGAGGGAATCTGAGCCTGGATACTTTGGCAACTCTCAACAAAACGCCGCCGTGCAGCAAGCGATCCCCTTTGCAGCAAAGGCTTATATTGAAAAGGCATGATTTACAGAATTCGCACTTTCGTTGCAGACATACAGCAGTGGTACTGGGGTAAATCCCAGAAAAGAAGGTCTGACTTCCACCCGTATGTCTGCATTGGTGCAGTGATGATGTATATGTAAGTGATCCTGGGGCAAGATGTCGAAGGGTAACAGGGTTCCTTGCTGTGTGATCAGAGAGATGAGATTTAGAAAGGACAGGGGACCCCCCCATGTAGCCACATCATATAATACCCCTCCTTCTTTATACTGTAAGGATACTTGTGGTGAACAGAGTACAGCGAATTACATAAAGGGGTTTGTGCTGCATGAGGTAACTTCACCAGGATATCTGATGGTTGGATGTTCAAACTGGAGGCAGTGGGTCTTGGTCCTTAGACTTCATGCATGAATGTCCTCACTGTGGTGCCCATCAAGAGGCGGATTAGTCAAAAATATATCCCCTTTGAACTGTTCTGGACATAAGCCATCATGATATGTGGTGAAATCATTTCTATGCTTAATATCAGCTGGTAAATTCATCTGCTTGTATGTTTTGTTTAATTCAGCCAGGGTAAATATGGAAAAAAGTTGTGAACAGGAGACTAAAGCCACCATTAGGTTTTTTTTGCAGTTATTGTGGGTTTCAAAATGCATAAAATTATCAGCCTCCATTATGCCTTGTTTTGTAGTTTTACCTGTTGTACTGTCTGCAGTCATACTCTCCATAACTTGATCATCAAGCTCTCTTTGTCACAGATACCCCGAAAAACAAGGTGGGATGTGGAACAGATTTCCCATTGAAATGTACTTGGGTTTGTTGACCATAGGATATTCCTGGCTGCACCTAAACCCCACCACCACCACAGGCCACTGCGGTCACAGCACTGAAATGGTGCTAGAGGAGACTTATGGAAGAGAACTGGACATCCATGATTCTGGCAACACACGTAGTGAACATCCCTGCAGTGATCATGTCAACGGCAGAGTCCCGTAGAACTTGAAGCATCTGGGTGATGGTGCCCTTTCATCGTCCCCACACTAAGGAAGACCTGTGCAGTGATCGTGCTGCTCAGTCGAGGTGAAGTTGCTCACACAGTAACAGAGATCATCAGCAAAGTAAACAACATTTTCCAAAAAAAGTAAACTGGCAAAAATAAATTATTTTTGCGCCTACGTAAATCCTCAATTTGTTTTCCAAACTGCAGCAAAACGGGAGCAACACCAAAAGTGTCGCATTTATACATGTGCCGATGAAGGGAAACTGCCTTGCTATGTTGTGCTGTGATAACTATTGTTAACATCTGAAGCAATTGTGTCTGTATTGAGAGAATTGAGAATTGAGAGAATATGAATATAGCATGAACAGTAATGCATAGTTTTTACTATTAAAGATTATAGAGAATAATGGCATTTACATGTTTGATTTATAACAATTCACTTTACGAAGCACATTTCAAGAAAGAAGTGCCTTCGTAACACAGGGTGACTATGTTTGCAAGTCCCTACTTGAAGCTGTCACTTCACCCTTGCAACCTACCCCCCAGCAGGACAAGAGAGGCTGAGCAAGCCTAGCTTATGACTCCCAGCAGGAGGAGGTAAGAAAGAAGCATGTAAAGCACTCAGATCAACAGGATTACCCAGCACAAAGGCTCAGGCCAACTTCCGCAGCACTAGTATAAACGGAGTGTAGCATCTAGTCTACTATTCAAATAAAACCTTTTACAGCCTTTCAGATGCAGCAGGAGGTTCACAGCCTTTGACTCCTGAACCACCAGCACACAAGCATTTTTTTCCCACAAGATAAGTTGTGACATTCCAATAAAGGGAAAAGAATGAATGAGATCTGTACCGGAAAGCTGAGCAACCACACCTCTTCTCATTCCTGTGCTAAACTCCCAGAAATGCCCTCTGGCTTAGAAGTGCTTCTTCATGTAGCGACCTTGTGGGCACAAGAGTGCAGTTGCCATATGATTCAAGTGGAAAAACAGCAGACATAGAGCCCCTCGGATGACATTAACCGGGTTCCACCAGCACAAGCAAGGCTGTGTCTACAGCCGGAGTGTTCCTGGAGCCAGTAGTGGCTCATTGATCCGGAAACGCGTGGTTCAAACTATCCGTGGGCTAGGAGTCGGTCAAACTCCAGCTCAGTGTGAGAGTCAAGCTAGGATTCATTGAAAAGGTCAACATTTACCATTGCATTCTGTGCACCACTGTTAGTACTGGTCATAGATTCCACAGAAGTAAAGTCAAGCCAGGAACAAAGGCGCTTCTTTATTCCCTGCAACAGGCAGACAGCCAAGTGCTACCAGACCAGTTTTTTTACAAAATGTGATGCTAACAATAAAATGAAATTACAGTAAGAGTCGCTGTTGCAATGTCACACCTCGATCCCAGAGCGACTGGCAGATAGTAGTGGCTGTTAGCTGGCATGCCAGTTTCAGATGAAGTGAAATCCAAACACAAACTTTGATTTACCTTACCTTTACCTTGGGTGGTCTTTTGCATCATTCTGCTTCAGCCACGATAGCGGGTTTTACTCTTCTGAGTTTGGCCCTCCGCTCAGTTCGAGTTGTGCCTGTGTGGCGTTTGAATGTTCTCCCCACGTTTGCACGGGGTTCCTCCTCAGCAATAATAAAAAGTCTGATTTGTGCAAATGTTCTTTTCAATTCCCATTAAGCTTTCGACTTCAAGGCCCACGGAAGGTTTTCATGTTTTTTTTGTCACACCAGGAGGTATTCTTTGTGTATAGTACATAATGCAAGATCAGGATAGCAGTAACATGCTGTTGAAATATATATACTTTTTTATTCAATTGTACATTGAGTAAATTGCGTACCATCACGGATATTGGATTTCTAGTGCTTTCACGTGTCTATAAGAAGAGAGGGCTGTCTCGGGGTTCCAACAGATGAGAAATCATCCTGTAGCAACATCTTAAACCACCCATCCCTCTGCTTTCCTCTGCCCATTGTCACCACCTCACTGCTGATGGCCCGTCTGGTGACCTCAGTTACGCACGCTAGCAACGGCAGCTGACCAGTATAAATAAAGGGGGTTGGGAGGAAAGAGGAGCGACTTCACCTGACATCTGAGATATCGTAGGTCAAGCCTCCGTGCACACTAACAGAGACCATAGTGGGTATATGTGTCGGTCAAAATTTTCACAACTTTATATTTTTTACAAATGAATCCCCTTGTTAAAAAAAACAACACAAACATTATTATTGTTTACTTACACAACGGTTTTGTCCATACTGTGTTTTGTGTTTATTTACCTCTTTGTAATGCAGCGTCGTGTAATGTAATATTTGCTGTGTCAGTTGGGGGTAAACACCCCTCTCAAGGGAACAGAGGCAGGAGCCTGATTTCTACAAGAGGGTTTCAGACTGCAGGGCAGCGGCGCTGACCGCAACACCACCTGCTAAAGTCGCATAGATTTCCATATGAAAGAAGATTTTCTCGTGGTCTGTCACATAGGTTTCTCCTGTTTTAACGCACCCATAGCAACCTACCACAGAAATATGCAGGGCAGGAAAAAAAATTTTACAACAAAATGATCTGCAGGCTTACTATGGTTCCAAAACATGGCACAAACCATTGTCCATGAGGCCCAAATGATACTGTAGGGTACAAAGTGGGGTATTCTTTGGAGTTTCGTACACAGCCAGTATTCAGTGCCATCATTGGTACTGTTTGTCTACTGTCTGAAGTCTCCAGTACTTAACAGCACGAATGCCTGAAATCCACATCGTCCTCACTTACTGTTACCGTATAAACCACCATATGCATAGTTTTACAGTTCATTGTCAATGACAGAGTAAACCCGTCATTTAGACAAGAAATAAATAAAAAGATAATATAGACAAAGATAAATTTGAGATTAACAAAACAAATAAATAAAACAAATTAAATGTTCTATATATATTAGATCGATAGATATAAAAATGTATAAATAAATAGATAAACGCACACGTGCGCATATATTGTGTGTATACATATAGCATATATAGTATATATTTCTCAACTTTCACATGAAAGAATGGGCTAAAATTGTATTATAAGTTCAGCAAACGTATAATTGCATATTCAGCCTGTCAGTAGCTCCTTAAAACCATTCATTTTAATCAGCATATAAATGGTCCGAAAGAAAAACTCTAGAAATAATCTCTGCCAAGACACCGCTGGCTGCTGTCTGTGAAACAGAGTCCACTGGGCAAAGGCCGGCAGGTTCGCCGTTCCTCGGGTACTGTGGACGCGTAACGATAGGCGTCACACTCAGACCTGAACCACATGTCTCCTGTGGACCGTGCACGTGGGTTCGTACTCTTGGATGCTAATCTATCGAGAAGCACGCAGAAGGGAGCAAAGCGCTGTAATCTAATTTCCGTAATCCCTCACCCAGCCATTGTCTGTGGTGCTGTGATTCGAGGAGGGCACGTTGCTTGCTTCCTGCAATTTATATATATTTATTTTTACATTTATATTAATTTATAATTAATTGTGTGTGTGTGTGTGTGTGTGTGTGTGTGTGGGTGGGTGTGTGTATATATATGAAGTGCCTATAATGTGAAGGAAAAAGTTCCCAGTTCAAAGAAACCAAAAAACTTTTCAGTCAAACATCATATTTTTATATAAACAACAACTTTAATTTATTTGAATGAATTATCTGTGCCCTGGGACATCGGAAAAGCCCACAGACCCTGTAACTGACTTGGCATACACATATATAAATATAAATGTAAATATAAATATAAAATATTTAACAAAATATATGTATTTATATTTATATTTATAATTATATTTGTATATGTATACGACAAGAAGTCTCAAACTTTCCTTTGAGCTTTTCTCAAAATTCAGTCAATCATACAACCTCACAAAGCTGAATAAACTCGAACCCTCCATCATAAAATAGGGATTAAACTATTGAGTGTGACAATTCAGAGACTAAACAGAAACCAGTCCTACTACTGGTGTACAGTTACAAAGCATTGGCTCTGACTCCCTCCCCCCCATGCAGCTGCGGCCACACAGGGACATGTGCAATACAGTCAGATGCTAAACATCCCAGTTAACTCTTTATGGCCGGGTACGTGGCGCCCAGGTGGGCAGAGGTACAGGAGGATTTCACAAACAAAAAAGGCTTCATTATTCTTGAACAAAAGCCGATCCAAACTGGGGGATACAGCTCACCTAGATGATAGCAAAACAGATAAACCAGAACACCAAAAAGCAACCAAAGAGAGAGTAACAGAAAAATGGACTGCACAGCACACACCTAGGCCAGTTCCTGGAATCCCTCCTGCTGCCTACCAACACATATCCAAAAAAAGTCTCTCTTCAGTCTTCAAACTGGATGCTCAGAAGTCCTTATTGATTCTCTCTCAGCTGTCAGCCATTGGTCATCATTATAGGCAGGGGCAGGCAGTAGTGAGGTGTCCATCAGGAAAATCCTGCCCCCACCAATAGTTACCGGCAAAATGAGCTGCTGACCGGAAAAGGATGTAATATGAATATGCAGGGCCCAAAGTTGGAGAAGTCATCCAGCTTTGGGATCCTTCAAGGAGAAGACCCAAGGAGAGTAAAGCTACAATGATGAAAGTGATTTATGCAAATAAGCTCAATTCCAACCCCGATATGATCAGACTGCTGTTAGCAACAATTTTATTGTTGCTGTCTCCAAAACATCTGACAGTTACGGATTAACTGGGTCATTGGAGCTCCTACTGGGTCTTAGTCAGTTGGACCTGTTGTGATAGACCCCTGCTGTGATCTCTACATGAAACGTCCATATTATGGAGTCCTTCTGCCATCTTCACATGCCACACGTATTCACAGTAGCTCAGGATGAGACTCAAACTGTCTTACCACAGCGCACCACAGTCAGGTAGCGATATTCCATCCCTTCAGCTCATCCATAGAACCTCAAATGACTCTGTGGTATACCAAGCCTGTCCTGTTGACAGTTTGTTGATGTTCTGCTGACCTTCAGCAGCACTTCACAGATACAGAATTAACACTTGGAGATCAAAACAAACACTGTGAATTCCTTCAGAATTAGCTGCACACGTTTCTTCCACCGTGCAGCATGAAACTTAAATCAGCTCAGTTAACCGCCTGCCATTCAAAGGCACCAAAGCAGCCGCATGGCTATGAGGAAGCTACAGTCCCAGGGTTGATCCAAGTAAATGAAGCAGTAGGGTTTCAACGCAGAGTCACTTCTTGGCTCCATTTTTCTCACTCGCCTGGTAGGAAGTGATGCTGTTGTAGAGCTACACACAGCAGATGTAATAAATCATTCCCAGAGGAGAAAAACAGGGTGAGAACAGGGTATTCTTTTTCCTGGTACTACCTCGACTTGTTTGGTGTGACAAGAAAGCAGGGATGATCTCTATGCACTCAAGGTGGAAGCACAATTTTTTCAATGCACAGCTACTGGTCTAGGGAAGGTTGTTGATTCCAGTCCCAAGGAGACTCCTTCTGTTGCACCTGTGGTCAAGGTGGAAGACATCCTGCCTCATCCCGCTCCGCAAGAAAAAGTGCATCTTTACCCTGAATGACTACAGACCAGTGGCTTTCACACTGCATGTACATAACCCTGCCAAATGAACTCTCATTTTAAGGAGATGCCTAAAAAAAGAAGAAGAAAGAAAGAAATCTCGTCATTCTGAAATAGGGGAAAGATCTTACCTGGAAGAAAGTACGGAGGAAGTACATAATGCTGAGCATGGCAGGAGGAGTGTGGAGACTGAGCGATCTCTCTGTGCACTCTACGGGCCCCACTGGGGCTTACGGTACTTGTTGCTATTTTGGAGCAGTCTTAGCGGCCGAGCTGGACTCAGTGTGAGAGTGAGCGAGGGAGGGATGGAGCTTGAAAGACCCAGAGACAGATGCAATGTCTTAGTGTAAGGAGTTGCATAAGAATGAGGATTTATCCGCACCAACCTGCTCTGCAGTGAACTAGCGGGGCAAGTCAAAGCCCATCATAGTGTGCAAAGCGCTGTGCAGAACAACCTTAGCTTTAAACAAGAAAAGCGGGCTTCAGGCCTTCCAGACATTCTCAAGACAGAGCGAGAAGAAGTGGAGCATCAAAGAGAGATAAAGAGAATCTGCAAAACCATTACAGGTACAGAGCATTTTAACAGTGACCTCACAGGGAACTCAGCAGAAGTCGAAGGACAGAAGGGAAAATCGCTAATATAACCTGAACACTGTGACATAAAACGGCACCCTGATCATCTGTGAGCTTTTCAACACTGTAAGAAAACGTTGTAATAATACTTCATTCTGGTTTATTCATAAACTGAGCAGCTAAAATCAGTAATAAGATAAAAATAAGACAAAATATCTATCTATTATTATTATTATTATTATTATTATTATTATTATTATTATTACAGTAGCCTTAAAAAGTGTTGAATCACACGTATAGAATGGGTCATCTACTCAGTACAGATATATTCTATTTATCCTAAAGTCTCATCATTCACCACAGCTGCACACAGATGATCTGTGTTCAACTGAAGTGAGGTCTAAAAATAGTCAGACTTGTACTTTGTAATTAACATTCTTGACTTTATTTATTTGAACAGCTTTTTTCTTCACCCATCTGTGTTGTTAAATCTCTCTGCTGTAGTGAAAATTGCTTGTGTTCCCGCTTCATGGCATCAGAGGTCAGAAAAACGCAGAAAAATGAAATTAAACTCAAATGTGCTGTGGGTGGCAGCGGGTTGGAAGTGTACAGAAGCAATTTGATTAAGTGTATTTTTAAATGTAACAGTTGTTCATGAACTTTTACAGAAAATGCAAGAAGAAACACAGGTATGTATCTTTTATCATCACATTCTGAAAAACACGTTTCTGTAAATAGTAAAATACAGCAGGTTCTAAAGTGAAACGCTTTTTAATATGTTCTTTACACATGCTCCTCCATCACACTGCGGCTCTTTCTAAATTCTGATGTTTATTTCTCTAGTGGTGTCTGAATCACAGAAGTAAGACATAAAGTGACGGCACCATCCTGCACGTCTAAGGCAAAATGGAACAAGTGATGATGAACACTTTTTTACTTACTAGTTGGGCTACCCAGCACTACTGGGGTCAAAAAGTAGTAGCAGTGGAAAGGTAAAAAGTAATAACGCGTTATATAATCGTCAAACTATTTTAACATTGAAGTGGTTGCATTTAGTACATACGTATTAGTGTTACAGGACAGGCAGATGCCACAGGCGCTCTTCTGCAGACAAGTGGAATTCTAACAGTTAAAACTTGGCTGGAAGGACAACATTCCAATGTTTTTATAAGAAATCCTTTTCCCTTCTGTACATTTTTTGCTTTAAAAAGCTTCAGTACTTCTTAACATGCCCTTAGGCAACGGTAACAAATAACATTGCATGCTGTCCCACGGGCAATTCGTGAGCCAGCTTCTGTCTAGTTCCTCAAGTGACAACATGAGAAATAAAAGCAGCATTCATTAAGTTATTTTACTGCCACAACTTTGGGTCCACTTCCAGGGACTGGCAAGAAATGTGCTTGTCTATCATGAAGATCAAGACATGCACAAAGATCCAAAACCGTAAAGTCAGTCTTTTACTGCTAATGAATCCTGTGATGAACAAAAATTGACAAGTGTTTACTGCACTGGTGACCCTGCATTGTTTACCTCTGCAACTCTACCCACCCTCCCCCCAACCCCAGTCATATACCTAGTCAATTGCTGCAAACAATCAATTTATCTTTGGGAAAAATAAATAGAATCTTTTGAAAAAGTACACACATCTCCAGTGTATAAAGAGAGCAGGAGATATGGTTCTCTATTTATTTATCATCTGGTCTCTTTGTTTATTATGTATCAGCTATTAGTCTGTTACTGTCTATTTGCCCACTCTGTCTGTTCAAGTGGTCTGTATTTTCCTGTATTGTCATGCTGTCTGTTTAGTGTGTAAAGCACCAGGGTCCAGGCGAAACTACATTTCCTTCTCTCTGAAGTCTCTGCAAGGGAACAATAACAATAAAGCGAACCTTGAACGTTGAACCTTTTCCCCAGCAGATGAAAAATTTTAGTCAGGCCTTCAGGAAAACCTGGGTAGAGGTTCTAATGCTGTTTGGAGGGGGCATATAGTATTTTAGGGAAACTTGAGGGTAAAAAAATTATGGCAAAGCATATCACTACATCAGGACCGTATGTAACATCAAGTTCATTTCACGACACTTTTGATCAGTCTTACACTTTCACGCAGCTCTTCAAGGCTGGCAGGCCACCTTTTTCCTCCACGACTGGTCTGTAAATTACTACTCCATGTCCTTAACCACAACACGCCATATTATAGTACTAAATACGAATAACTTTTGCAGTTGAAGATGTTTCAGAATGCAGTCGAGCACAGCACTTTGAAACTGATTCTTCCACGACAAGACTCTCGCTGAAACATGGCAGAAGAAAGGGAGCCGCAGCATGTGGGATATCGGTTTCGTCCATTTTTTCTGTGCTTCTCGTGGGAGAAACACGTGTGCCTGTTGGAACTGGTTCTCAGGGATGCTAAGCAATTTTTGGTAACAGCTAACAAATTCTGACTGCACTCTGAGTTCTTTTAATTTGTGGGAAAGGGGACAAAAATTTAACCATGATCCTCGGAGAGCAGGACTGTTCATCTTTATTTATTTTTTGAGCTGGAAGACGGTTGTCTCCAAGGGCTAACTATTATGCTACTAATTTGTTTCGGGGTAGATCTCCTTCTAGGAAGAGGGGAAAGCCTGAAGATGCTTCCTTCTCACACACAAGTATTGCAGCCAGGAGATGTTCTGTCGCTGCCCACAACTGCATAACTGGCAAGGAAGCGGCATGTCGATTATTCCGATGTTTCATTCCTGCTGCCAAGAGTCCCCTCTTTCTAAAGGCTACAAATTCCTATAACCATTACCTCCAGTCACAGAAAAAATGCTAAACACTAATGTAGGGTATTTTTTTCATTCATGGTGATTGACCGATTTTTAGAAAGGACAATAGACCAATAAAGGACAATAATCCACCATTAAAACGTCGAGTGAGTCAGTCCTTTCTCCTCTCTGCCTTTACAACACAATACAACAAAATAATAACTAGTTATCATTCGAGTGTAATAGATAAGTCGGAAAACCAATGCAAAAGACCCTCGTGATGGGCTGAAAAATCCTTTCCCTTAGTGTGTGAGTGACCTCTGACCCCTAGGGTGACATTTGGAAATGTTTAAAGCTGAGTTTGTCTCATTAAAACAAAAATAACAAAATATATATTAAAAAATGACATAATAAAACCATATATAATCAAATTGCGCTTTTTTGCAGATACAGAGTGGTGTCTTGCATCACACCGGTTTCCTTGCTTATCCAGCAACACAGCCATACAAACTGCACACCTCCTGTAGCGCAGGCTTCAGACTGAGGAGGTCAGACCTCCGGCCTCACACTCAGGTAGAATTACATTCCTTCTGTCCTTACAGTCAGAAGGACAGGGTGACACTCTGCCGAAAACACCAGTGACCGTGATTATCGCCAGCGATGACATCATCTACCTGGAACTACGCAGCCTCAAGGCCCCAATACCCTGCTTACTGTCTATTACCTGACGGAATAGTACACATTACAATTAGTCTTTTTCTTCATCCCATTAAGAGCTAGAAATTAATTAAAAACTGTGTTCTAGACTTTACCGCCACCTGCTGCTAGATTTAAAGCAATTTGCACTGATTTCTTCTCCAAGAGGTAGAACAAAAGCCAGCTTATTCTTCACAACACAAGGGCCTTTCAGTGTGCTGCTCATGAGAAATGCTTTCACTGCAAGCTTGACTTTGCTTCTTTAAAGCAGTTCAACTTTACTTTTAACAAAAACTAGATAGTTTTGAGAAAAAAAAACAAAACATTCCATTACAATCAGTCAATGCTTCTTGCATCGTGGTTGGGAGATGGCGATTCTCCAGTGGATGAGTGCGAGGAGTGTTAGCATGAGAAAAAGGACCCGGTTGGGCTTTAGACCACGAGAAAAGACAGGCCGGCTGGAGCGACCAGGTCCCCGATGCCCCCGTCACGCCTCCAAGTAGTCTTGAGGGTGAAAGAAGGAAATGTTGTACAGCTGTGGAGGAACTTCTCTCTCTTCCCAGCCAAATAACTTTACCGATGCCGAATTCTGCAAAGTGACATTGACTTCATCGGTTCAGAGTACAGAACCATATGATCAGGGGTATCGACCAAAACCGCTCCTTTTCCCAGCAGTCCCTGCAGGGCTGCAGAAGTCTTATCTCTTCCTTTCAATGCACTGGCCCAGATGGTCTCTGACTGCTTGGTTTACATACTTCAGATGCTTGAACTCCACACTATGTCCTCTGATTTCCCCCTTCTGATACAGCAACTCAACCCCCTGCTGAGGTTAATTGTATCGTGGCAATTTCATATGAGCTCAGCTGCTCAGATGAACAAGAGGCAGTCAGACAGTCACAGTTTTATTGCATTAAAATCACTGCAAGACTGGTGACCCGTCAACCTTAGTGTACAAATGAATATTTTAGCATGTGAAATGTTCTACTGCATTGTTGTTGTAATGTTTCTGCATGGGAAAAACAAAAAGGCACTTAAAAATGGCAAGAACAATACAAATGCTCGACATTTTATGCTCACTTTTCAAATACCATCTAAGGGGTCCGATGATGAGATAAATGTATATGTCTCTTTATGAAATGGAAGTGCAGGGAGACAAAGGTGGCAGCCATCCAAAATTTATCTGTGTTCTGACAATGTTTGACAGTGTCATCCCTGTTTTTTGTAAATAAATTATGCTCAATTGCATTTACAGCCTTCAAGGTCCTTCCTTATTGTTGAGTCAAAATGAGCACGACTTTTTTGACACGTTTTGACAGAACCAGCTGTGTCCTGGGCAACACTCTGGCCCAGCAGGTATTGCTGTCACTTCTCAGCGCCTGGGTTGTCTGGGCATAGTACCCGGTTGGGCTTCTTCCCACTGTCCAAAGATATGTGTTTCCGGTCAATTGTTCACTGTAAATTGCCTACAGTGCAAGTGACTGCGTGTGTGTCTGGCTACCCTGGCACCTTGTCCAGGGTGTATCCCAACCTAGTCTTGTGACGCGTGATTCCAAGACAGGCTACACTGACCAGGACAAGTGGATGGATGGAAGCAGTTCAAGGTCTCTGTAGAGATCATATCCTATTTTATCTTAATCCAGTGTAAGAGTGGACCTTGAACCTTCAGGTTATGAATCGATGGCCTTAACAACCAGACTACTCACAAAAATGAAGAAATTTCACAGTGAAACTGAGGATTACATCAGTTCAGAGGTTCCAGTCACTATACAAATGTGGCCTCCTTTCCTGTGACACAGTCTCAGCCGATCAATCTGAAGGTTTTCAGTTTTTCCCCGTCCAAGCATTTTCAGTAGCACTTGAAACAGAGCAACAAATGCTCATAAACACATATAAGCAAACATGCCATGCTTCTCCAAACCAGACATTCACAAACTCAAGCCAGGTGTAGATGCCTCACTTTGACCTTAAAGGACTTTACATTCTATATTTTTTCAACTAACCTTCTAAGAAGAACCACGAAAGACTCCAACTTTATCCAACAGGATGGGTGATATGTTTCTTCACATATCACCCATCCAGGTGGGGTTGCTTTCATGGATAAAGCAATGTTTACAGACTTGTACACAAGGAGATGGGTGATGAGAAGGGCTACTAGTGCAATACATCTGTGGGAACATGGAGCTGTGGAGCCTTGGGTCTGTGAAAACAAGGATGCTTGGGGGAACGGGTGGAACTGGTGGAACGAGTGGTGGTGGAACGAGTCTCGGGACATGGTGACACTGGATATGGGAACTGCTGTGGACTTTGGAGAAATACAGAGACGAGGTCTTTGGAAGACGAGGAGATTTGGAGATGCAAACAAAGGAAACATAGACAAAGGGCACAAAGAAAAGGGGGTGGGCCAGGATTACAGGACACGTTCTCACTAAGCACCAAGACACAGGGACAAAATAGCAGATATACATGCAAGGTGATAAAATTGGAAGGTGTAGAGAAGTGCCTGTCCTGTGGGGTCCGACAAATAAGCAACTGCCAGAGCTCCTTCCTACTCCATCCACCCTGATGGAGAGGATGCCGATGGATCACTCAGCTATTATTAACACCTACTGCCCATTTATTATTCATTTACTCGATACGGGGGGTTATTCCATCGAAAGGAGAAGTTCCGGAGACGTGCCTTTTACCGAGTGTCTTTCTGCAGATAACTGGGTCACCTTTATTGGTCTTCTGACTACAACAATGCGCTTGGAGGTTAAAAAACCGAACACTGCAATAATATAACTCTCCTCATTACATGTTAAAGCGTTACAATTTTAAATGCATGTAAACTCACACTATTTCCGTTGGTTTAGTCTTATGTCCAAGTTAGTTACGCCGCACGTATTGGAAGTTTCAAATGATAATATCTGAGCTGAACGTGGTGTGAATTGCCACCATTTCTCCTTAAACCTCAGCTGAACCATGGGTGCAGCGGGTTTAAGAGAAACCTCAGATAAGGCGACCCTCTAGTGTCCAGTGTGTGATTCTGACGTGATGCAGCAATCCTGGTTTTGTTGAACCTGCAGGAGGTTTGCGAACTGCTGCTTCACGGAACGGCGCAACTGAGTTTAAGAATAAACAAGACCTATTCCGGTTTAAACTCATGTAAAACTTTAATGCGCAGCTAAGCTCATGACCACTCAATAGCCCCATAGCTTAATACTGTAGTCACTTATATTATCCATATGTGTTCATTTAACATGAATATGTGAAATTAGTAAAAATATAAATAAAGCCCTATGACACAACATAGTGCTCATGTACAGTACTATGCAAAAGTGTTAGGCATGCAACTCCAGTGTCTGTTGAGAAGTACAGGTAGATTCTTATCTACCATCAGGGGGGTTTCTCATTGGTCCCAAATTCATTGTGCAGCCTGAGAATGACCTCAGACACCCAATCTCAGTCATACACAACTATGTTGAGCAAAAAGAAGGAATCCTGCAACAGAGGGTATGGTCCCCACAGAGCCCTGATCTCAACATGATCGAGTCAGTCTGGGAGGACATGCAGAGACAGTCAAAGTGTGCAGAAGAACTGTGGCCGGTTCCTCAAGATGTGTGGAAGAACCTACCAACCTCTACCTTAAACTGCATGCAAGTTTGCATAAGAGAATTGATGCTGTTTTAGAGGCAAAGGGTGGTCCCACCAAATATTGATCTGATAGAGGTTTTTTTTGTCTCCTGCACTTTTTAGAAGGTTTATTGGTTAATAAGTGTTTGTGGCATTATTTTTGGAACCGTCCTCACTTTATAGCATTTTTCCCACAGGTGCCTAAGACTTTTGCACAGTACTGTATGATAATTGTTTGTATTTCCTTAAGGTTTATATAATAGAGTATAAGGGGATTTCAACCTACAGCAAGGTCATCACAGTATAACTCAAAGTCAAGAACCACCCATAAGCTGAACTGAACTAAGCGGAATAAGTTTCCTGCAAACACTAAACCGGTGGCAGACCTACGCTGTTAAAGCCGGTTAAAGACGAGTTTAGAGGGTCTAGCTGCACAGGAGAAGTGAACTGTCGGTTACGAGTTATTAATTATTGGTTATGTAATATGCAAAAATGCATTATGAATGGGTTGTACCCCTGACCTGTGCTTAATATTTGAAAAGACATCATTGCCAGCCATTTCTGTTCTCCGGAGGAGTTTATTTTGCCCAGTTACGGCAGGGTACGGGGGGCTGCACAGGGAGTCAGTCCTTCACAACTCTCCCAACTGCTGATGTCATCTGTAGGCCAACAGGACTCAGAGATGCTGAACAAAAGGCTTTTTGGTCACTTTGTTGACCTTCACTGGTTTTGTATAAAAATGGGACCTACAATTGCAGTTAAAGGAACCTGAGAAGTTACAGAAAACATCTTTGAATAACCATCAATGGTGGAGACAGCAAAGCTAAAAAGAAAGAGTAGAGCTGATAGCAAGAGAGCGTGGAGAACGCAGGCTGGAGGCAGATGAATATAATAAACGGCGATATGTCATTCTAAATTGTGACACCAGAATAGCAATAATCCACAATAACAAAAAAAAAGCAAAAAGCGGAACTGGATCCTCCTTTAGCGCAGCTGTGGTTGCAGCTTGCTGTAACCTCTGACCCCTGTGGTCCATCATAATTAGAGCTTTAAAAAAAATCTGGCCAAAGCTAAAAGAGACCAGAACAGAAATGGCTGGCAAAGGGTGCAGTTAGAGTCAATTTATCTGTCTTTGCTCAACTTTAAAGGGAAATGTTGGACATACATTGCCACTCCTAATCTTTTTATAGCTTTGGCACCTCCATTGTATCACTGAAAACAGTTTTTGTTGGCACCAGCACGGCTGTTATGGATGTAGAAAATAAAATTTAAAACTTTGTAAAATTTGTCAGCCTCCTTTACACACACACACATACACAGAGCAGCGAAGGGGGGTTAAATATCGCGAGAAAACTGTCACCCTCTTCCGTTCTTCCTCGCTGTCCAGGTGAACAATGAATTTTTCCTAACTCTCTTTCGGAAACTGGTGGTGGAACAATGGTGATTTTTAGTCCTTAAAGGGAAAATATACACAGCTTATGGTTTCCTCCTGAGACAAAAATTGTGAAAGGCGCCGTGGAAAGTTTGTCTCTGTCAGATCTTCATAATTTTTTGGAATAATCAGGAAAAGGATTTTTTTACAGAAATTATTTCTTATATTGGACATTTTATTTTGTTTTTCTTATTTAGAATGGATTTCTTAAATAATTCCAGTTCAAGGAATTCAAATATTTCCTTAAGCCACCATAATTACCTGGAAGTCTAGGTATTTACATTCTAGAAACATCCATATAATCTGTGTAATCACTTCTGAATGTTGTTTGAAGTGCAGTAAAACAATCCTGGACTGTGAAGAAGTTCTGCAGAAATCAAGGAAACAACAAATTTCCCATTTGAGATATTGTGGCTGACATTTTCATAGCAGAAAGTAAATGCTTTGAACGTTACTGGAACATTAAAGTTGGCTGGAGGGGCAAATTTCGTGTGACTTAGAACTATTATTGTGCATTACTTATTGGCGGGACAGGACATCGATAGGCTGAAAGTTGAAAATATGAAGATATTGTGTAGTCAGTATGCAGTGGGGTTACTAATAAATAAACAAGTAAATAAATAAATAATAGCGTAAAATTATATTTTAAAAAATTTCACACGGCAGTTAGTGGTGTCCTTAAATTCACTGGCAGAATGTGCTTAGTATATATGTACTGCCATAGATGTGCGTTTACATACACTCTATGCATAAATGCCGTGATGCCAATGAAAAATTTTCAAAATCTTTAACAAAGTCTCACTCCTCCATGTTATTTCTTTTGGACTAAAATAGATGCGAATCAACTTTCAAGGAAATACGGTTATTTTTAATGGTTGCTGCTTCACTCACCGCCTTTAGTGCCGGAATCCTCCGTGTTGCCTACATGTAACGCTGGTTGCTTTGCCACAGACAGGGGTCCCTCAGAAGGAAATCTGGCTTGAAATGTGGTCCAGAGCAACAAACAATGTCGTCTTATTGGACAAAATATTAAATTTATTCTAGCAACACCATTACCATCCTTACATACACATTCAAAATCCATAAATATGTATGACTGAAAGCACATAGGAATTACAAGCTTCTTTTGCTGTTTCCATGGCTTTCCAGAATCAGCTACATATTTCCTCAACTGTTAAACCTATGCTGGGTTAAACATTTAAAATACTGATGGAATTTCATAGCAAAAACATTTGTTTCAAAATATTTATGCAGGTACTGCTAACCCACAAAGTGTGTTTCTGAATACGTGACAGGTTGTATGTAATTCTCGTATTTAAACCGCACCCGAAACTGAAGTTGGTCAAACTGTAAAAATTTTTTTGTCAAGTATGTGCCTTTTTATGGCTGCGATTTACAGTCCTGAGTGACTCGCAGTGCGGAAAATACAGTATTCGTATATTCATGCATTAAGTGGTTTTTCTGCAGTCCGGCAAAACAATGTTCAAGGTTCCGATCCACAGCCTGGTTGTTGAGAACTGTAGGGGTTGTTGTAGGGGGCTCCTCAGAGGGCAAACCTGATGCAATGCTTTGTTATGATATTTTTTTACATTTATTTTATTTCCATGCCAGGTGGAACATACAGCAGATGCACACATCTTCCATGCCACCTTCTCTTGGGTTATACTTGTTTCTTGAGGCTAATTCCTTACCATCTCTTCACGATTCCTTTTGACAGTTTGGCACCATGGTGCTTTGGTCATCCTCTTTGTCACCTGTTCTCCAGATGCTGGACTGGACTGCTGGTCGTGGATTGAATGCAGATGTGTCCTGGCCATCTTAATGTTCTCGTCTGGAGGAGAACCCTTATGTCTGGCTGTGGTGTTCTTTGTCTGGTGATGATGATGATGATGCTGATGATGATGTCAGGTATCTCGTCTTGCCATTTTGCAAATTCTGTTAGTCACAGCCATTGAGTTTCTTCGGGAGTGTTTTGGTCATTGGCCAAGATACAAATGTAACGTCGGCACAACGGTGCTGCTTTATAATACTAATTTACTTCTCGGTGTCAGTCGTTTGTTGTTCTAGATCTTTCCTAGCTTCTTAGCTTTTCCAGAGCTGTTCACACAGGTACACTAAGAGATGTTTTCCCTTCCTTGTCTACTGAGACGCTGCCCTGTTCTGTAGTGTTGATCATTATGACCTACGTTTCCTTGCTTGGTATCTTCATCCGTATCTGCTGTCC
Source organism: Arapaima gigas (assembly GCA_900497675.1). NCBI lineage: Eukaryota > Metazoa > Chordata > Actinopteri > Osteoglossiformes > Osteoglossidae > Arapaima > Arapaima gigas. Next base: position 483,535 of record UFQX01000253.1, read on the forward strand.
GAAGCAAGCGATTCGGTCTGCTTTCGGTTGTGTTGTTTTGACCGCGTGTAAAAAGTTAAAAGCACCTTTAATGTAAAATTGGGAGAAAAAACTATGTATTCTTGAGGTAGAAAAAGTCACCCTTTTTCTTCTTTCTGAAATGTTTGATTTTAACCACAGAGAAAATCTAATTGAAAAGCAAACTGCTGTGGACTTCCTTGAATCCAATTATCAGATCCATGTTCATAAATCACATATCATTTTTCTTATTATTTTCTCATTTTACTTTCTTTTTTTTCTGTTGTTCTTTTGCAGCGTGGTGCTGCACTGAGCATCTCAGAGCTCCTAGGCGTGGGTTAGATTCTTCATACCTTCTCCCTGTGCTTCTGTGGGTTTGCTCCAGGTACCATGATTCCTCCTGCACTTCAACAACATGTTGCAGGTGTGTGTGTGTGTGTGTGTGTGTGTGTGTGTGTGTGTGTGTGTGTGTGTGTGTACCCCGTTGTCCCAAGGTATTCTTTGCACCTCTGCCACTAGGCTTTGCATAAGCAGTTACTGACAATACATTATACTGTCTCTCATTTGCAGTATTTTTTAAACACTGACAGTTATAGTAAATTGCTATACAGTTGTAACCCAAATATCACAAATATCAGGATCACAGCGGTTTGGGGACAGCCACCCACATGGCTTGTCATGGTACCCTCTGGATGTGCCAAGAGTCCATCACAGACTAGTCACACATACACACAGCCACTTAAACCACATATATATCTCGCAAAGTGCTTTGAGAAGCTCCTTCTAAAAGTATTATGTGAAAAAATACTACTTTTATTATAACATTGTAATTCTTGTAATTACTTGGAAAGTACTGCCAAACTACTGGTAAAGTAAACAGTGCCAAAATAAAAGGATAGTAAATCGAATCGCACAAAGTTGTTTATCGTGATGTTCCAACGCATATTTTCAATTTATGTTTTAATACAGGCAAAGGATTATTTTGCCTCTTAGGTTGTGAGTGCATTTTGTATAACTTTCTGTGAATGTATTTCTTGCAGGTACTTGTACCTTATAATTGTCCCTCATCTCTGGATTGTTTTTCTGAGGCTACAAAGATCAGAAGGCAGCAAGGGAGTGTGACACCTTGTTGAAAAATTATTGGGCAAAAATATCAAGATTTTTGTTAACCTCCTCTCACTGTAGGTCCTTATATGTGGAGCAGCAAATAAGGGAGCAGGTGTTCCGATAGCTGCGGGGGTATAACCTGCAGTTACTTGTAGGCAGTGCCACAGGTGAAGGCTAAAAAAGTCAAATTTACATTGCGTGAATCACAGGGGCAATGAGAAACGGCAAATGCAAATCTGTGCAGGCTAGGGGAAGAAACACCACAAGCTAGTAAAACATACTGCAGATTTCTCTTGCTGTAAAAAAGCTCAAAGACCACAATGAAGTTGCTGGTCACAAGCCACCCATGTTTGAAAAGTATGCAAAAAAATGGTGCTGCTATGGACCAGAGTCAGACTTATACTTAGAAACCACAATTACTTTTGAAATAGTTTAGCAGTTAGCGTTATTCCCCCGTTAGATCTTTGCCTTTGAGGGGCGGCAAAAAACAAAAGAAGCGTGACGCTGTCCGAAGTGAAGAAACAAGTCACACAGGTTAGTTTGCGCAGACAGCTTTTAGATGCCTTCTTATTTCTGCTGATGTGGTTTCCAGGCATTTCGAGAAGCACTGGAAGAATTTAACCCTTTGCTTTGCTCCATGCTGCTGCAAGGGTCATGACGGCATCCCCTGGACTGATCTCTCATTGTATACAAAGGAAGCTTTGAGGAGTTCAGTGGGGAAAATAAAACAAGTTCAGGTTCAGCCCAGAGTCAGAGACAACAAGGCTGAGAAATTAGGAAGGGGATTTCAACAGTCCCATGTAGAAGACTTCTACACCATGGTTTATCATGTTTTGTCATTCTAGGGTCTATTCCAGCACATGATATTAATGGTATTACTGTGCACTTGTGCATCGTTGTTTGAACTGGGACCAGATTTCTGTTCGCAAGATGGAATTCACAAGTCCACCCACCGCGTCATTGTCAGTAAAACCTTAATAATACAATTTAATCCCTTGATTTAGTCACGGGTTAGTTTTTCTTAAAACCATGAGATGAAGATTTAACACTGATTTACCTGCTGTATTTTCATCAACGGTGCATACAATGCAGGGTCACAGTGTACCTCCGTACTGAGAACATGCAGCGTGGCAAAGATCAGCATGTAGCAACATGCTAACAAATTAAGGCTAGATTAACGAAAATAAAAAACACATCATGCCCACAATCCTCTATTTGTCGCGTCGTGTTTTACACACACAAGACGATGCTGTGTTCCTTCACGACTCACTTTATCTTCAGGCATCACAAGGGGATTAAAAAGGGTTGCATAGAAAAGTCAACAAGTATTAAAATGTCTTTCATTTTAAAATTCCTACTTTACTGGCAACGTTACTGGCCAATAAATAAAAATGTGCTCAGTTAAGGCCAGCAGATCCTGCAGACCACCCCCACCATGTGTGCATTCCCCTCCCCACTCGATCTTCCTTCTCCCCTCTCTGCTTTCTGACTGCATTGTACACTGGCTATTTTTGTTCTGCAAGAGAAGTTTTAGTAAATACAACAGTAAAGAAAGTGGGCCAAAACACAGATAAACTCAAGTGTTTGAGCACCTTCGTCACTAATTTAAAAAAACAAACCAGAAAAAATGCCTGAGAACATTTAACTACCGAGATAACTTGTAAAAGTCCAGTGTGGTGAACATGCTGACTAGGCATGGATAATGAAGTACAGAAGGACAGACCAAACTACACTTTTAAACCTGTCCTTGCGTCAAGGGACAGCCGGACATGTTACCTACCCAAGCAGCAGAGACATGGAAAAAACCAGTAGTTTTAACATTTATCGCCTGTTGGCAGACAATTTTTGACAGGAAAAAACTAAAATATCCAAGACTGTGAACCTCAGTGTTTGGCAAAAAGGCATGGAGGAGGTCAGAGTTTACATATAATTTCTCATTACTCCTACTGAAGTATTTGCATTCCGCAGTTAAGGCGTATACCAGCTTCAGCGCTCCGAATAAAATTCCTAACGGTTTGTCCGTAAAACCAACTCAAACATGGAAGGGACTCACCCAGCCCGGATGGGTGGGTATGCTTGATTTGTTTTATTTGTTCAGTTTACATATATTTATTCCTTTCTTGCTTTCTGCTTTTGCTTATTTGCTCAGCTTAATAAGATTAGCTCCTGCTGTCAAGCCGGAGACTGAGGAAGGAGAAACCGATATGTGAACCCAACATCTCTGCAGTTCCATTCCCACCTCCCAGGCGGAGGCCCTCTTCTTTCAAGACTCTCTGCCTCTCCTCAGGTGCCTTCAGTGCAAAGCCTCTTTCAGGCATCAGCCAGTAGACCCCCTAGTTACTTCACACATGACATCAGTTCACTCGTATGCAAAACACTCACACAATAACCCGCTTTGCCAAGCGTCCCCTGCTTTTCCTTATGTTTCAGAATAAACTGTATTACAAGCACGTATCCAAGATGGCCAAGCATTCCTTTGACTGTCTGGAACTGGGCTCATGCCTGCTGCAACTGATCCTTTCAGTTTTTTGGTTGTTTAGCGACTCAATGACAGCACTAGAAAGCTTGAAAATACTTTATGAGAGTTTTGCAGAATTTCACCAGGTGCTATCCATCACGGGCGTTCGTGCCAGCGTGTCTTTTCTCTGTCTCCCCATAGATCCCACAACTCGCTTACTGGCCTGTACCCAAAACAAAGACCATCAAAGGTCCTCAGAATCCCATCGCCATCAGTTAATGGAATTTACCAGCCACAGAAATGGATTCTTTCATAGGTCTGCATAATGGGTTAATCCAATAAAAGACATACACAATATATAAATGAGAAGAAACAGGCAAAAGAGAATAAAGGAAATCAAAAATAAAATGTCATAATAATATAATAAAGAGTAAATAACAGTGATAATTGAGTAACAAGGACACTCCATCATGTCATCATATGTCACAGACTGAGCACGCACCTTTACCGAGGTGGAACACGCTGCTGGGCCTGTGGCACTGAACAAACAAACAGGACAGAGATGCAAAAACCACAAATCCCACTAAGCTCTTGCCATTTCAATGTGGAATCACAGGTGCGCTGAGCATACAGGTAGTGGCACGTTGACAGGGGGCCAGGGGACAAGACGGGACACGACTAAACAAGGACCTTCACACCGGTCCCCGGCATCCAATTTTAACAAAAATAAGAGAAAATAGCCGAACGGGATTAGCCACCATCAGATCTTAGGTTCACATTTTCACGTCGTTCATATTTTTTCGTGTGTGTCAAAATTTCTCTTACTTTTGTGAGTTTTTCCAGCTGTTTTGAAAACGAGCACAATCGAAAACCTCGAACAGAGGAAGAGAGTTGAGACGTTCTCATCATTTCCATCCAAGAACAAGTTGTCTATAAACAGCCTACAAGTACCAGATGCAAATCCTTCCGTAATCTGTGCTAAAATAAGGTCATCTGGCGGTAATTACAGAAATGCACTTGGATTCGTCAGGAAAACCTCAACCGACTCACATATCGTACAAATTTGTCTGCCGTAAACTGTTCACAGGCCACAAAGAGAAGAACGAGCAAAGCAATTTCCAAGAAAAGGATTAAAAACCATTTGTTAGCTTTCCCGACGCATTATTGTCAGAGGACAATGGCACATCCTCAAAACTGCGTGTGCAGCGGCGCCAAAGGTCAAAGACAAACAACCAAGCAGGTTGAAACCTGCACTTGTGCTCAGGTGGAACTTGTAGCCCTCAGCAAAGCGACTCCTTCACGTGTAGCTATCTGCATGGAGGTACTTTTGTATGAATTCTATGGGGTTCCCTTTGGTTCTGAGATTTAAACTAAATGCACCAAATATGGAAATAAAGAGCAGGGTAAACTTTTAACTTCCTTTTCTGAACAGCAAAAGTGTGAAGGACTTCTAACATAGGTTTCTGGAGTTAATTTGGCCCACAAAGGTCCATCTCGAACGTGACAGGAGAAACGAGACAGAGAAGCGCTCCCACCCGCCAGCGCACACAGACACAGTAAGGAGGAAGCGTGTGCTTACCTGTTGTGCAGCAGGTGAGCACCTCAGCCTCTGTGACAATAGACAGAAAAGGGAAAATTGTTGAAAACAGAACAGTTCTCCACAGTCCCGAGGCGTGTTCATCACTCCAAACTCTCCTTTTCACGTGCAGATATACGTACGTCTGCACCCAACCTCACAAGTTAGTCCCGGCAAATCACATAAAACTTTCTTGACCCCACGTTTTCAACACGGCGACGTAATGAGAATTTGCAGTGTAAAACAGTACCAGTTTCAAACATCATAAAAATTATAGTTATTATTTGTAACGGCTTGTGAATCAAACGTCTCCCTTTGAAGGAACTGTTATTTTAAAATGCCATTTTAAGTTTCGTCTTATGGATGGACGATGTTTAAATCAGGTTCTTCTGACTGAGCTGAAGTTTTGCTGCTTGTTTGACAGTGGTGCTACCGGCTGCGGGGCTTTGGATTGAAAATTTGTCCGCGCTGAACAGATGAAAGAGCTATTTCACGACCCTGTTTATACCAGTTCCCATCAAAATGTTGGACCTCAAACTGTGACTCTTTCTACAGGTCCTTAAATGAGGAATTAAGACTTACTATAGGCCCTGACTGTGTTTACATCTTTCCATTTTCTCAGCTGCAAATAAAAGAATGACACGGACTGCAACTACACCCACAAAAATTTATAATAATAATGGCTGTTAAAAAAAGATCTTGTGCAAAATAAACGTGGTTGGATAGAGCTGACTGGAGACTGTGAATGTTGACAATGCACAAGTTATCCAGCAGTGGGGAATAATACAATTTTTTATTTTTTTTTACGGAGGCAATTCAGGCTAAGTACAGACTTTGCTGAAGAGCCTGAAAGCAGAGAAGAGGACTGGAACCCACAATCTCCCCTTCCACACACAGCAGCGCCAACCGCAATGCCACAGGAAGCGCGGGTGGGCGGTAAAGTATTAGCTGTCACACGGAGAAAATGCTACGAACAGCGTACGCACTTCCAAATGAAGGTGAACCAGGCAGCAGACCACGTGTCTGAGAAATTCATCCAAACGTGCTGAATCATCTGCTGTCCAAAAGTCTGGAACCAGAGTTCCTGTTACAGATGTAACTCGGATCCCGACTCACGTCGTGTCTGCGGAGCTTTTCTGGGCATCCCTGCGCACCTGTCCAGTCTGAGTCAAACGTCATAACACAGGTTCCCCAACAGTCTGCGGCAGGGGATGAAGAGGCGCCGAGCTACGGCGTGGAAGCGCTACGCTTGTACTCTTCCCCAACGCACAAGCAATGCTGGAAGTACAGGAAACAAGGCACGAATAGTCAAGGCCTATCGTCTGTTCGCTTTCCTGGGAGGTGAACTTGAGAAGACCAGCATTCTGCATCCTGAAGGTCCTTACAAGTCTTCAGACATAAGCAACGCAATTCATGGACTACGCAGCTGCTTGCAATGGAGGAGCACGTTTGGGCATCGATGTACGTTTGTTAAACGCTGGATCACGAGGAATGTTTAATCCGTAAGTGGCATCTATAAAACGTGCTTTATGGTTGTTTTGGTGAGCGTTACAGAAACTCTAAACACACTTGACGCCGCTTTGCACAGCAGCGCAGCGCAGTTTTTGGCAGGTTCAACATTCCCCTCTGCAAAACCTCACACTGACAGCCACTCCTGAACGTACCGTTTCATCACCAGTATCTTGCTTGTTTGAGCTCGGAGGAACGCGGCGAAAGAGGAGAAACGAAGCCCTCGATTATACGACTTGCTTATAACAAGGGGGCAAAAAAAAATATACTTCTGCAATCCAACCGTATAATGAGACTGTTCACAAACCGGCAGTTAGTTCAACAGAAGACAAACGTTGCGGCGATTCTGCGCCTTGTTTTCTCGGGGGTTTAGAGACGTTCTTCACCCGTTTCGTCACGCACCCGCTTGAACGGAGAAAACCTTCTTGTAGCTTTGCGACAGGACTACCCGGGGCTGACAGAACCTCTGCCGAGACATTAAACAAACATTTGCACGCCTCTCGAATGTGAGCGGGGTGCCGCTCCGAGGTCTCTGCTCCGGGTTCTGTCGAGAAGCGTGGAATGTGATGTTTAGTGGAATTCGTAATAAGGGCCCCAAAGACTCCTTCTGAATGCTCAGCACCCGGTAAAACAAACTAAAGCCAGTTACCATAGAAATCAATTGTATGTCTCTGTACAGTCCACTTCAGGCGAAGAATAAAGACCAGACGCAAAAGCCCTGCTATTGGTAGGCGATGAGAAGGAGAAGAAAGAATTTTGACGTCTTATTAGAAAGCCTTGACGGGGGGCTCAAACAGTCAGTTTTTGAACTGTTTTAAGGTTGGCACAACTCACAAATGTCTGATGAATGAACACTTTCAACGGCAAACGGGTCTGAAGGGCTTCACTTTCTCACATGTGGAGACTTATCTCCTCCCCTGAGATGTAGAACTGAATATGTTAGTAAGCTCTGTTTAAACTATACCTTCATCTAAGGCAATTCAGAACATTAGATCGCCAGAAATGGAGTTGTTTGCTGCACATTTTTACACGAGGGTGTTCGGACGGAGTCGGGGCAGCTGCCTTGATCAAAGGTAGTAGAGGGGGAGTGAGGCTGTAGCCGAAAATATTCGTATGAAGCCATAAGCAGCCATAACCAGGATGTCTACTACCCCCTGCATAAACTTTGGGGTTAAAAAAAGAAAAAAAATCCCTTTGCCAACAGGAGACAAATGAGATGGTTTGCAAGAATTTCATCACGGGTCTGAATTTATCGGCTACCTGTCAGCAAACACGTAGATAGTGTCACATGTCACCTTGTTACAACATGCAAATAAAGTTTTAAGAATAGAGTGGAATGGAGCAGAAAGGCGGGATTCTGCGTGTTTTGTACCTGACACAGTTTGAAGACGGTCCAGCAGATGATGTAGGCAGACACGGTGAACTTGGCCCCCACGTAGGTTTCCGGTGCACAGGTGAGGTGGTTGTGCTCCGCGTCCAGACCGTCGGTAGTCATGGAGACTCGCTTCTCCTCCGCATGGGCGCGCGGGTCCTTTCCGTCGCCGCTGCACGTGCTCCCGTCCATTGTTCCGGTTTCACTTGTCTGCGTGAATAAATTTCTAGACGACCATATTTCCGAGGGCAGCTGAAGGAACCTTGGTCCGAATGCGCTCCGAATAGCCCTGCTTTAACCTCCTCAAGCAGCCAGAAAGTCCAGCAGAAGCGGCGGGAAAATATTATGTCTGAAGCCAACCGTCGTATTTGGCGACGAAAAAAAGCGACAGTCACAGCAGTCGGGTGTTGTTCTGTCAGCTCATGTCACTCGAAGAGACCGTCCTGGACGAAGCTCCCGGTTTCTAGCAGTGAAAGTCCCTCCTCTTTCTTGGTGCGGGACCAAGCGCGAGACATCGGGCTCAGATCCCCGCAACACCCACTAGGAAAGTTGCAAGAGATGGTTTTATGAAGATCTCTACTGTTTTAAAAATACTCTTTACTGTGATCGGCAGAGATACTAGTGTCACATATATCACTCCGGGGTCACGAGCAAGCTGCGCTGACAGGCCACTTTATTAGGTACATCTTAGCTAGTACAGGCTTGGACCTCTTTGGTCACCAGTATGGCATGGATTCAGCATCAGGTTGTTTTTGTTTTTTTTTTTTGTTTTTTTTTTTTTTTGCTCCATGCTGCACGAACACTTTCACAGTTTCTGCGGAGGCTTTGGAACATTCATTCTGTTAACACCCAAACCAAAAATGGTCTACTGTTTTGAGAGGATGGGGCTGTGCAGGCCACTGGGATAAAGGAAAGGTACCGTGATGTTTGTGGAACCATCCTGAGATGCTGTGTGTTTTGTCACATGATATATTGTCCTGCTGGAAGCATCAGGTTGTGAAAGATCAGACTGGCTGTGAAAGGATGGATGCACCTGGCCAGGATCAGTGGCTTGTTGGTACTCAGGCACTCAAATGACGCTCTGATGGCACCAAGAAAAACTAAACGCAACTAAAAAGCTAGTGTGCGCCAACACATCATTCCTCATCTCATCACACCACCACTGCCAGCAGTCGGTAGCAGCCGAGGGGTATCTAATAAAGTGGCCGGTGAGTGTATATCGCTTTAGTAGAAAGTCGGGGTACACTGTCTTATCAGTTACCGTCAGATGCAGTAAATATGTAACCACAAAGGCGTACTTGATGTACAGTGCTGTGCAAAAGTCTTAGGCACCTGTGGGAAAAATGCTATAAAGCGAGGACGGTTCCAAAAATAATGCCACGAATACTTCTTAACCAATAAACCTTCTAAAAAGTGCAGTAGACAAAAAAACATCCATCAGATCAATATTTGGTGGGACCACCCTTTGCCTTTAAAACAGCATCAATTCTCTTATGCAAACTTGCATGCAGTTTAAGGTAGAGGCTGGTAGGTTCTTCCAAACATTTTGAGGAACCGGCCACAGTTCTTCTGCAGACTTTGACTGTCTCTGCATGTCCTCCCAGACTGACTCGATCATATTGAGATCAGGGCTCTGTGGGGACCATACCCTCTGTTGCAGGATTCCTTCTTTTTGCTCAAGATAGTTGTGTATGACTGAGATTGGGTGTCTGAGGTCATTCTCAGGCTGCAGAAGGAATTTGGGACCAATGAGAAACCTCCCTGATGGTAGATAAGAATCTACCTGTACTTCTCAACAGACACTGGAGTTGCATGCCTAACACTTTTGCACAGTACTGTATATAGTGGAATGTAATTCAAATAAATTAGTAACGCATTTTCAAAATGTGAAATGATAGTTCCATTTTCTGACATTTCTTGGGCACATCTAACCTTTGACGTTAAGGCTGTCAGTGCCTCACGTTTATGCAGTTTTTCCTTTATGGTTGTCTATACAGTAATAATTAAAGTATTCCACGATTACTCCAATTTTTCACTTGTCATGTTTCAAAGCTGTAACTTGCCTTTTAAAAAGAACAGCACTGGGTGCATAACAGGCCCACTAGTAATAAAGAAGAACGAAACGCTGAAATGCAAAACAGACACGACGACTTATTTGCTCTGATTCTTATCATTTTAATGTTGTTTGGGCCTCACAGCAGATCTACGTGAAGCGTGTTTCATAATTATTTGGGGTATTATGTTGCTATATGCTGAATCATCCGGTATTCCTTTCTGTTGGTCTTTTGTAGTTGCGGAAATGACAGACTATAGAAGAGGACCTTGTTTTTCTCTCAGCATCCTCTGGAAGCCATTCCTATTGTTGAACCTCCAGACAAAAAAGCTGTGACTGTCTGCAGCCTAAATCCACCCTTTTATTAGCTGCCAGCTTCTGGCTGACAGTCGTGTCTCTTCTGTTGGTTTTCTGTGTATGTTTTTTTTCCTCTGTGTGTTTCTTTGTTCACACGTTTTTGAGGTTCCACGTGAAACTATTAATGACAAGGACCCTTTAAATATAACACATTGCTAATATAACAGTAAACTTATACCTCATCTTACAAACACAACTGGGACTGGGAGTTTCTAACCTGGAATTGTTTGACTGTCCGTCGATAGCCAGGTCTTCTTTTCCGTGATGTGTAGCACTGTCAGGATAGTTCACGGATAATGTGTGGCTTTTAACTGTCGCCAACTCCCAAGTTATGATGAAGCCTCTGATATTGACAACCTTCTCGAGGGCTGTGTTCATAGTACTTATCATTCACTTGGACCCCAAGTGCTCCCACATTGTTTGGTGAACGCAGCTGGCCATCATGTTGCATCTGTTGTTGTCTACTCGCTGCTCCAGAACGTTCTTCTGCTGGTACCTTGTGTTGAGTTCCAGGTCCTGTGCTGCAGTGATCAAACTTTTGGTCTCTCCTCTAAGCCCAGAACTACATACACATGTAATGGTTGCTTCTTTGTCAACTGCTGGCTTATCAAGATTTCTGAAGAATGACCCATGCAATAGACGGTCAGTTTGCTTTATCCATCTCAGTGCTGCTCCCGGGCTGTACGTTTGGTGTTTGTCAGCAGTTGCTTCTTGAGGTAATCATTTCTCTTTGAGCTGTTTTGCTACTTAGCTTTTTCTGTGTAATATCGTCTGACAAGTCAAAAGAACTTGTCATGACCATAACTAGATGTAGTAGCTAGATGCAGTAGCAAGGTCCTTGATTCCATTATTATAAACAGATTCTGGTTTGATCCGTCCACACCTACACTTCATTGTAAGCATATATATTCCTTCTGCATCAGCCCAACCAATGACCGAGTCTCCCTATAGTCAAAAGTTTTCTTGTCTTACAATCCATCTTTTGTATCTCAGTCCTTAGCCAGTTCACTATAAGAAAAGCTGGGACTGGGAGTAGAAGATCTTGTCCTTGAACTCAACTCTGTTTTGACAAGCTGCCTCATTCAAGAATAGAACTCCTTCTTGATCTTGTCTTATATGAAGTTATGGTGCATCCCATCTCTTTTGTACATACCAAGGAACATCTTTTCAGATCAGATGTTTCCAACAGGAACTTCATCATGCAGTCAGAAGCTTTGGATTCCAAGTAGCTTGCCATGCTTGTATACCTCCAAGGCACATTGTTCCAGGCCCAACTTTTTGTTTGTTTGTTTGATGAAACTTTGCCCATGAAATATGACTGAGAAATTAACAGAGAGACGTTCTGTGTGTCTTCACACACCCCTATGCAGCATCCTATACAGTAGGCAGATTGTCAAAATGGCACTTTTGCTGTACTTGTCCTACATCAGGAGACCATGACTGAGACAGCCCACCCACCTGAGAGCTGTAGATGCAGCCGTTCCGGGAAACAGAATATGAAGTAATTCGTGGAGAATCAAACATCTGTCAGTTAACATGGGAATAAAGACTGATGCAGGATTTCTTTTAGATTTTCAGAGACATGGGCGATTAATTTCACAGCTGGAGAAGACAAATGTAAAATTATTTCCATTTGGTTCAGTGTTTCTCTTGTGCACTGGGACTTAAGAAACAAGTCCAAGAAAACATTTACTGTTGCCTTGACACTCAAACACAAGGAGACTAGATTTACTGCACGATATATGGAGATACTGCACTGAACTGACTTCAGTATATTTGGAAAAACTGCAAACGCTCTAAAGTTTAATCGGGCAGTAAAGTGGCACGGGGGGTGGTGTTGGCGCCTCGCAGGTCCTGGGTTTAGAAATAGGTTTGAATCTGACTCTGTCTGGGTCTCTTCCAGTCACACACCGACGTGTGTCGGGTGAAGGGGTGTCTGCAGTGTGTGTTGGGGTGTGCAACTTTCAGTGAACGACTGTGTGTTTGTTCAGTTCAGGGTAGACTCCGCACCCCAGCGCCACCGAATTTGAAAAATGACTCGGTAGACCAGTAAAGACTTCATTAAATACCTAAAACTTTGCCATTTTATCACCGCCGCAGATAAGGAAAACAGGCTTCAGGTGGATATAACTGAAATAGAGAAACAACTGTTGGTAGTGGTCAGCGTGATTTCGGCACTCTATTCTGTTTTTCGTAAGTGTTCACAATAAGTCCCACGAGGCGTCGAAAGAAACACGGGAACGCGACCTTGACGTGTCTTTCGGCGATCGCGAATAGTCGGCCGTGTGTACAAATGGTTTCCCAGCCTGCACCTCCCTAGGCATCCAGGAGCAAAACTGCAAAGCTGTCCCAGCCCCTCGATACACCGGTCTGTGACAAGATAAAAGCTTTTCGGAAGGAAGTTCAGCGAACCAATGAAAAGACCTTCGATGTAAAGTTTGATTTGTCACCTTCCACTGTGCTGTTAAGCCGCAACCCAAACTCTCTTTTTGGTGACAAACACAGGCCGTTCACACCGACACACTTGGCAAAAAAACATACTTTTAAGCTTTCGTCTCCAGCTGAGGTTCCTTCTGTGAAATGTATGGGCGTCTCAAGTGCTCGACTTCCTGCTGCTTGAAGAATTAACATATGAGATGCACAGTAGTTCATAGCAGTTTTGGAGCGTCTAGACACCGTGCTGGAACTCAGTAGTCGATGTTGTGTGATCACGACCCTCGGCCCCTCTCTGTATGTAGGTGGAGGTCCGGTGTCTGCTTGTACTTATTGCTCTGAGCAATAAAAAAAACCACATTTAACATGAACGGATAACGCAAAAGCTAACACTGTAAACACATACTGCCCCCTTTTGGCTATACAGTCATGTATCATCATGTAACCCACACGAACCAGTGTGTATGTTGACATCTATATACCGCAAACATTAGAAAAATTAGAAAGGATGCAAGATGTTAATTCATCTCGAGTTTATCAAGGGATAAACTACTATCTACTTACTTATCTACTTATCACCAAACTAGGTGTTTAACTTTACTAAAAAGGTCCCATAAATATATTCAGATGAAGTAAAACAGTGCGCTGGTTTTGACACTGCAGTAATAAACAAAATATTCACAACACTGTTCTTCTGTGTACAGTAATGCTGCCATTGTGGCTCAACAGCAGGGGAAAAGTCCTCCCCCCCCTAAAACGCCACAAAATTTAAGATGGAAAGCTGCAGATATGTGATTTCTGAAGACAATAATGTATGAGCAACTGAGGAACTGCATGGATGGCCAAGGCTTCCACAGGCAGCTGTGGGTTTTTTATTTATTTGGCTGAAAATTTCTCTACTGTGACTTGGTGTTAAGCTACTTCCAGTAATACTGGGGAATAACAACATTTTTTTGTGTCACGCAAACACAAACTGGCGAGTCTTTCAGTATTTTTTACGCTAATTTGGCCCAAGACAGATCAGCAGACAGTGTAGGGACATGAAGTGCCAGTGGGGCTTTGAGAAGGTCTGTGCCGCTCCAGAGGACCACCACACCCGTGGCTGCACCCCCTGCAAAAACCATCCTACAAACATACAAAGAACAAGGCAGACGGGCAAACGGAGTTTGAGCTTGACCGGTATGTCGGCGTGGGACTTTGGGAGGACTGCACTACCATCTGGAGGAGTTGAGGAGCAGCCAGAGACGGCGGTGGGGGGCCGAGGCAACGGACGGTCTGTCGGTGGCCATGTGTGTGGAGCCACCTTCGGCTGGCGCTTCTGCTGGGGCCCTGGCCGAAGAAGATTCCAGATCTCCCCACCACGAGGACACTGGACAGGACTTTGCAAGGATGACCAGGAGGAGGAAGAGGCTCAGGAGGGACATTTCTCAAGTGGGGTCTCCTCGAGGACACAGCTGAGCATATTGAAGGTCCTCATTTGGGGACTGTGGTGGAGGGGAATTTTTGAGAATTGTTGATTATTGATTTTATTGCTTTTATGGCATTTTATCGTATTGTGGCCATTAGCTGACAGACCTGACTATTTGGATAGGAATAGAACTTGTGGTATTTAAGTGGACTGTTAATTTTTAACGCCCACTTTTTTTAAGGTTCTGTTTTATGGACTCCTTGACTTCGCCAAGGCCGTCAGGGAAAAAGTCCAAGTAAGAATCCAAAAAAATGAACTTTTAACAACATGTTGCATCCCATGGCTTGTTATGACTTCAGGAGCTCAGTCGCTGTTCCACGATCGCTTCCTGCTTTGCGATTTATTAGAACGCTTTTGCAAACTGAACGACGGCCGTGCGGCTTTTTCAGCTTGACTTAACTCTTCGACAAATTTGTCATCTTCTATCAATTCTCTTATCTGAAGCCCTACAAAAATACCTCCCTTAATCTTAGCACCACTAATTCAAGTGGGAAATTTATTCTTCAAGTAGACGGATCCTGCTGTTGACCAGTGTCATTTTTACTGGAGTGATTTAGGGTAAAGTACCTCGATCGAGGGGCCCTACAGCAGCAGCTGTGCCACCTGCTGCCCCCACAAATGATACGTTACCAATAAATACTAAGGGGCCTCGGTGCATTTCTTTGCATGTGCTCATTGTATAATATTTGCAGTGCATGCAGGACTATGACTAAATCATGCTGTATAACCGTAGAGTCAGTTGACTGGAAACGTGTGGATGGCGGGGTGTCGATTCGCAGCATCGAAAAGCATAACCGAAGCGGCCTTTTTAAAAAGCCTTTGAGGGATGAACTCTCTGAAATCCTTCTCCAGTGTTTCCTCCCACTACTTTGAACCCCCAGACAGGCAGCTGCGGCGTCTCCCACTGTAATTATTCAGCCACTACATACCTTTCAATCGGCCGCTACAGAAATCCCTTCTTGAGCCGCCTCCATTATTCATGCGGTGGCAGCTGCTATTTTTGCTCACACGAGAGTAAGAGAAAAACAATGAGAAGCGATAAATCACTTGTTCTCGTATTGGCTTGCGGCTTAAGACAGCTGGGTCTCAACAATAGTTCTGTAATTCAGCGGCTCTGAAGTGGGCTGTCCGAAATTTCCTCCGAGTGCAACCCCCACTGGGGCTTACTGAAATTGTCTCATGCAACTTTTTGCGTGAAACTTTTTGCGTCTGCTGTACAGGTGTATTAGAACTCTGATCATTTTTGCGTGGTCCAACTGACTCGTGTCCCGCCTAACCCAGGCCTTGACCCTAAACCCTTCCTCAAAGTGCTCCCATCGCAATGCCCAGAAAGTCATAGCATTTTAATCTGCTTTCCACCTCCACTTGACACTTTCCACAGGTTAACTGTGGATCAAGGTTGAAATTAGATGCTAACTAGCTGGCTTACCCAGTGCTGCCTGGATCAGAAAGTAAAGGGAAATAGTAATAACACATTATCAATCACTAAACTGTGTTTCCCTTAGAGGGTTACATTCAGTACAGAAGTACTGCTAGTGCTGCTGAACAGGAGGACACCGCAGAGGGGTGGGGCAACAGTCATAGTCCAGTGGAAAGGTGGAAAGGAGAAAAGTAAAAACAAAAATATCACTAAACTTTATTGTCCTTATGTTAAGGGTGGGCTAACATATCACATCACGTGATGATTACTTTAGTGTCACCGTGACAAATCAGCTGGGAACTGCCTTGAGGGACATGTCACAAATGTGCGTAGCACCGCATGTGTGTGTTTAAGCAAGCAAAAACCTCATTTAGGGTTAGAAGTGCCTGTGTGCAGAATTTAAAGTCCGTGGCTTGAAAAAAAGTTGTGCATACAGAACAAACAGCCGTACAAAGAAAAAGACAGATGGACAAACGGAGACTGAGCTTTACAGGTATGTCTCTATCACATGTGGAGGACATAAGAAGGGTCACAGTGCTTATGCTGTTAATAGGAGCATTCATTGTTGGTATCACTGCAAAAATTTTTATGGGTAACATAATTCCCAACAAAAATATTTTGGTTCTCTTAAAATTCTTGGTATGGACACAGCACTAGACCTGAAGTACTTGCTGACTGTTTTGTTCTTTCCAGTTCATGAGATGTCACGTACTTCTGGTTTTCTGTAAGGAGGTGATCCACAGGACGCTTTGAATTTCTAAGAGTCTGGCCCGCTATGTCGCCACCAACAACAGCGTCAGCTAAAAGTGAAATACACATTCCGAAGTGTTTCTTGTGTATGTATTATTATGCTCGAGGGCCCATAACTGTTTCAAGTATTTCTAGTACAGCACCAAAAACCACCAGATTAAAAGGAGGGTCTCATGCTGCTCTTTCACTGACTCTCTGTTTGTTTATAAAACAACCAGCAATGTCTTTTAGTTGCCTAATACTCTATCCAGATTCTTTCAGTCCTTTTTGACTGCAATCCATCCTAAGTGTGTGTGTGTGTGTGTGTGTGTGTGTGTGTGTGTGTGTGTGTGTGTGTGTGTGTGTGTGTGTGTGTGCGCGCAAGTTTGTGAGCACCAGTATATGAAAAAAAAGGTTTGAGTCTTCAGTTCACCCTGTGTCTCTTTCTAGAAGGTGTCTCCTTGCAGAAAGACACAAGACGCTGTACTGAGAGTAACACATAGTGGCTGGAGCAGGAAGATCTAACATACAGACAAAAGGTTGTTCATTATTTGAACTGTATGGGATATGGTACGATAAACCTGAATTTATGAAACAGTGCATAATAATAAATATTTTAAAGAAAAGACATTGGAATCAAAAATAAATCAAACACAGTAAAAAGTATTAAAATATACATATGATACTTAAACCTGGGATATAGGATATGCTACCATAAGCATGCATTTAAAAACACAACATTTATAGGTGAAATTAATAAACATGATCAAGATAAATATACTGTAGTGAAAATTTTAGCAAACGAGGTTAAATAGTTAAAATAAAAATGGAAAAAATACCAACATACACCAATGTTGACTGTATAGCATCTCTGCTCTGACGGGTATTGGGGTGGTGCGCCTCCCCACCAGCAGGATTTCCATTCGCGAATTTTTTTTTATTTGGTTTCTGATATAAATTTCAAATCTTATTAATTTGCGCTGTAGATTAAAAAAAAAAAAAAAAAAAAATCGTTAAATTTGGCCACTAGATGGTGCCATTTACGGCCAAGTCCCGTTTGTTCGTGAAAACAGCTACTCACCTTATAAAAACTGCAGACGAAAAAACTGCTACAAAAACTGCTCTATATTTCCATTCTCATTTATTGTTTCCCTTTACAAACATTGTTTTGAAATTTATTTTTATTCCCTGTGATTTATTTGTCGTTTTAAACCGTTTCTTCAGAACCAGCCTGAGGAGGATTCGTCACCCAAAGGATGAGGACGCCATGAAAGAGAGAAAAAAACACTATATTATAAATAATTTAGTTGGCACTACTATCTAAGGTAACTTATTATGTTACATGATCAGCTTTATATGATTTATCCCTTTATACAAGAAGGTGTTCTTATAATACCAGGTATGAGGGGTTCTGTGCCCTGCGGTGAGGGTCTTGCCTGGGACACCACTTCCTTCCCGCTGAAGTCATCTATGGGGACAAGGTGGTGGACAAGAGGAAGGAGACAACGGAAGCTGAAGGACAGAGGAAAACGGCAGTGAGAATGGTGATGACGACAGAGGCCAGCGGTAGCAAGTGAACTCGAGCAGACACGGCCCTCGAATCCCGGAGTGGAGACCTGCTGCCCCTGGTTGAATGGCCAAAGAGAAGACGGCGTCACAGGGAGGACGAGACACAAGAAGAGCAGTGTTGTGAAGATTGATCCTCAAACCCTTCCAGCCACTTCTGAGGAAGCAAGAGAGATTGAAGGCAAATTATGTCCACCTTCCCCCAGGTCAAGAAAAGGTCCTCAGAAAGTGCTGAGAAGTGTGAGCAGAACAGAACGCGACTTTTTCCTGGAAGATGTTTTGAATTTTGACTTTTCTCATGTTTTCACAGTATTGCAGTTTTGATCTGACTTCGTGCGAACGCCACATTTGTTGTAAGCATTGGTTTTGTGCTGCTTGTTTGGATGCACAGAAGGACTTTCTAGGTCACGTGACTTGCGTCCGGTGGGCAGTGAACGTCAAGGAACGTTGTAGGAAATGGATGATGGGAGAGGTGCAGTGTTTTTGACTGGTGTTTGGTCTTAAAATAAATGTTGTAACATGCTGGGTTTTAAATGATGTTTTGTGGATCTGTTCTGTTTTGTTTGCACTGTATTTGTGGAAGAATTTCATCAAACAAGTAAGAACTTCATCATTTAATTCATAATTTAATTATGCAGCACAGGCAGGAATTTAACACAGTACACCTTGTTCGTGGGGGGGGGGGGGGGGGGCGCCCCCCCAAANGGGGGGGGGGGGGGGGGGGGGGGGGGGGGGGGGGGGGGGGGGGGGGGGGGGGGGGGCGTCACCTCCAAGACAGAGGCAAAAATTCAACGGACATGGAAGTAACCTGATCAATACAACCAGGTTTAGACACAGAACTACAAAACACCATATAAGGAAATTTTAGCCCCTAGAACTGAAAGACCACCATTTAACAAAGTAGAAAAGACACTGAATTGAGACAAGTTTAAAATAGTCCCTCAATAAAATTACTTCTCCTACATATTTGTCCTGTATTACATTTTAAAAGTATTGTGTGTATTAATAGTGACATGTGAGTTGAAGTGATGTCACTGGTGAAAAATGCTTTGGGTTTTGAACTGTATGTCAGTTCAGGTGAGGTGTGTGAAATTTTAAGCAAATTATGACCTTGGGATAAGAGGTGTGAAGGGCGATAGACCTTCGAAAGGATTTATGAGAATTCTGTATGAGATTTTTGACTCTGTCTTACTAAGTGATTTTTTTTTATGTTTACCGAATGGTTTTTCCTCTTTATACAGCCAGAAGTGAGAAGATCAAGTGATGTATGTGAGATGACACCAGTGATAAAAATATTGTATTTAGGCATTTTTCTTATGGAGGTTGTCCTTTGTTATTTTAATTCTTTCACTTTGTGGATGTGTTTTTTATGAAGATGTACATTTGGAGTGTTTCAAATACTTTGCTAATGTATTTTAAGTCACTTTGATGACTTCAGATGTGCTTGACCTTTGTCAGTATCTCCTCTGGTGCATCTCGAATGAAGGGTTTGGGTCTCCCTGTTAAAAAAAAAACTGTATACACTAAACTCCGCTGAATTCCGTCATATTAGATCCCACCAACTCTGTCACCAGCGACCCCCCCCCCCATAACTGCTGCCATCCCCACTGTGTCAGTCTTTTTTCTATGCTTATCTATGTACGTATTAGCATATATACGTGCCTATGTACATGTCTGTGTTCTTGTCCCTTTTGTACTTATTTATCTATGTATTATTTATCTGTTCTACTGCACTTTCATACGTTTATATCTTTGCTTTTAATCTTCCCATATTGTATTATCGTTTTATTATCACGCTTAAAATTTTTCTTTCAAAATTCTTTTTAAATCCTCTGAATCTCGCATTTCCGGATTCTTGATTTATTTTGAATAATGATTAATGCGGTTCTCATTTGATTTACATTTAGAGTTTTCGTTTAATGTTTTCTTTTGCCAATTTGTATTATTTGTTGAGTATTATTTAAGCAAAGGTTCACTCCTTATCGCTCAGTATTGTAACGATGTATTAAAACCGTTTATTTCCTCTAAATCTAATAAAGGGGGGGGGGGCGCGCAAAGCGATGGTTTCCACGCGAGGCCCCGCCAGCGCCCCCCGGCGTCCCTCCTACTCCCAACAGAGGCTTTATTCACGTGCCGCGGCACCTCTCTGGCTTTTCGTGGTCGCCGCGGGAACTCGGAGGTCGACGCGGGACACAGCCGGAGCCGTCGGTGCTGGAAGGGCCCAGAAGGGCGCACTGCACCCACGCAGCTCCCACAGCCGCCGCGACGATGCGGAGCGTGACCGCCGCGACCGGCAGCCTGGCTCTGCTCGCGCTCGCCCTCGCGCTCGCCCTCGCGGGGCTCCGCGCGCAGCCCCAGCACAGGTACCGCGCTCCCTCACGCGCCGGTGAAAATGGGGACGGGAGGTGTGCGGGGTGAGCGACAGGTGCGGTCAGTTCGGGTTTTTAACAGGAGCTGCGTCGCCCAGGTGTGACATTTCGAACTTTATGCGGGTTTGAACAGATAATCGCGTCCCGCCGGATGACAGTTCAGCTCACAGGTTTGTCGTCAGACTCCCTCAAGGACAAATTTTAATGTGAAACCAAAAGCTGCAATAACCTTCTTTCGAAAATATTTTTATTTATAAGTTGCATTTTATTCTAATAAACTTTGATTTTGAAGAAAATATTGTACAAGTACATATCTTTTACAGTTCAGCACTGTGTGTCGCGTTGCCTCCTGTATGGGTTCTAGTGCTGAAAAATAACATTTATCTGAAATATTTATGCTTTTTTTGGGACAGTTTGGTAAAAGCCCTGGAAAAATCATTCCTCGCAAACAGTATTTTACATTACTATGTTAGTGTTAAAAGTCTGAGTGAATGTGCACACTGTTTATGCACCTTAATATGTTTGGCATCTTTAAATTTTGTTGTTTACTTGTGTTAAACAACAGGCCTCTGTTCACATGTGGAGGAAATATCACAGGGGATTCTGGGGTCATCGGTAGTCAGGGGTATCCTGGCGTGTACCCCCC
Organism: Arapaima gigas; assembly: GCA_900497675.1. Lineage (NCBI taxonomy): Eukaryota > Metazoa > Chordata > Actinopteri > Osteoglossiformes > Osteoglossidae > Arapaima > Arapaima gigas. The sequence goes on from UFQX01000253.1 coordinate 504,595, forward strand.
AAATATGAAATGTATTTGGAGGATCACGGTAAGAAAATAAATTTGAAAAAATGTCCTTATTAAAGTGTTTCAAGTATGTATGTACTACAGAGATACTGAAGATAAAATATTTGAGCTCCATTTAATTGATAAATGACAATGAATTCAGTGATATGTTATTTAGCACGAGATCAGATTTATTTACTGTATGTACTTGGTGAGGGTTGCTGGTGTCCAGATATATACAATAATAGGGACTGAAGAGGGGGCTCTATCCTTTTAACAACACTGTACATAAATTGTAGGTTTCTGAGGGAAAAGTGGTTGTCCTGTCATTTCGTTCCATCGACCTGGAAAACGACAACCTTTGCCGGTATGACTTTGTGGATGTCTACAGCGGGCACACCTATGGCCACCGGCTCGGTCGCTTCTGTGGGACCTTCAGGCCAGGTGCCCTCGTGTCCACCAGCAACAAGATGTTGGTGCAGATGGTTTCTGATGCCAACACAGCCGGGAGCGGGTTCCTCGCCATGTTCTCTGCTGGCAAAGCCCAAGAGCAAGGTGAGGGCATTCATAGACTGGCACCTATCTGTACCTCTCTCCTCCTCCTACCAGTCCCCTTCCCACCTCGTAGTCTTCTTGTGATGGCCTTGATCATTTTAAATTTGTTATTATTATGGGTTTGATTTTCCTCCTCTGCACCTCATGGCTGAACCCCAAGAATGATTTCTGCTTAATAAATATCCCCTTGACAGACGCTAGTTTTGCTTAAACAGTAGATTCCCCTACGTGTTTTGATTTTGATATCGTAAACATGAAACAGTATATAAAAATATCCAGCTCGGCTCTCGCTCATGGTTTAATCCAAGTTTAAACTGGAACAAGTCAGTTGTCGGGTCCTCTGAACCTGGGTTTAAACTAAATCCCATTGTAGTGTGAGTTAGAAATGACATCACTGCCATTAGATGTTGATCTTTCTGAGGTTTATCTTAAACCTTATGTAGAGAAGGTTTAGTCAACTTTAAGTAGAGTAGTAAATTTAAGTAGGGATGCCATAACTTAAACATGTCTCCAGGTTAGATATTTTTAATATTTAAAATGTCTTTCGCCGTCTGCTGTGTTCTGTAGGCAACTCTGACGTATGCTTGAACCCAAGGCAAAATTGTGTATTTACATTTAAACTTTTTTAGCCTACTTCTGTAAAGTATAATTACGAAAAGGGTTATATTGTTGTTATTAATTTAAGATATTTTAATCTCTAAGTACAGTGTTCTGAGAAACTTTATAGACTTATACAGCCACCATGCAATAGCTGATAAGAAGTCTATTAAAGATGAGCCATATTTATCAGTATAAACTCGAACAGTAACAAACACATTTTTACCAAACAAAAATATTATTTTATTGTTCTTTCACTGGGCAGGAGCTTCAGTGGCTGCTTATTTATACAACCCTGCAGTGCACCGTCACCCCCAGGGCTCTACTCTCTTCCACACTTCTTTCAACTTTATTGTGCTGCTGGCTGCCTGCCTGTAAATGTACATTTACCTGACATTTTACATTTATTCATTTAGCAGACACTTGTCTTTAACTTTTATGTAAAAGAAAAGTACAATTCATCACCAGTACAGCAAAGTACAGGCAGCAGGGCCAATACCAACATTTTTGCCAGTGTACATCAGTAACTGCATTCAGAATCGATGGGAAATACGCCATTTTTTAAGCTAGACAGATAGCAGAGTGAAAGTTTACGGAGCAACCTGCCGTGCCGCGGAACCTTTCTGCTCATTTTCGGGTACAGCTTGCTGGTGTTTTTCCATGTGTCCCTCACATGATGAACAGTTCCTCTGATGCCACAGTAGCTGCTCTACAGCAGATGATCATTGCTTGTGTGGTGAAGTTATTTACTTTTTACTTCACGCAGTGGAAGCCCACAGATTTGTCTTTTTTTGGTTCATCGCTTGATTTTACTGCGCACATTTAAACAGACCCAGAACTACACACATATGCTGCGAATAACTAGTTCCTACAGTTTTCTTATGCAAAATAGACTATTTTATGTGCTGTAGGTCTAACTGGAGGTGGATTGTGAGAAGACAGAATTTTTACATTCTATGTTTTACTGTAGAGGAAAATCTCACAGTTGTTTGAGGACACAAACCTAATTTGTTTTAAAATCGGTATGTATTAATACATAATGCATTATATGCCTTAACATGTAATGAATGAATACACATATTAAGTGTATTCATAATGTTTGGGAGAATCGAAAGTGCAATGATGTCGCCTGCAAGTGAAAAAATAAATCATTGTTATGATGTCATTTTATCTGGAGTAGATCTGAACTTCTGGTTCAGCTCACGTTTTGCTGTGTCAGCAAAACCGTGCTTGTTTTGACACAGGGATCACACATTACCTTAATGTGCAGCTTTGTTTAGTCAAACTAGTCAAACTACTGGTTTAAAAGAAAGCTAAAACAAGGCTTCTAAGCTAATGACGGAGCTAATGCCCAATTTTGTCAGTGTGTTGTAGTACATAAGGTGTATACAGGTATGCATGTTGCCTGTCAGACAGGTAATGTCATTAGTTTTGCCTTGCATGCAACACAAGGGAAAGAAACCTGTTAAAAATTCACTTTCAAATGTCGACCTTGTCCCTGCAAGTTCCAGACAAGAATAATTTTTCTGATGGATCCTATTGATTTGAAAAAGAAAGTACCAGGCTGGACTGTCAGCAGAGTTTTGGCCGTGCAGAAGAAAACTCCTAAACAAGAAAACAGAAGAAAACACATACATGATATCATCGGGGAGTTCTGGCGAAGGGCTGGAACCGTCTTCCGAGAGCTCCCACTCTGACATCTAACGCACACATTTTTATGGAACTTTAATAGTCTGCTCTACCTTCAGCACCAAGCAGCACATTTATACTTCAGCAACACTCACCACACCCATGCGAACGTGTCATATTCTCCTTCATTTTCTTCAGTTTTATAGTATTTTGTATGTGTGGAGTCTCGCCGTTTTCTGTTTTGTTTGGATCGTAGAGAAAGCAGCGAAGATGTGGCTATTTCGGGCTGCAAACCACTGCTTTCATTATGAGGAACAGCTGTGATTTAGGCTTCCTTCTGTGGTTGCAGCCCCCCTTGCAGTGTCCCAGCCAACATGTGCGATCTCTACGGGATCTGCCGTAGGTTACGCGTTCCTCACAAGAGGGATTAATTACAGGGGCAGCATGAGGAGACAAGTTAAAAGTTTTCGGTGCGCTAGTGTAGGGAAATAGTGTGTGCCTAATCGCGTGGCCTTTAATTTTAACCAGCGAGGTGAACGGTAATGCGAGTTACTATTCCTGTCAAAGGCCGCCGCATATTTCAATGTTTCACCAGATAAGCCGCTTCTGAGGCCTGACTGTTGTACTAGAGATGTGAATCTGTCCAATAGGGGAACAGTACTGCGGGGGTCGTCTTCAGAAGCCCTCTGGGTCCTTCAAGACTCCCAACTGGCCAGAAAAGGACTACCCAGCAGGCGTCACCTGTTCCTGGCACATTGTGGCTCCTAAAAACCAGGTGCCTAGTTGGCCTTTAATTTTGAAAGGAAACGTGCAGTGCTGAGCAGCGGTTTTGTGAGTAGAAAGACTAGATCTCAGACTGCCGGACTCCACCTTCTGCATAATAGTATGTATTTATTTATGTGTTTATTTAATGGACCTGGTCACTGACAGCTTAGTTGTATAAAGGCGTAGCAACTCTATGTCCAACTGGTCACCTGAGTGCAATTCATCCTAGGGGAAGCCTGGAGTGCAGTAATGTAGACAATCGTGCTATTGCACCAGTTATTTATCATTATTAATATTTGTTGACGTTTCTATGATGCCACAGCTACTGTTTTGCAAATAGTCTGTGATGTTTCCCCACCTGAACAGATCATTGAAGTTAAGTTCGAGAAGTTTGACGTGGAGAGGGATAACTATTGCCGATATGACTACGTGGCAATTTTCAACGGGGGAGAAATCAACGACGCGAAAAGAATCGGCAAATACTGCGGGGACAGCCCTCCAGCGTAAGCCGCCGTGTCTCGTCGTGAAGTGGTGGCCGACGGAGACGGGCAGGAGCGCGACACTCGCTGCCCGGTGGATCGCGATCAGCCCACTAATGCAGCAGAATATCTGCGTGCTCCGTGCTTGAAGTATTACAGGGTTCCTTAAGATGTGTCCTAGCAGGGCAGTTCATGTGCAGGGACCCCCGACACTTCAGGAGCAAGCATGGTAATTGGCTGGATTATCACGGAGGAGGCGGAGTTAGTCCTGCACCTTTTGATGTGCTAAACTAGTGAAGTGACAGTAGTACCTTAGTTTCTGAGGTAGGAATAAAAGCCAGCACGCTGGCTCTTCGTCAAAAGAAAATTGAGGGACCATTGTGCATCACTATAAAAGCTGCTTTTGTGCAAGGTAGATAATAAGCCATGTTTTCTGTAATTACTAAGGGTAGAAATCACAGACCAGTAGTTGCTGTACTGCCGTTTTATTTCTCCCTCTGTTTTGTGTCCTTTATTTTGTTTTGCTCTGTTGGGGATACAGAGATGTTTATTTCTTCTTAGGCCCGTTTTCTCTGATGGGAACCAGCTCTTCATTCAGTTCCTCTCTGACCTGAGTCTGACAGCGGATGGCTTTATTGGCCATTACAAATTCAGACCCAAGAAGTTTCCCACTACAGCTGCCCCTCCACTCACCACGACCCCACTGCCTGTGACCAGAACGACAAGTAAGAAGCGCCGGCTCCCTCTCCTCAACTTGCCGACATGTTGGCTGTGGCTTCAGGTGCTTTTGCGTAGTTGATATAGGGAACCGAGTGGAACCCTTCCACCGGTTTGTCGATCACATTTCGAGTGCAGTGATGGGCGTGGCACCATTTATGTGTCGTGGATGTAGTGCTTGTTTCCCAGACGCACTGCTTTTGTCCGTTACCGTGCCCCCATGTTCGCTTCTGACGTTACAGCCAAGTGAGTTTATAAACCATTTCTTTAAAATAGAGCAGGGGGCCAAATCACTTGTCTCTGATCAATGCGTAACTTAAAAAAAGGCAAAAGGGCAGGCCTATAAGGAAGGGGCAGAAAACAGTTTGGCCAAACATGATAATAAAGATGCAGAAGCTTTTTATTGTTTTAGTATAGCACTGCTGAAAACAGTACAATTTAATCTTACTCAGGTGTGCATACAGTCTACATTTCTAAATTTTCCTTACTGCTTTTAGTCTTGAGTTTTCTGATGACAGATATGTACGGTAAAAATGTGGCAGCACGTGGTGGCTCACATACGTATGTCTTTCCAGTTCTGAAGTACTCGGCTGTGATGTGTCAGCAGAAGTGCAAGAGAAACGGGACCCTTGAAATCCATTACTGTGCCAGTAACTTTGGTGAGATCTCCTCTGGCTTCTCCTGCCTGGGATGTGTGGGGATGGAAAGAGGGGTGGCAGGGCTTTCTCCCTCACCTCGCCCCTGCACTGCCCTCACTCCCTGAACAAGACCCTGTTTTCATGTTTCTCACACCAGTCTCTATCTTTGGCCCTTCTGGTTTATCTCGGCACTCCTCAAAAGTTTCCTTGAGGATCCTGAGAGGAAACAGGGAATTTGTGTACGGTACACAGCTCCCTTAGTGTGACGCCGCCCAGCCGAACTGTGAGCAAACTGTTGGTAAATGAAAGTGTTTATTCACTCAGTTCTCTGGCTGGTTTCTTGCCCTGGAGCAACTTTATATGTTTCTCTTAAGGAGACATTTGCAAAATAAATCTTGAGGTTCTATTCTTCTTGAAATTATGAATGTAAGAAGAGAGCTATAAATAACTTTAGTTACATAGCGTCCCTACATCTGGAATGTTTTGTTCTGAGTAGTTTTGAATAGTCTTGAATGTCATATAATTTTTATACAATTTTGTCATGTTAGTGTAACGTGGTATAGCGTGGATCATTGTTGGAAGGGAAAATAATAGTGTGACTTGTTCTGTTGGGTGAAAAAGCTGAAAAAAAACGGTTCTTGGTTTTGGCTCTGATAAGATGGAACGAAATCACTCTCCCTCAGAGATACTGAATTCAGGAACAGCCTCAAAGCACATCTCTTCCAGACTCATTTCTCTCAAACCCCCACCTGCTCCATGAATTTTGGATCTTAATGTTTGTCACCATCAGCTCTGCTTCTCCATTAATTCCATAGGCACTTATGTAATGTGTGCCAGCAAAAACAGTGGTATTGAAGAAACCGACTACTGTCATACTTGCCTGCATCTGTATCTAAAGCTCTTCATATAAGGTCACGCAGTCTTTTGTTTACTCTCAGTTGTGTGTCAGATTGAAGAAAAGGGTCTGGAGTAAATAAATATAAATGGGAGATTTGACTGTAATGTAAATGCCAAGAGCAGAGCAGCATATTTTTCTCTTTTTTCCATTACCAGTAATAACGGGCACAGTCATCACTGCAACAACCCGTGGCGGGAGCACTTACGCCACCATCGCCATCATCACTATCTACAAACAGGGCAGCCTTGCCGTCCAGCAGGCAGGCAAGACTATGAGTACAAAAATCATCATTTTGTGCAAGAAATGCCCCTTCATCAAACGAGGTAGGCTGTCCTTCTGTGAGGTTTCCGTTTGAGAGCTGTTGGGCTGTACAATCCCAAGTTACCCTGGCGCAACACGTAGGGCCCACAAAGGGACGTCCACCTTGCGACTAATATCGCTTTGAATTGCACAGAACTGCACAAGACTAGTTCGAGGTGTGTCACGTCCACCAAGGCAATGCAGTTGGTGTTGGTGTCTTTCTGGAGCGAAACTGCTGGAGGAAGGACCCGAACTGGCGACAGGGAGGGATACGAAATTATACACGACACACACAGCGCTGCACATGTTACTAATGTACGGGTCGTAAAGTTTGGTGACGTGTTGCACGTTTTGGTTATTACTTTTCTCCCTTCCACCTTTCTGCTGGACTACAACCGGCGAGTCGCTCTCTGTGGTGCCGGTCTGTCTGACAGCACTAGCACTACTTGTGTATTAAATGTGACCACTTTAAAGGTGTTAGTTTGGTGGTATATAATGTATTATTGCTATTTACATTTCCACTTTCTGCCTGGCTGGCAGTGGGTAACTCGGTACGTCAATAAACTCGACTTGAGAACAGAAATAAGTGCCCGCATTTTATAGTGAACTGGGATTGCTTAATACTGTTGTCCACTCAGATTTTCCTTCTATCCAGTTGGCTGCTTGCAAAGCCACAGCACTTTATTATGAGCTGATGTGAGCAGTTTCCATGGTTTCAAACAGGCACAATGCTGGTAACTGAGTGTTCCTTGTCTCGCTGCAGGGGTCACCGAGACAGAAAATTGGTATCCTGTGAACACTGTGCCCACAAACATATAAGGTTTATATTCCCACAACAAGACTCTATTAAAGCTGCAGTATTACAGTCTTTCTTACCAGGCCTGGGTTAGATCCATATTGAAAAGCCCGAGAAAATTATTTGAACCCAGCTAAATCTCACACACATTTAGAGCTGTTGGTTTGTGTCCATAGCTGTTCCTTCCACATCGCTGCGCTCAATATTACTACATTGGTTCAAAACGTCCTTTTGTTGTTTTCCCTCCTCTGTGCATGTTTATACGTTCCTGCCAAACAGTGTGTGGTAAACACAGCAGAGCTCCACTCCTAGGTTTTGGCATATGGTCACCCTGAATGTTTCCACTGACCCCACGGCTGCATTTAAACTTTGTGTAATTTACCAGGTCTTAGCTACATCCTCATGGGCCTGGCAGATGAGGAGGGTCGCGGGAGGGTAGCCCCACATCACTTCGTGACACCCTTCAAGACCAAGAGCCAGAAGAGCCTGAACGTGCTGAAGAACAAGCGCTGCTGAGCTCACCCCTCAGACAGTCCTGTCCAAAGCATAGGGACAAGATACATTTCGTCGTCGTTCGTTCACCTGTCCCAGAAGAAGCTTCCTTAATAGTGCCTGTGCCCTTAGGGTGGCTGAAACATGTCATCTAATGTGTTTTAACAGCTTCTTTGGCCATTAGAAATTGGGCTGATTTTAATGAACTGAATGGATAATATTAGTCTGCTTCTACTCCATTTCTATACTGAATATCCTGTAGTTTGCCTTCGGGAAGAAGTGTCTAAAAATGACTTTCTCATTACTGAAGTATGTATGTTTATGCCATGCTGAATGAATGAAATGGAAATCCTTCTGTGTGGTCCTTGAAAGTGCAATAACAGAAAGCTAGTCGATATCCTATAACATTTCAGCGCTTATTTCAGTGGTTCCGTTTCCTGACGTTTGTTCTTTTCTATACCCTTTGAATGAATCATATAAAAAAGCCAATTAGTTTTTTTACAAACACCTTATTTAATTTTTAGTTCAGACTAAAATGTGATGCTTGTCTAAAAATTGTAATGATGAAATGCATAAAATTATTTTCGTATAAGCTGTTTTGTTACTGGTAAATGCTTATTTATATCGTATTTTGCTGCTGTGATTCGTTATGTTTTGTGCGCGGCCGGCTGAAGAAACCTCAGCTTTGGGTTTAATAGGGAAAAAAAATAGATAATTATAAACACGTACGTAATGAATGAGAGCTTTGAAACCCACATTAAATCAGAGCTTTGAACCATCCAGCCACACTATAAATTACAGGCCCAATGTAATTCCTGGCTTTCTGAGCTCTCAAGTGCAACCACAGCACACTCATCTAGAGCAGCGCTTTTAATTTTTAGTTAAAAGGTGGGTTCTGCGGCCCTGATCAAGAGATTTCATCTCTCAGTGGTAGTGTGCAGTGTGGCTGAGACATTAAGCTCCTCCAAGTGACCCACCACGCAACAGCGGAGAGCCAACACCCGGCGAGGAAAACGTGATGTCACTGTACCAACACAACTGCCATTAAATATGTTTATTTAGCCGACACGTTTCTCCAAAGCAGCTTACAATGATTTCCACATTAATACAGCTGTTTATTTTTTTTATTGTTGCTCAGGGAAGGACAAGTACCGAGATCGAGGATACTACAGCACGAGACACGATTCGAAGCTGATAACTTCAGGTGAAAGGCAGCAGCTCTAACCACTAACCCGCCTGTTAACATTAGTCCGTTGCTTAGCTAAAACAAGGTGAGATATCAGTTTATCAATGCATGCTGACGGACATTTTATTGCAACAATTCAGGTTAAATGAACTGCTCAAGGGTACAACAGCAGTGATGCAAGGTTAACTTCAGCCTACAAGCTTCAGGTTTCAAACCTGAGCCCTTAGCCTGAATATTGCTTGCTGCCCCTTTCTTCACACGCTTCTTCAAGCTAAAACAAGAAACATATGAGCCAGTCTTTTTGTTGTAAATATTTACTTAATTTTTGTCGTAAACAACAGCAGTTACAGCACTTACAAAGTACCAAGGGTACAAGGATATTGTACAAAGTCTTAATTCGTCAATGGAGCTTCAATAAAGGTATATTTCTGTTTGTGTTCTGACTGAACTTTAGGTCCTCCTGTGTTATAAAGCAGAGAATGAGCTTCTGGACATACTGGGTCAGACCTGACTGCAGAGAAGCCAGGCAGTGGATTTAGCTCCTAGGGTAAAACATAGCATACTTTGATGTACGGAAGCCCAGGAGGTCCCTCATCTCATTGCGGAATTTGGAAAGGTCCTGCCTCAGGTCATTGAGGTTCTCCACGGTGGCCTGGTCCATACTCTGCATCTTCTGCCGGGTGGAGGTCAGGTAGCGGTGAACCAGGCAGCACATGATCTTTTGGTAGTTCTCATCACGCTTCTGTTTAAGGTTCCTCCATTCCTGTACACAAAAACCAAGGAATGCTTCTATACTCATTCTTTCGGGTTCATGAAGTTTTGGAGCAGAAGCAATGCTCCTTCACGGGTAAAAAAGCACTTTGTTATTCTCATTTATTCTGCTGGTCGTTTCCACCATAGCAGCATACAGTTTTAAACTACTTCCATTTACACAGCAGGCTTATTTTGCTATCAGTTCAGGGTAAGTACTTTGCTCAATGTTACTACAACAGGTAATAGGATTCAAACCCAGATCTTTCGAATCCAAAGGCACCGCAGCTAACTACTACACCTTCAGTCAAACCAGGTTGTCAACGTTTACCCAATGTTGCAGGAACACGGGAAGCACGTTTGGTACACAAATCCAGAGACAAAATGGCAGACTCACTTTGAGGCTGTTCTGGCGCTTGACCTTGCCTGTAGAAGTGTGGGAGCAGATCCATTTGCTTAGGCTGGTCACCAGGTAGCACACTGTCTTGGGGGATGGAACAATGTTGAACGGTGGTGGCAAAGTGCACTTGTCGTCAAAGTAGCTCAGCCAGAGTTTGGCCCGTGCAAACTTCCACTCCTTGTCCTCGTGGTTCTGTGAAACACCAAGAGGGGTCATTACAGCAGGCACTGACCAGGTGCTGTGTAACACCTCAGCGTGGCCACACACTGCCCAGCAGCCAGTCGTAGCCACGTGAGACCTAAAGCCTCACTTACTCACTGCATATGTACTTAAAGAACAAACTGATTTCCTTAAGCTTTTCATTCCCTTTAGTAAATAGATACAGTCTATTCAACAATGCCAGTCTACAGTCTCAAGCTTGAAGACACCTGCTTGTAAAAATTGCTTCTGAAAAGACGCAGTTTGTCATAAAATGGGCGTATTTAATTTAATGGCATTTCTTCCCAGTAAAATAGTCATTTTATGTCCACAAGAGGTATTTTATTTGCTGCCTACTACATGTTTCTCTCTGAAAAGCACACAGATGCTTCAGAAATATCACTTTTACCTCAACCTGCATCAATTGGGACAGGAAGTCAGTTTATAACTTAGAATGTAATATAGATAATGAGTGATGGAATTTATTGTTTTTTTACAGATATTATGCAGTATTGGCGCGTGTTAAAAAAAACCTTTGTTTTATTTACTTTTTAAATTTTGCGTGCAATATTTTCCATCCAGGACTCAACTTTTTTTTTCAAAGAGGAAATAATGGTAAGTCAACCCTAATAATGAGGCTTCAACTAATAGGGTGGTCTTCTAGAACAAACTGATCCCAGTAGGTACGGATGTATACTCCTACCTATAAAATGAGCTGCAAAATGATTTTTTCTGCAACTCACAGCAATCTGTCGGAAGCTCTTGTGCAGCATGGCCACCAGAAGCTTGGTGAGAACAATGACCACCACGATGTTGTAGGTGCCCACTATAAGCGCACCCACAAAGGAGCGCAGCTCCTCTGTGTAGTTGATCCTTGTGACAAACAGCGGCACGTGGGCCAAAGAGAAGATATACCAGAAAAGGGCATAGCATGTGCCCATGAATCTGGAAGGAAGAGAGGAGAAGCAGGTGCTGTGAACTGCTGCAGACACAATGTTTGATGGATACAGAAACCCAGCCCTACGTACGTGTGGAAGGTCTCATTGCTCTGCTGCTGGCAGAAAATGCCCTCACAGTCCTTCTCAACGCTCTTGGTAGGGTCTTTCTCCTCCTTTCCATACAGCTGTGTGAGGCCAATGGTGAAGGAGATGAGCACGAGCAGGAAAAGGCCCAAAAACTTCCCAAACTCCTGCAGCATCTGACCCATGGATATCTACAAACACAACAAACCAACCCAGAGTCAGACAGTCACCTTTCTGAGTTGCAGTGACTTTAGGAAGTTATTTCTATGCCTGGTGATCCCACATACAGTCGGTTCCCAACTTACAAACATCAACAAACTTTTCATCGATACAAACTTTTTGAAAAAGTATTTAGCATTTATTTTCTCAAAAAAGGTGACCAGTTCAAACGGCGCACCAAGCTGCCACCAGATGTGCCGACAGACAGCGATGGGGACCAGCAAGTGCTGCCTTTGCTTTTTCAGAACAGCGTGAAACAAGAAAAGAGACGAAAAACAAGTTGCACTCATTATCCTACGGCTTTTACATCTACCAGCTCTGAGTGACGCACCACCTCTCCACAATCCTGCACCTCCATGTAAAAAATCTGGACAGCTGCTGTAAGCTCTTTGAAGTAAACAACATACAGCTTACGCTGTTTTTCTCTTATTTCTACACCTGTACTGGGTATTAGTGATTTTCAAGTGATGTGAGGGATAAAAGCCGAAGATGAACGCAAACACTGCGGTGCAGCTCCGTAATGAGGTTATTTTCAGCGTGTTATAAATATTCCTGTCTGGGGACTCAGAACATAAGGTCCTCACATAGGGGAGAGGGGTTGTCTGCCAGCTGTGAGCTCTTCACGGGAGGTTTAAACATTGAAAAATTACATTTAATTTTCCAGATCCTGTTCTCCAAAGCACCATACATAAAACTAAGAATAAACAACAGTGCAGACATGAAGATTTGGACAAATGATTCTCAAATCACAATTCCTTAATCCAAGACCACCATTTTAGCTGAGCCCCTGACCCCCCCCCCCCAATGCCATGCTTGACTAATGAATTTTGAGCACAAAACCTGCACAAACATACAGACATAATGCTAAATATTGGTATCTTTAAACATGAGGAACATCCTCAGAATTAAAAGGTAACTGGTGGACAACAAATAGAACATTGATTCCTTTAAACAGTGACAGGTTCCCGTGCAACAAAAAATTTCAACGTTGATTTATGAAACCATATTCCCGTTTTTGTATAACAAACTTAAGTCTACACAACAGCATTTTTCCCATTAGTGGAACATATTACTTCAAAAATATGTACAGTTCTGGAAAATGAGCAAAGCTCAGTTGCACAGTCTCAAATGCATGGTTTTTGTCCCACAGTTTTGTCAGTCTGGCTATTTTTTGGCTAAAAATAATGTAATAATCTTTTCATTATTCTGTTAACAATGACCACCAGTGTAAAGAAAGCCTTAAGTATTCAATGCCAGATATTTATTTGCAATGTTTCACAACACCTATAGCAGCACAGTGTCTTCGTACTGGCAAACTGAAAGACACAGACAGAGACCTTATGAACTGTATTTCTTTACAACATAAAATCCTTCCTTCTATTCAGCAGCGAGTAGTGATGCTCCTGCTGTATGCAGTTTTGCATGTTCTCCCCACATCTGTGCTGGTCTCTTCTGGCTGGTCCGGTTTCCACCCATTGTCCACATATATGTGTGTCAGGTTAATTGGTCACTGTAAATTGTCCTTAGTGTGTGTGTGTGTGTGTGTGTGTGTGTGTGTGTGTGTGTGTGTGTGTGTGTGTGTGTGTGTGTGTGTGTGTGTGTGGGGTCACCCAGGGATGGAGTGGCCTCCTATGATTTCACAGAATGAATTAATCCTGCTATGTGACGAAAGGGTGATTATACTTAGTTCCACTTCCAATCTCAAGCAATATTCTGTGCTGCCATAAAATGATTTTGCTTAATTTCATGGCATATAGACTGTATGTAGCCACCTAAAGAAATGTGATATATTGAATTAATGTTGCATATCTGAAACATTTAAGATGGACACACAGAGACCTGTACTTGTCTCCTGGCAAAGACTCCATATGGAAATAGCGGCCGTGCTGACGTGGGCCAGGACAAGAAGCCTGTTTTTGACTCTGAGGGCACAGTGCTATAAATCACACACTAGGACTTCCATGACCTGTTTATGGAGGAACCCCGGAGGCACTCAGGCACAGTTGTGAAGATACAGGGTTGACTGTGCGAACTGCTGAATGCAGGGATTTACCTTCCTTTTCCCTGGGAAGAATCTACAAGGACTGAAAAACAAGACTCACCGACTGCCCACTGACCACTGGGCGCAACAACCCATATTTGTTTTGGAACACATGACCCCCGTTTTCAGAAAAAACATATTTGTGATTGTTACCTATTTTTAGCTCTGAGATGGAGCTCAACCGATGTATGTGTGCGTCCGCTTTGTTTTCTTTATTGGCCTGTGGGACTTACATTTAGATCTACTCATTTAGAGACGCTTTTCTCCAAAGTACGGCTCGGCGCAAACAAAGCGCATAAGGCCGTGACAGGCTAAGGCAGTATTAAACTCCATGGGTTATTTTAAAATTTTACATTAGCTTTTAGGAGCAATTATTGGCTTCAATGATGCCTTGACTGGAGAGCACTCATCCCCAGATGGGATGCAGAAGCAGTTTTATTCCGTCCCCGTCTTCACCGCTGTAATTCAACCTGTCAGGAGTCATGTAACGAAACCTGTGCCGTTCCGAAAACCCTAAACGGAGAGGGTCCTCAAGGTGTCAGATGGTACGCGACGTAACTCATCTACTGTCGGAGCAGCGTCCCTCTTCTGTCGGCCAGCTGTGTCTGACTGTAGGCTTCGGGGGGGATACAGTTTTATCAGCAGCCTCCTTGTCCTCAAAGGATCCAGACAGTTCAGATAAATGCTATTTCAGTAGGAAAAGAATTGTCAGCTGGTGACACAGAAATAATAAAGTGACCGTGGGTTTTCATAGCACTCATTTTATTGTTGTTTTTTTCTACTACTAGTGAAGTGCTGAGTAATGGTTGGTTTGGCGGTTTTTGAACGTGGAATCAGTGGGATTTTACTGTATATTTTCCTACTGTCAAACTGGAACTGAAAATCTGTTCTTTCAAAGAAGGCAGTTTTCTGTTTATTATTAAATGCTACGTTCCCTTCTAGGCTAAAATGATATGTTTGCTTTTACTTGGTGCCCATTTAAACAAGAATGTGGAAATTACAACAATGCCAAACATGATTACATTAACTGCGAAGAAAAACAAGCATAAATAATGTTAATATACAGTACTGTGCAAAAGTGTTAGGCATGCAACTTGAATGTGTGTTGAGAAGTACAGGTAGATTCTTATCTACCATCAGGGAGGTTTCTCATTGGTCCCAAATTCATTGTGCAGCCTGAGAATGACCTCAAACACCTAATCTCAGTCATACACAACTATCTTGAGCAAGAAGAAGGAATCCTGCAACAGAGGGTATGGTCCCCACAGAGCCCTCATCTCAACATGATCGAGTCAGTCTGGGAGGACATGCAGAGACAGTCAAAGTGTGCAGAAGAACTGTGGCCGGTTCCTCAAAATGTTTGGAAGAACCTACCAACCTCTACCTTAAACTGCATGCAAGTTTGCATAAGAGAATTGATGCTGTTTTAAAGGCAAAGGGTGGCCCCACCAAGTACTGATCTGATGGAGGTTTTTTTGTCTACTGCACTTTTTAGAAGGTTTATTGGTTAATAAGTGTTCGTGGCATTATTTTTGGGACCGTCCTTGTTTTATAGCATTTTTCCCACAGGTGCCTAACACTTCTGCACAGTAGTATATATTGCAGTGAATAGTGCAAAATGAAAACACAATTTTTTTAGTCTTCCCCATCCATCTGAAGGTAATGCGTTCCTGTGAAACCCCTCATAACAAACTCTCATAACATCTAAGTACTGTTAGTTTCAATGGTTAAAGCTTTTAATGGGTTCCTGAGCCGTCAAACTGATATCCATTTATGCAAAAATATCACCGGACATCATTATTAGTATGTTGAAATTTCACCAAAAACTACACAGTTATTTCAATGGTTAATAATATACATATAATTATAAGACAGTTCATTTTTTACTCTATATTATGATATGTTTATTTGCACTCTTTCAGCTTTTTCATAGCTATTAGGTACCAAACACTTAAGAAAGTGGAGGTTTACAATTGAGGGACACGTGACTCTAAACTTCTTGAGTTTATGTGTTCCAAAAAGACATTTTACATCAAAATATTGGATGTAACTGATACAGTGGTATTTACTGTAATGTTTCCAATATGGCAATAGTTGGACACAAGCAAAGACACCATCGCAGATGCTTCTCACGGTACCTGTAAGGGTCCGAGGATGGAGCTGGTCGTGTACATGAAGAAGAGGCGCAGGTAGCTCAGCACGTTGGCAAAGGCAAACAGCCCCTCTGCCACCAGAATGGGGTGGAACGCATCCCAGTTCTTCCTCTCTGTGTCCTCCACATTTTTGAACTGAAATCAGAGGTGAAAGTTACTGGACAGAAGGACACTTGTGCCATTGATTCAATTTTTTATCCGAGCTGCAGCATAAGGAAACGGCTAATATAAGAATATATTACGTATTAGTAACATATAGTACTTATTTAGTAATAGCAGTAATAAAAGAGTGAATTTAGCAACTCCCGTCCAAACTGAATGGCAGAACTGGTCAAGTAGCATTCAACCTTCACCTTGCTGTGGGCCACCACCTTCAGGGTGAAAGTTGCCAGGTAGAGGGAGTTCATGACAAAGCTGAGCTGATTGCGCGACTCCTCCATGAAGTCCTCCAGGCCCTCGTACCAGAGGCGTTTTATATCTGACCACACCATTCCTGAGGAGGAAACGCACGGCTGTCTCACACACTGCAACGCAGAACATGAGCATAACCCTCTTATCGACACTTCAACAACCAACACTGAGCATTAATTCCCAGGATCTCATTTAAACCGGCGGTGGGCTTCCTGCCACTGCCGTATTTATATAGCAGCATGCTGAGATTTGAACACAGGTCTCCTACAGAGAAGGCTTTTAGGGTCTGGGCCGCACTGTCACACTTTGTCACACACACTGCTGATAGGACTCTGCTAACCGAGAGCAGAAAGACCAAATCACGAATACTCTTCGGGTTCCTCCATACCGAGGTGCCAGTTAAGGTTTAGGGCCCACTTTCACAAAAACTGTACATTCCCACAAGTCAAACATCACGCGATTGTGCTGTGGGGTATAAATCAGGGCAAACCAGGGTTTCTAGCATCAGTCAGGATTCACGTGAGTATCAGAATGGGCAAAACAAGTGACCCAAGTGAAAGCTGTAACAGGCTACTAGACGTGTGTACCTAATAAACTGGCAACTCAGCGTACGGCGCACCTTATGTACTGGACATAGCCGGTTATAATTCAATTTGTTTTTAACAAGAATGAACAATGAAAGGCATTTTGCTCCAGGGATTAAACTGAACTGAATAAAAAATTAAATTGATAGAACATTACAAGAGACTTACAGCAATTGATACACATCCTCAGTGGGCTCACTAAGAACTGTGAGCAAAACTGATTTCTGAGAGATTTCCTATATTAAACCAAAGGGCTGCGTATTTATATCGATTTTGCTATTCTTTATACACCCTCGCTGCCTTCAAACCACCCATGAAACAAAACTGCAAAAGTGTTCTTTTTCAAAACCTACTTTTCCCTCAAACGTAAAATTTTTATTTAAGAGGATATGCCCTTCAAGCGCCAATCGCCCGAATAAGACGCAATAACCCAACTTAGTATTAAATGCAATTATTCCAGTAACCTAGGCACAAATTTAAAAATAAGAACTGCAAAATGAACTGAACTCCTTGAAAGCCAGATCCACACTGATCGGCATCCATATTGTCACTTAAAATGAGCAATTAATCAAAATAAATTATATTTTGCATTCACGACAATAGTAACATCAACATATTTTGCAATATTTGTAACAAAAATGACTGAATCCTGTTACTTACTATCCAAAAGATTAAAAACTGATTCCATGAGCTGTGCTGGAGAGTAAATAATTCTTGGACTGTCAGTGTACGACTCCAGCTTGTGGCCCTCAAGAGAAACGTAGGCCTAAACCTGTCACAAAAGTTGTTCAAATTGTTTAAATTATTTTTATTATTATTGAATTCTTATTCAAATTGCTTAACATTTAGATGTTTATACTGTTTAACTCATGATAGTTTTTGAATCTGCTTTTTCTGCTGCGAGTTAGGTTGCCCACAGTAAACGCGGTGACTGATGGAACTGTTGATGTGGGAGGAAGGCGGAAGGTTACACAGTAGTTAGCGTTGTTACGGAAGAAAGATGCTACATGGGTTGCAGATTGAAACACATACAGTACTGTGCAAAAGTGTTAGGCATGCGACTTCAGTGTCTGTTGAGAAGTACAGGTAGATGCTTATCTACCGTCAGGGAGGTTTCTCATTGGTCCCAAATTCATTCTGCAGCCTGAGAATGACCTCAAACACCCAATCTCAGCCATACACAACTATGTTGAGCAAAAAGAAGGAGTCCTGCAACAGATGGTATGGTCCCCACAGAGCCCCCACAGAGCACAGAGACAGTCAAAGTCTGCAGAAGAACTGTGGCCAGTTCCTCAAAATGTTTGGAAGAACCTACCGACCTCTACCTTAAACTGCATGCAAGTTTGCATAAGAAAATTGGTGCTGTTTTAAAGGCAAAGGGTGGTCCCACCAAATACTGATCTGATGGAGGTTTTTTTGTCTACTGCACTTTTTTAGAAGGTTTATTGGTTAATAAGTGNGTGCTGTTTTAAAGGCAAAGGGTGGTCCCACCAAATACTGATCTGATGGAGGTTTTTTTGTCTACTGCACTTTTTTAGAAGGTTTATTGGTTAATAAGTGTTCGTGGCATTATTTTTGGAACCGTCCTCGCTTTATAGCATTTTTTCCACAGGTGCCTAAGGCTTTTGCACAGTACTGTAGTACGCAGTGAATAAAACACCTAACTGTGGGCATAAAATTTTTGTATTTCTGGGCGAAAACGTGACTGAACTGAACCATAGCCTGTAGAAAAACTGTATATAATAACCACATGATTCACGATTATTTATTTCATGTACAAAGGGTTGCTATAACAGTCTCGTGCAGTTTCGACATTTGAATTTATGAACGTTTCCCCACAAGAATGGAATGACAGACTAGAATTTTGTGCACAAACCACACTTGCGTGTAGCTATTATCCATGCGCCACAAAGCACAGCACAAACAGCCCCGAGTTCTCTCCCCAAACACACAACGACAAAAAACAAAAAGCAACAAAAGGCATAGTGTGGGTGGGCAACCAAATATTACAAATTCAATAATTCACCGCAGTTGCTAAACCGTAATTATAACAGACTTTACACAATACACCAAAACATTGTTGAAATATGACTAAAACACACTTACAGCACACAGCAAAGGATTATGGGAATGGTTGTGCTTGTAATGTTTTGGCACCCTGTAATGTCTGTTTTTTTTGTCTGACTGCACTCCCACACTCCCACACACACACACACACACACACAGTTATGCAGTTAAGACTATTTATTCCCAGTTTAGTTTTTTGTTGTATTTATGTACTTCAAAATGCTTCTTCTTTTTCTTCTTCTTATTAATAAGAGCTCCCAAGAATGCATATAAAAGCATGTGTGTTTAATTCTCAGTGCACCATCTCTCTGCATCTTTGACTCTGCAGCACCACCCTAGGGATTATGGGAAATGCACACTTTCACCACATGCACTACAGGACTGTGCATCTCCCATAATGCCTTGCTCTACTAGTTGTGTACAAATAGTTACTGTATTGGTTTTGAATCAAAAGTTGTAAGCACAGGCGACGGTGGTGACTGGAGACGTTGCCACAGTTCTGCTGACAGCTGGTAGTACCACTTTGGTGTTTTGGTACTTTCGTTCTAGTCCCTTTAGGGGGAAAAAAAAAGTCCAAATAGCTGTTTAATCGGAGCGGGCAGTTATACGGGAGAGATTTCGGCCCCGATGGTGTTCGGTGTGTTTAAGAACATCGGGGTCAGGTCTGTCCAGGTGCTCGGTGAGCGCTGCTGTGTCGGACATGTCGTGAAAAGTAAAGTCTGGGTTCCCACGGTCTCATTTCTTCGGTCATTGGAACCCTTAAACAAAATTACCACTGAACTTAACAGGATTTATACTTGCAATTTTGTCGACATACAAACGGATTTCCAGGAACACGTTATGCTCGCAGATTTCTGTACATTTTCCCAAGCAGCCGTAGTATTTTTTTCATTATACGGAACCATATTACGTATATAAGAGGGAAGGGTTTGCTCTCGGTTTCACAGAAGCCGCCGTCTTACCAAAGATCCACAGGATTAGCAGGTAGTCGATCATCTCCAGGGCAGGGCCCATGGTGTTCTTCTTGCCTTCGTTGTACACCAGTGAGTAGAGGTTCAGCAGAAGCAGGAAGGTGAAATATGAGGCGCTGTGGATGATGAACTTGACAAAGGGGGTGTGGATGATGCGGCCAACCCGCGAGCGAGGCACCAGCAGGTAGCACACGGACAGCACGGGCCACAGCAGTACCACACTCAACACTGTCAGGATCTTCAGAAACGTGTGCTTGCGCCGGTAGCTGGCCGTCTCCCCGAACCACACCGTGTTGAGGAACTGCTGGCAGTTGGACTGAGCCACAAACTGGGGACAGAAAGGCAGAAAGCATTAATAAAGTCCACACTGTGGACTCATCATAACATTTATCTTGCTATTATCGTGCTTTGGTTTAGGCAGATTGAACAGGTTCCAGCTGAGGGCTCTTCTGCCATAATACTTCATTTGTCAGACTGTGCAACGCAATTCCAACATAAACGTTGATCAATCAAAATGTGTTCGAAGTACTAAAAAAAAAAAAAAACATCCTCGCCTGCAGTCATAAATGTTTATGATGGGGATAAGGGAACAGAACAGAAGGAGCATGATTAACCACACGGACAAATGGTACAAATGAATGCCGAAAAAAATCTGCGCTTCAAGTAGGATTTTATAAATATCCTGTAAATTTAGTTGCCCATCGAAGATCACGAGCATTTTTTTTTTTTTTTGGCTCTCTCGGCACAAAGAAACAAGGACTACCTTTAATACTTGTAGGTCCAGGAAATACAAAAGGGAGAAGAAAGTATCCCATAGGAAAGGTTTAAATTATCTCAAGGCAGCATAGCGGTTAGAGCTGCCCAAACCTCCTGCTGTCGTACCCCAGATCAAGGGGCTTACGCTGACCACCGTGAAATGACAGGTGTGCAAATTAGCCGGCTGTACAAATGAGTAAATCATTGCAGTTCACTCTGCAGAACAGGTTCGGATAATTTAAGTAATACCTAAATAACTACGTACAACCACTGTTAATTATAGCCTGAAGACATTTGAAAACTAAATTAGAATGTTGTATAACTAAGCTTGGCTTATTAGAGTTCAGAGTCTGCGCGGAATAACCGTGTTCCTTTAGGTGTCGTCTTCTGGGGCAACTGGGCCTTTTGCAGTGTGCTCCTCACCTCCTTCTGGTTGTACTTGATGGCCAGTTTGAGGCGGCTGAGGTTCATACGCTCCTCCAGCAGCCCCCTCTTGTCCACATGGTCCTCGCTGGACGTGTGGTTGAGGATCACCTCCAGCTCCCGCGAGTTGCGTGCCTGGGCCAGCAGATCCTTGGCGAACATCTTGCACTGCTTAGCCAGCTCCTCATAATCATTCCTATTAAAATCCAAAAATGGTTTCACGAAAACCTTGCGCAGGGCAAAAAGCATCTTCCTTGCGGTTTTTCCATGTATGACAACTTTGTGGTGTGAACAATTCTATTTGCAGATTTACAATATCCAGTGCTGCACGAAAGTAAAGTAATGCAGCCGTTCATAATGTGAATTCTTCTAAATCGAAGCTGATATTACATAGTTTGAAAAATAACATTTTTATGCATTTCAGAGCTTCAAAATGCCCACCCACTTATGCTAAAATATCACCAAATCCCATTAAATGTTATTCCAACAGTTAATATTAGTTACCATAAGTCAGAATGTCATGGCAGTTTTACTATTACATAGTTTATGTATTAATTCAATATTTAACACAAAAAAGCAAAATAGTAAAGACAAAAGAAATCTATGAAAACAACGTAATTTAATGACATTGTTTGAAGAGTCAAAACCGGGGTCTTGTTTACGAGATAACAGATGAAACTAGCAAAACAGAGGTGATGGACGTTGACAGCTCAACGTAGCATGAAGCCAAACTATTAGTGTGAAGATGACAGAAAGGTGGCTCTTGGGAGACCCAAAAAAAATCCAAATTTGGTTCCCATAAAGGTAATGAAGTGCTACATGAAACCATTCATAACCTTAATATCTTCCAAACTAAATGCCTGCATCTCAGTGGACGATTGTGCAGTATTTTTTTTCCCAACACAAACAGTAAGTAACTCGTGTAGAGAAAGTCTGTCTGAACAGTTTGCTTCAAAAAATTATATGAAATTCAGATCTTCTGCCTTTCTGGGTTGTGCTTTACCAATTTCGCTCATTATTTCTGGGCTTCGAACAAGATATCCAAGCCTTATATCTGTCATCCTTCCTAAAGAACACCAAACACGGCCCAGGTACTCAAAACGTACGCTGACAGAGATTTAAGATGCTCCTCTGTGAACACGAGGGTTATACGTGCCTATGATTTTAGTCCTGCTGCAGGTTATCTGGTGACAAGGGCTTGATCTCGACTGAACACAACCCTCCACCCTCCCATCCACCCCCTACCTGAATTCCACCTCCACCAGGCTGAGCTCCTTCAAGTCAGCGCTCAGCTCAAAAGCCCTCAAGATGGGGTCTTCTTCTGTCAGCATTATCAAGGAGGGGCTGGCAAGGCAGCGGTAGATGTCCAGACGAAACCTGAAGAGTAAGAAGCGCAGGGTGGGCGAGGGGTAAAACTGAGTAAAGAGCAGTGGTATCTTATCATCAGGAACACCACTAGTACCTGGGGTTCCTATGTGTATGACACCTGAGGGATGGGGGACTGTTTCTAAGCACAAAGAAATTATTTTCAGGGTCAGATCACATCTCAATGTCAAGACTCAGCATAATAAAGTGATCCCAACCCAATCTGTTCCTCCCACACTCTAGTATGAACCAGCTGTCATGATCTACAAAAACCCAACAATCTATGGATTCCTGATCCAATCCCATTAGGGCTGATGACCTCCACCCCCTTTGTGGTACCATTGATGATATCGGTCAATAACTCAATGAATGAGAGAAATGCTCAACAAATTATAAAATGAGCCGCAAAAAAGAAGCATCTCCCCAAACACTGGGTGGAAGGAAGGCATGCCTTGAGTGCCGCAAGCTGTCCTTCTTGTTCTTGGCATTGCAGAGGGTACATTCACAGCCCACCGCATGCGGCCGTGGCAGCGAGATGTCCTGCTTCAGAAGCATGGTCAGAATCTCATAGTTGTTACGGTGGGCAGCCAGGATGACCGGCACCACGTCCATGGTCGTGGAGTATTCTGGGTTTTGAATGCGTTGCATCAGTTTCTGAGCGTGAACACAGAGTTGAGAGTGAGGTCACAGGGTGCCGAATGCAGTTGCATTCTGTTTGGTTTGCAGATGTCTGTCTGCCAGATAAATACATTCCTAAAACAATGTAAACCTACTAAATGAATAAATATTTACTTACAGCTTATCTAGCAACACGCCCGTGTACTAACCGAACGGCCGATTCGCGTTAAGTAGCATCTCTCTCGGCGTGAATACTAATATCGACTTGTTTTTAAAATGTGCCCATGAGCTGAATCATGTCAAGGGGGTGACTTTAATTTGCGTGTTGCATAACCAATTTCTTTTTTTTTTAAAGAACTGACAGGCTGTGAATGTTAACACACATCCCATTGATCACTATACTTCACAGCCCATGTAAACCTAGTTAACTGCAGGTTATAAACGCTATTTATACACACATAAGACACTGGAATTCTAGCACAAAGAATCGTACAAGTCAGATAACGGGGCAAAAAAAAATGACATCACATTATGTGGTAGCTATATTTTCGCATACGCTGTTTAACCGCCGCATCGCCTTTTTGCGCATTCTTTGGGCATTACCTTTACATATTTCGTTTCAATGTTTGCTATGCCTTTCTGAATGGAGACTAAACTGGTGTAACAACCGGCTGTTCTCCGCCTTCCCGAAGGCCCTGTGCCATCGCGCTGCATATGGCATCTGACTCAGCAGCTTCCGTATCCTTCCGTGGCCTTTCAGCAGAAGAGGTACGTAATCACATTTCTCACCGACCGATGAGCAAAATGACGTGTGCTGCCTTGAAAACACCGTAATTTGTCTTTCAAGAGCAGGACCTACTGCGATGGAAGGCTTGGAAGACCTGCGAGGCCGATGGTTGAGCAGGATGTCCACAGCGCCCACCACCTCAGAGTCGATGGCCACCAGAAGCGCGTCCGTGGTCTGTGCGCACAAAATGGTAAAGTTACACAATACAGGACTGCTGGAATGGCCCCAAAGTACATGGCAGGAGGTGAAGTGTTTAGATCTGCCACCTCTGGAAGTGACGGAGCCAGGTTTGGATCCCACTTCCTGGAGTAGTACCCTTGAGCAAGGGTACTTGCACCTTAAAATGACGTAATAAAAAAATGTTCCCTCTATGCAAGTTTGGGAATCGGTCTGGGAAAAGCATCGGCAAAATACATGCAAGTGTGTTTAGTGTAAACCATTTTACTATTGGCACGACCCCATGAGGAATATATCAGAAGGGGCCCACTTTCTACAGATATCTTGACCCTGAACTGCTCACGCAGTCACCTAAAAGCACCCTGTGGGACAAATGCGAAAATCAGCGTAAGTCACTTGGGAGAAAAGCAACAGCTGCATAAATGAACAAGTTTTAGGGCAGGAGGTGATGCAGTGGTTAGAGCCACTGCCTTTGGCCTTGAACGAGCCAGGCTAGAATCCCATCTCCTGCTGTAGAACCCTTAACCGAGGTTCTCACGCTGAATTGATAAATACAAGTTAATCCCGTGTATAAATGGGTAAATCATTGTAAGCCACTCTGGAGAAAAGTGTCAGGTAAATTAATAAATGTGCCAGTAAGGAGCATTCATCCAAATCCAGGATAAGCTGACTCCTTCAAAGTGTTTTCCATCCTGAGCAAGTTCACCGGCACGCTCTGAAAATCTCGTTCTGGCATTTCAGATGGAACACAAGTCTATATGTTTGATTTATAATATTTTGACACTGGGTACCACTGTTTACAGAAGGCTTCCAGCGATTAGTGACGTAGATGATGGATCCTACTACTCCATATTGTCCCGTTTTGCTATTTCACATTTTTGACACGGCACAGTTCACATCCTGAGGAAGAAGACTGAAAGCATCCAGTTCAGGACTGCAAATCTGCAGCCGACCAGTCCGGTGGCCAGCGCTGCCATATTTCTGCCTTGTAAGGGCTTGTGAGGAGGCTTCCTACAGTTTTGTGGAGGAGCGGCACCCCCCAGGGGCGGCGGCTGTTGTTTACTGTACCTGACAGCCGTGCTCCAGGAGCAGCTGCAGAATGTCCAGGTTCTCGTTCTCGATGGCGATGGTGACTGCGTCTCGGCCCAGCACGTCCACACAGTTGACGTTCAGTTCGCCGCGGCTCTTCTCCTCCAGCAGCTTCTTCACCATGTAGTAATCACCTACACACGCGCGCAGGCACACGCTCACACAGGCGCGCACAGCACGCATGCGACTGCCATGAAAAAGCAGGTCTGTGATCCTGCACCGGCCTCCTTTTCCATGGCGACTGCAATAATAACATTTCCCTGCAAGGCCAAAGAGTGCGCAGACACACACGTAGCGGTGCCTTTATATGGTCACAGCCATCGCCGCCATTGTTGTACTTTCGCAGTCAAAACCCACAGGGGATTATCGAAGCTTCTGTCTTATCACGTTCAGCACTCATGAAAAGCAAAATATTTTTTTTTAAAAAATCACAAAAATGTACCAATACTTAAACAAAATCTCCCACCAGAAATATCCGCAATACTTTCCAGCTATTACTTTCCATGAACCTGCGCATTATTATATTGAATTTTGTTTGCGTTTGATGCAAAGGGTTAGAAAAATCACAAAAAATATTGTAAAAAAAAAAATCCCCAAAATGAAGATTTGTAAAGTTTCCGAGCACAAAGGAAGACGTGATAAAAACATTGTGATAGAAAAGTCTCATTCCAGCACTTGATTATGTTGGGCAGAAAACATTATGCTGTATAATATGTACAGGATGCAACGAAGATGGTAAAAAGTATAAAAACTGACCTGAAAATCTGAAGAAAAAATAATGATACTTTCATTATGAGATGAACTATAGCTATATGTGAATAGGATTCTGGCCACCAAAGGTACATTTAAAATCTAAAGGAATGTGACTTGTGCTATTTCCCACTTTGAACTACATCCAAATATTGTAATATGCAATGTCCTATTTAAGTGTGCCCATCATGAACGGGAAAATATTTCAAATACCATCCGCTATACACCGCAGTTTCACCTGAAGCTTCGGTCCTCCAAACCATCTTCAACATGCGCACTATTAAAATACAGACGTGAGCATTTTCCAGGGGCATTTTTGCCTCATTCCCCTGGGCTGTGGGTTCGGACTTAGGTTTAAATTCAGCGTGCACATTAGTGTGTGTGGCTAGCCATGGGGGTCAATGGGGGTACCCGGCCTCACTGCGCACGCGTCTCACACAGACTCTGCCCCCCTGCGACCCTGACTCGGACAAACAATCACAAAGTGTGTGAGCATCAGCCGCACGTGAATTAAATATATGTCAATTTGAATAAGACAGCTTTGTAACAGACGGAGTCAAAGTCCACAAAACGGCATCCGGCAATAAAAACGATCTGGTCACCGGTTCTCATCCTCCTGCCCCCTTTCCATTCACTAACATCTTGGTGTCACCGTGACAAATGTGCATTATTTCCTTGAGGAACAGTTTACGTTAGTACAGTATTAGTATCATTAGTATATTTGTGACAGCAGGGGAAGCCATGGCTCTCCCATAATGCACTGCTGCGTGTTTGTAAACATTTGTGTCTAACTGCTGTGGGGACTTTCAGGGGGATTACTGACCCTTTCTGTGTTCTGCAAGTGGTGGCAGAAACATAACTTGGGCTTTTGCACCCGAGCCGACAACAGATGCTTACAGTATTATTATTCTGCAGCATTAGTACGTTAATTAAACATATCTGTTTTTTTTAATCAGTTTTCTAATAATTGCGAATAATCGAAAGAAAAAAGGCTATTTTCCTTTTTCTTTTCACACAGACCGACCAACCAGCATTGCTTCTCATTAACCTTTCGACCTTGTACTACTAACATCCTTCTAAGAAATGCCATTCATACAAAATAAGCTGCATGTTTAATATTTATGTTAAATAACAGACATATTAAACGCACTAATTTAATTCAAACGATTTAGTTTGATTTATTCCTTTATTTTAATTGATTTCACTTATGTGTGGGCTTTGTTATTTATTTTTCTGTGTGCTTATTCGGCCCGGTGAGCAGGTGCGCCCCTCACCTTTCTCGCAGGCCAGGAGGAAGAGCTTCTCGTCCAGCGTCGTCTCCTCCTTCACCTCCCGCACGTCCTTGAGCGCCAGGTGTTTGTCCGGCGAAGACACGTCCGTACCCTGGTACAGGGCGGCCATTACGACGGACAGCGAGTACGGCAGCACCCTGATGCGCATCCCCCGGAGCGGCTCCGCGGCGGGGACGCGCACACACGTCCGCTCCACAGCCTTTCCGCAGCGCGCTTTTATACATGCATATTTGTACAATTTTTTTTTTTTTAATTAAAGCACCATCTTCTCTCGCTTGCTGTGCACAGCAACTCCTCACAAACACTCACGCACACCCGAGAACCCCGCGCTCATGTCACCCGCAGCCGCTCCACTCGATGGATGCTGTTCTGATGATGATGCGGGCTCGCTGTGCGCGTGCGCGGCCCTCCACCTGCGCGTGGCGCGCGGCCCCGCGGATGCTCGCGCTGCGCTCGGAGGCCGTTGCGTAACCGGTCGCGAGTCAAAAACGCTTCGGAATCGGCTGCAGCGCGTCGAATTTCACGGATTTGCGTTGAAACCGTGGCGTGAAGGTTTGAAGGTTCTCACAGGTGAATGAATAAACCAAACTGAACGTTTTGTGGGATCATGAAAAAAAAAAACCCGGTGACTGTCTTTAAACGTGAGTACTTATAACTAAGTACATTGCAAGACATGATTATTTCAACTGAGTTCGCCAAACGTTTTCCTCTGACGCTTCTGGGTCCAATAAAATAATTTTCAGGTTTCACTCAGACGTGACATCCAGAAAAATTCGGGGAATGGACAACGTGTTGGTAAAATAAATAAACGGAGCATCATACAAAATAAATCACGATTATAAAGATCGGATGATACTGTGAACTGAAAAAGCAGATTTCATCATTGTTCACATTGATCACTAAAGGTTTCTTTATTTATTTGTTTATGTTGGTTAGCCTTTTTAAATGAATTTTATGAACAGCACTGGGACACAGCAGCCTAGAGACAGAAAGGGACCACCAAGAAACTGCAAGTATGTCCACATGCATAAAACATAAAACAAGGACAGAATGTCATAAATGCTCGTTTTTAAAACGCAGTAATAACAAGGTGAAGGGGGGGGGAGTTGCATAACTCCTGAGTCCTACTGTTAATATTCGTTCCCTTAACATCTGACGAGCTGTTACCGCCACCAGTAACGTTTAGTTTTAATACACGCAACCACGTCTTGTTGTTCTTAAAAGAATTGGCAAGTTTCCGATCGATACGTTAGTAATAATAGCTTTTCAAAGGAATCTTAAAAGGAAGGGAAGGCAGAAGATATCATTTCACTGCTGGTGGCAGATTTTTTAGAAATATTCACATGTCCGTCGCTGGTTCCGCTGAGCCGCGGATGCGGAGCAGTTGCTATGGGAACCTGGCCGTGATGGCGCACACTGTGGGACACCTTCTCCCCAAACACATAAACACTGCTGTCACGTCGCTCGCGTAGCCAGCGGGCACCGTGTCCATCCCACGCACGCTTGGCGCTCATTCCACCTGCCTGCACTACATGTTACTAGAGAAGAAGTCTGAGAGATTTTCGGGTGGAAAGTGTTAGCCGTTTTTTTTGCATTTTTATGTGAATACAGGGATTATTGTTTTATAAAGTTCATATAGTTGCGCTGTTTTATCACTTCCCAAAGTATCAATGAAAGGTCAGTTTTGACTGACAACTACGAATAAATCTAATAAAATATGTAGTAGTGAGTAATGAGAAAACTGAGTGTTTATTTTTAACTAAAATAACCTGTTCAGAAGTCAACGGGGAAAATCTCGCTCAAACAAGAGCTTTTTAACAATGTTTGCACAGTACTGTACTTTTAGGTTTTAGGTTAAACCTTTGGGCAAAAAAATGTAAAATTTATCACAAAAAATGTTTTTAAAATGTATCACAAAAATCTGTAAGATCCAAAACAAATTCATTATGTATATCTGTACCTTCGAAACGCACCAAAGCCAGTTAAAAACATTTTCAACACAAGAGGCTTGAACTAGAAGAACACAGAAGTAGTCATGTCTCAAATATTCTTTTATTTTAGCCTCAAGCTTATTGGACTTGCAAATCTTTGCAGCTGATCTTTGGAAACGTTTGAAAGCTTTCTCAGTTGCAAGGAAAAACCATCCGAAAGTTCGTAGTGTTACACACATCTCAGCAAACGTTAGCGGGTGTGTGAAACTACCAGGGCAGCGAGAAGTTGTTCTTTCGGCCCTTAATCTGATGGTCGGTCACATCACTTCAACTACATCAAGGATATCAGATCAGAAATATGCAGTACTAGCAACTGTAGAAACACAATAACTAGTAAGTACTACTGTTGTAAACCATATTCTAACCAGAAATGGAATCACATTGTTTCTTAGTTTAACACTTTGAAATATTTGCGGCTTTCGACTGGACCGGAAGGCTCATACCTGCAACGAGGTAAAGTTTGCGAGCTGTTGCCGCCGGGCCAGTATTGGATGGATGATAAGAGGCTGATGGTGGAGGTATAAGTGACACGCGCACGCTCGCGGAGGACAGCAGAAGTTCACATATTTGATAGCTAGGATGCTGCTGAGGACAGACTAATAGTTCTCCAATGAACTGGCATCGGGCTGTTTGAAAAGTTTGCCAGCACCCTCTGACCGCACACCGGCACTAAGGCCCGCTTCTGTTCCGTCCGTCACATTTCACGCCTAATCGTTTAACCCTCATTTTTGCCATGGCTGCCATGAGTGATGTTCCTTCAACTGCCTTGTAACTGTTGTTTAAATCTTGGCAAAAGTGGACAAAAGATGTTAAAATGTTATAGAATCCATGATTCTTGCAGAGGTAAAAAAAAAAAATATTACACTTGCTGCTGCCTAACTGCCTAACAGTAACCCCATAACCCCTCAACCCTGAGGGAACATGAAAAAGCTGAATGCTGTATGTCTCTCGGAAGGTTCTGGAGTGCTGCAATAAGTGAACAGAGCAGTCCTACTCGGTGGCACCTGTAGCCATGTCTCAGTAAATGTATATTTATTTGCACATTTGGTGGTTTCAATTCATTCATGAGCAGCACTGGGTCAAAGCAACATAGAGACTGAAAGTTTTGTGTTGGAGGAGTTTCCCCAATAGCAGGAACGGGCAATAAAAATGCATCATGTTACTTCTGTCAAACAAGACATCACATTAGCTGGTGAAAGCCAGTCGCTTATATGATGACAGACAACCGTAAACAAAGGAACTCGTGCAAATCACGAGTAAGCCACAGACAATGAATGGTAAATATTATATTAATTTTCTTTGGTTTAATCATTAATGTATACCATGTATACATACGCATGTATACCGCTAAAAAAGAAAGGACAGATATGCAAATATGTGCACACGCATAGAACATCTTTAACAAAATGATGCCATACCGGCTGTAGTGGGTAGCATTTCTCTAAAAAAACTTATGACAACGATATCAGAAGATGGTAAAATTACTGATGTTCTTACTGCAGTACTGAACACGTTGGCGGTGGCACCCTGGTTGAATGTGAAGGAAGGGACTTTGAAAAGGAAAAGGTCTCAGAACGTAAGGATCTTGTGGATGTAGAATGACACAAACAGTCTTAAGCATTTCCAATCATATATTAAGTATCTTCCAAAATTAAAAAATGCTCAGCTGTTTTATGTATATATATTTAAAAAAACTACGGGCGCAAAAAATATTTGCAGAAAGTGCTAATATATCAACGTACTAACAGAGGATCATGGGAAGGGAAAAAAGGACGGGTGACATAAGTGTATTAAAGTGAAGTCACATTGAACAGGTGTTTGGGATGCAAAAACTGCCTTTGAAAACTAATCTGTGTGAACATGCAAGGTGAATGACTCACTTGACAACATTCATTCATCCATTATCCTTAACCGCTGGTTATCCTGGTCTGGAGTCTATCCTGGAGACACTGAGCACCAGGCTGTGAAACTGCACCCTGGATGGGGCGCCAATCTGTCACCGGGTGGCCGCACACAGTCACACACATAATGGGAAATTTTGGAGGAACAAAAGTCTTTGGGAAGAATCTGTAGCACCTGGTGGAAAACCACACAGACACATGGAGAACGTGCTGGTTTGAAGCCCACACCCAAACAGCCCAGGCGCTGTGACGTGGTGAAGCACAACTTGTCTCATAGCTAGCAAGGAGATCATTAAGATAAGACCTGCATGCACTGTAGTTTAACATGAACGTCTTGAAGTTGCTTCAGTTAGCCTGTCAAGAGATCGAAGAATAGGAATAACATATCAGTATCTCTGGGTGCTAGTAAATCTTGGCCGCAGCGTTCTGGATGAGTTGAAGAGTGGAGGTTACATAGGCAGACAGGAAGGAGCTGTGAAAGTCAAGCACGTTCTTCTCTGACTCCCGTCAGACGAGGCACCAAGTGCCATAAGTTGAAAATGTCGCTCAGTTTCTCGAGATTCGGCGGAGAGTTTTTAGTAGCGGGAGCAAGACCTCCGTTTCATCTTGATTCAAAGTAAGAATGTTGGCAGTCACCCAGGCCTTAATGTTCTCACCCAACCTTTCTGCTCCCAACTGAAAATCACTGAGGATGAGTTGAGGAAAGGACTGAGGAGACAGCACACTCACAAGGTGAGCGGGTCCTGGTGGAATCAGCCTCAGGGTGTTCTGCTAACCAGCTATCTGGTGTCCTCACTCTCCCTTTTCAATCTGCAAAGTATTCTGCAGCAAGTGCTGCTACTGTGGAAGACATCCTGCCTTATGCAGGTCCCCAAAACATAGGGCACCTAAAGCCATTAACTACAGACTGGTGGCACTTACATCACATCATAAAGTCCTTTGAGAGCCTGATGCTTGATTACATCAGACCTCCTGTGAGAGACCAGTGTTTTTGCAGGACCCTCTGCAGGTTGCTTTTCAGGTCCAAATTGGTGTGAATGATTTGCAACGCTTATTTCCACCTGGAGAAAGGTGATCACACAACAAAGGCCATGTTTGTGGGCTTCATCACCATCCAGCCTCTCCAGGTGAGGGATAAACTCGCCAAAATGATCTTGGCTTCACCAATGGTGTCCTGGATTGTGAAATATCTATCAGAAAGATCGTAACTTGTCAGGCTTCAGGACAGTGGTGAGCAGCACAGATGAAGCCTAAGGAAGGCTCTGTCTCTGTTTCTGTTTATTCTCTATACCTCTGACTTCAGATGCAGCATAACCAGTAAAAGTTCTCTGATTAGTCTGCAACAGTGGGATGTACAGACATAAGAGATGAGGTGGAGAACAAATGTCTGCTTGAGGACTTTGTCGCATGGTGTAAGTCAACCTCTTTACGCCCAGTCATTATGGATGGGACAGATGTGGAGGTAGTCCATCCAAGGGGGTTCACATTAACAACAAACTGAACTGGCTTCAGAACACGAGAAAGTACAGCTTACTCTGTCCTGTCTTAGAAGGATAAGGTCCTTTAAACCTTGCTGCAACAACCTCCATGTGTTCTACCGGATCGTAGTTGCCAGCATGATCTTTTATGATGTGCTGTGCTGGGGTTGAAACGTCACTGCTGGTGAGTGCCTGTGCCATCAGATGCTATGGTTGATACTATCAAAGAGGATGAGCTCTGATGGGAAGCTGGATAGAGGATAATGCTGGTGACTCTCGCTCGGCCATCGTCAGAACTGAACAGAAAGCACCTTGAGATTCTTCAGACAGATCATTTGTGGCAACATCTGAGAGGAGCTTCTCTGAGCTCCTTATCAAGGATTTTGGAAACAAGTAGGAGATTGGAAACTTGTCTAAAATTACTGATAACAGAAGGATTCAAGGGTGGCTTCTTAAGAGATGATTTCAAAATTGTAATTATAAATAAATCCAGAAGCAGCCCAGATGACAGAGAGACATTAGTTATGGGGGTGTAACTGTAATGACCAAGATAACTGAGTATTTGAGAAGCTTTTGTGGGGTCCGAAGGGCAAGAAGTAGATCTGGATGAAATGATTGCTTGTGTTTTTCTGGAAGTCACTGAAAGGTTAGTGTTGTCTAGCTAAGCAATGATTTTAGTAACTGCTTTAAAAATTAATGCAAACTCAAATATGCTGACATTCATTATGCTTTTGCATTTCCTTCCCGTTAAAAATGGAAGATACAAACAGGTCAAGCCTATAGCATTGCCAGTGTTACAAAGATTTAAATTCTACATCTATTGTGTAGTAGTCTTTTTATGCAGATAGTCATAATGACATTTATATTTTCCCTTTGCTCTAACCCGTAGAACTGAAGGAAAACATTTCACTGGTAAACCAAAGTTTGAACACACTGTTCACTGTTGACATCTGTGAATTAAAAAAAAAATCTTAGAACATCTTAGAACTTGAAGCTTGTCCAGGACCATGTACTTTAATTCCTCAATTTACAAACATAATGTGTTCCTGGAAAATCATGTGTAAGCAAAAACTTTGCAACCGTGGGAATGTAAACTTTATTTTTACAAGACTCCACTGAGCACCACAACATGGCAAATCCCGAGGGCTCTCTAACCCTCTGAACACCAGCAGGGCTAATATCTCTCCTGTCCCCCCCCCATGGTTACAATGGCTCAGCAACTATTTAAACACCATTTTTTTTCCCCAGAACGGACTTACCAAGACACAAAAATGATATAACCAGCTGTCCGACACTACGGTTCTGATCTCTCCATTCATCGCGCCTATCTCTGCTTAAATCTCTTTATTTAAATTCAGTTCAATAACTATTTGCACATACCTACAACAACATGAGCCACAAATTTATTTCTTGCAGTGAATGACTACATTTCCCATAACCCCCAGGATGGTGATGCAGCGTCAATTGAGATGATGCATTGGGAAGTAAAAACACACGTCCCTTTGTACGTATTCTCCGATTCTCTTCATTTCAGTGTTCTTGATGGGCACGATGATCTGCACGTTCGTGCTTTGTGCCAAAATTAAACAATATCAAGAACAAGAAGACGGAAACAGTCAGCAGCAGCAGCAAGCTCATAAATGAGTGAAAATAATAGTTAAGCGAAAGAGAAGGGTGGGGCTTTAGTACCAGATATGAGACATTCACTGGGTGGCACAGATCAAACCAATTTCCACCTGGTCAAACCACACACCAGGTTCTTCATGGGTTCATATGGAGTCAGCCTTGTGTTACCCAAGACTGCTAAACTCCCTCGCTTTTATCCAAAAATTTCACACGGTTCCCAGCTTATCTGATAACTTCATCAACACTCTTCTAATGTGGAATGATGTTAAGAAATTCCTGGGGATCCCTTGTGGTCTTTTGCTCTCATCTCATGTTGCTCTCGATTCAGATCTTCCAAGACTCCAGAATGGAGGTGTGTTGGACATGTCACATTTATTTTTAGACCAAACAAACGCGAGCTTTGAAAACCTAAAAAATTTAATTGGGCCTACACAGTACAGACTTCTTTAAATATTTAAAAGTTCATTATTTACAACTGTCATTTTATTACAACGTGACAAAGACTTTATTGTATGTTAATAAGTTTTGGCAATAACCCCTATGACACTTTGAAGGAGACATGGGGATCTTGAAGTGTCTTTCAGTGATCACCAATGCACAAAAGTTTTCTCAGCCTGCACCTTCCTAGATGTTAACCAGGAGGAAAACATCAAGTTCATCAGCAGAACCTACTTTTTCCCAGCGTGCTTCAGCTGGACGTATCCTGCCGACGGGTTTTAAGCGTAAAACTATTAGACCAAAATAAAAAATATATTAATATATTCCCTAATCGATTATTAAAAATTCTTTTTACAGTGCAGGTTTTAGTGGTTAACAGTATAAGACTTCATTCTTTTTGTTAAGCTTAAACCACATTATGACATTTAAAATGATGGCAAATTAAAAAGTCATTCGACAAACTCCTCTTCAACGCCGCTGACCTCAAATATTCAAAATTTGTCAGCTTCTGGACACAACTTTTAATCTATAAAATCACTAAAACTTAATAAAAGATTTATGTATGGCTAAGGTTATGTGAAAATATTGGATATAGTAGATAAAACACTGACCGTTTTCTAATATTAACATTTTAATTAACTTTTTAAAAAAATAACGGCAGAGTCTTGACTGCAGTTGGTCCTTCTCCTCTGTCCTGCTTGTTTTCCCCAAGTGCATCTTGCTGCAAACTAAAATGGGAAAAGCTGGTCATTTTCTCACTGCGACCCCACATGAAAACGGAGGTTTGGGGGGGAAACAGTCGGCTAAACGAATTTGCAAATTCGAAGCAGGTGCAACACACTTAAAAAGACATTTTTTGGCATTTTGAATTTGTGCAAAACCATGGTGTATAGTAACACGCTAAATGTTCGAAACATTTCGGGGTTATTCAATCTTCTCCATCACCAAAGGACAAAGCTGCGTTTTACTGTGTGTGTATATCGCGACAGGGCGCTTAAAACAGCTGTCAGAAAGCGCCTTACTTGCCTGCAGTAACGTCCTCCTTCCAGCAGGGGACGCGACAGCTCTGTTAACGGTCATAAACAGACACGTGACGACAACACCCCGGACCTCCAAGAGGCTCCTTAGATAAACTGTATTGTGACGTATTTGCTCTTGTTTTATATGCTACTAGCGATACTTGTAGCGATATGTGTTTAATATCCCTTCCGCACGCGCAGAATTTGTTACTAAATGCAAATAATATTTGTTTTTTTCCCCCTTGGTCATGGTTATTTTAATATTTGCATTTTTACGGAGAGGAGTACATCAAATACAGCGCTAAATTATACATGATGACAGTAATACGTAATACTCCACATCTAGCAGATGAGGCTTTTTTTGAAAGTAAAGCTTAGGTTTCCACATGAGTACAATATGTGACACAACCCCTTGGGGACCAGTAACCCAAGTTGCCATCAGAGACCTTTTTTTTGGAGCGACTGGATTAAACTGGGTTTTAATAATTCAAGTGTCCAGAACTGTAAAGGGGAGAGTTTGTTGCAGGGAAGCTTGTGGAAGTGCAGCCACAGAGAGTCAGGGCTGTGCAGCCTGGATGTACCTGTTCCAAACACCTGCTCCCTGTGAGCTCCTCTGAACCCCTTCTGAAGCCCCCCCCCCAATTGCCCAAGTTGCTGTGTCACCATTGCCTCCAAGATCCTTACTCTGAAGACATGAAGTCTGAATCCAGCTCTGTATGTATGAACTCTGCATGTTGTCAACGCATCTGTTTGAGCTTCTGCCAGGTGCTCTGGTTTCCTCCCACAGTCAAACGTGTATTTTGAGGGCAATCGGTCACTCTACAGTGTGTCTGGCTGCCCTGTAATGGACGGGTATTCCATCCAGGGTGTACGTTCACAGTCTGACACACAGGGGTAGGTTCTGGACCACCAGGACCCTGAACAGGATGATTCATGATGATAGATGAATTATTTACAGTTTCCCTAGACCAGGGACTATTGTGGCTGTTTTGCAGGTATTCCCTCTAACATATCTTGAAGACGATAGCACCTCAAATTGTTTTATCGTGTTTGGCATTTTTGTTTATTCATATTGTCCATGGGGGTTTAATCTGTCAAACTGTTGGAGTTGCACATTTTCTCCACTAATGCCACTGATTCTGGAGTCATTGTCACTTCACTCGGCAGGTGATCAATATGACAGGCAGGTTGTACAGTACTGTGCAAAAGTGTTAGGCATGCAACTTGAATGTGTGTTGAGAAGTACAGGTA